>CM023537.1:27906967-27998610 GCA_013350335.1 Chimonanthus salicifolius
AGTTGTACCCTGGCACAACACCAGTGTCATTACCACACTATCGGATGGCACCAGCAGAAATATCGGAGCTAAAGAAGCAGATTGATGAACTGCTTAGGCTGGTTTGCATCCAGAACAGTACATCATCATGGGGAGCACCAGTGTTGTTTGTGAAGAAGAAGGACGGTTCACTACGGATGTACGTGGACTACCAGAAGCTGAATCAGCTAACAGCCCGGAACAAGTACCCTCTACCAAGAATTGATGATTTATTCGATCAATTGAGGGGTTCTAGCCATTTTTCAAAGATTGATTTGATGTCTGGTTATCATGAAATCCGAGTTAGGGAGGAAGATATAGAAAAGACAGCTTTTCGGACGCGGTATGGACTGTTTGAGTTCGTGGTCATGCCATTTGGACTCACAAATGCGCCAGCTGTGTTCATGGATTTAATGAACAGAGTCTTCCGTCCCTATTTGGATCAATTTGTAATTGTATTCATTGATGATATCCTGATCTATTCTAAGAGTCAAGAGGAACATACAGAACACTTGCGTATAGTTCTGAATACTTTGAGGCAGAATAGGCTATATGCTAAGGCCAGTAAATGTGAATTCTGTTTATCCGAGGTCAATTTCTTGGGACATGTCATAACAGAAAATGGTATAGCCGTGGATCCAGCTAAAGTGGCGACAGTAAGTGAATGGAAAACGCCAAAGAATGTGACCGAGATCTGCAGTTTCTTAGGATTGGCGGGTTATTATCGGAAATTTATCATGGATTTTTCCAAAATTGCATCTCCATTGACTCGACTCACTCAGAAGGGAGTCAAATATGAGTGGACAGATCTGTGCAATCGGAGGTTTGAGGAACTGAAAAGTAGACTTACCACTGCTCCTATTTTAATTTTGCCGGAAAGAGGCAAAGGATATGAAGTACAATGCGATGCTTCAGGAGAGGGACTAGGGTGTTCGCTCATGCAATGTCATCATGTGGTGGCTTATGGATCAAGGCAGTTGAAAGTACATGAACGTCTCTATCCCACACATGATTTGGAGCTTGCTGCAGTGGTCTTCACTCTTAAAAGTTGGAGACACTACCTCTTTGGCAAAAAATTTGAGGTATTTTCTGATCATAAGAGTTTAAACTATTTATTTGATCAGAAGGAGCTCAATGTAAGGCAGCGTAGATGGATGGAGTATCTGGCGGATTATGAGTTCGAGCTTCGATACCATGCAGGCAAGGCGAACAAGGTGGCGGATGCTCTCAGCCGCCTATCTCATGCGTCGGTCGCATGCTTGATCAGAACAGAATGGGAGATGTTGCACACCATTCGAGAGTTCAATCTTCATATCAACAACTATGGGAGTATGTATAATTTAATCATACGGTCCAATATAGTCACCAAGATTGATCAAGAACAAAGAACAGACCCGGAAATGGTGGAAATATGGGCCAAAATGTCCACTGGTGTAGACATACCGGAATGGGAATTACGACCGGGGCAAGGTCTTTTATTCTGGGGAAGAACATATGTGCCAAAGAGTTGCAGGAAAGAGCTACTGATTGAGGCACATCAGTCCAAGCTCTCTATCCATCCGGGCAGCACCAAAATGTACCATGATTTAAAGAGGCATTATTGGTGGCATGGACTAAAAAGGGATGTGGCGGAATTCGTGGCACATTGTCTAACTTGTCAGCAAGTTAAGACTGAACACCAAAAGCCACCAGGGTTACTCAAACCCTTAGCAGTGCCAGAATGGAAATGGGAACATTTCCATGGACTTTGTATCGGGGTTGCCGAGATCTTCAAAGGGCAATGACCCCATATGGGTCGTAGTCGACCGGCTGACCAAGTCCATACATTTCATTCCTATCAAGATGACAGATTCATCTGAGACGTTGGGTCAATGGTATATTAAAGAGGTCATTCGGCTACATGGTATTCCCCGAACGATAGTATCGGACAGAGATGGCCGTTTTACCGGCAGAGTATGGCAATGCACGCAGTTAGCCATGGGGACAGATTTATTGACTAGCACCGCTTTCCATCCACAGACTGATGGACAATCTGAAAGGACAATACAAACCTTGGAAGACATGCTGAGAGCATGCATGTTAGATTTCAAGGGTGGATGGGAGGACCGCTTACCACTGGTGGAGTTCTCGTATAATAACAGCTATCAGGCAAGCCTTCAGATGGCTCCATACGAGGCATTATATGGTAGACCGTGTAGGTCGCCGGTGTATTGGACAGAGGCTAGAGAGCCTGCATTGATCGGACCGGAATTAGCCGCAGAGACTACTGCACAAATTAAGTTGATACGTCAACATTTATTGACTGCACAGAGTCGGCAAAAAAACTATGCCGATAAAAGGAGACGGTTTCTGGAATTTGAAGTGGGAGACACGGTATTCTTAAAGGTCTCGCCACAGAAAGGACACATGAGGTTCGGAAAGCAGGGAAGCTATCGCCAAGATATGTGGGACCGTTTTCCATCATAAGAAGGATGGGGGATGTAGCTTACCAGTTAGCACTACCTTCACAGTTAGCAGCTCTACATGATGTGTTTCATGTGTCAATGCTAAGAAAGTATAATCCGGATCCGTCCCATGTTTTGAATGTTCAGGATATTGAAGTGCAAAGCGACGTGACGTATGTCAAGAAGCCGGTCAGGATAGTGGAGACCGAACAAAGGGTTGTGCCATACAGAGCGATTCAATTCGTAAAAGTGGTATGGGACTGTCATGGTGATGAAGAGGACACATGGGAACTTGAATTGGAGATGAGAACAGCTCACCCCAAATTATTTATGTAATTTATTTTGAGAACCCTACTTCGCTCGATTTTCGGGACGAAAATTTTAAAAAGAGGGTTATATTGTAACACCCCAATTTGTCAATGAAGTGGATAATTACGAAAATGCCCCTGATGTGTTAAATTAATTATTTTGTGATGTTAAGTAAGGAAATGGTGGGGCCCATTGCTCAAATTAAGATCATATGAGCACATTATGAATGTCAAGTTTGATTGGATGGGTAATGTACATCAATTGGGTCAAAATGGCTAAATGGGTCAAAGGGCCCAAATGGGACCCCGAATCTTAATGGATTATTTGACCGTTGTGTGAACTTAAATTAAATGGGGTTAAGCTGATTTGATTGGAAATCAAGTGGAGTAAAAATGAATAGGCCTGATTCACATGTGAAAACCAATTACAAATGACCAAAATACCCATAATTGGGTCATGGAGTCAAAAATGGGTCAAGGAGCTAAAGGGGGACCCAATGGGTCGGGTTGACTTTGTTGACCACAGTCGATCCTGTGGGCCCACAAATAGTTCAATGGTGAGTTAAATCAGGTTAAGTGAACTGATTTTATTTAATTTGAATTAAAAATGAGTTGACTCAAATTCATTAAATGATTTGTCAATTAATGAGGTGAGTGGACATGTGAGTTGGGTGAGTCAAAATGGAAATCAATGGGACTGTAAATCAGTGAGTTTAGAGGGAATATGAATAGGTTGGCTCAGTCATAACCCACCAAAACAAGTCCCACACGGTTGGGGACTTGTTTGGGGTGATTTTCTGATGGGTTTTTAAATGAATACATGGGAACTGGGGAGGTGGACGGCTTGGGAGTTGGGAGGCTGCATTGGTCAGGGTGCCAAGGGTTGGCATTGGATAGCACCCAAGACCCATCGTTTTTATAAGAATTGATGAGGGAATGGATGGGTCTTGTGTGGCTGAAGTACTAAAGGAAAAATGACCACACAAGGTTGGCCGTTTTTTCAACATGGAAATCCAAGAATTTCCATCTCGCTCGCCCTCTTCTCCCATTCGGTTTTTCCTAGCTGGAACAGCAGAGGTGTTTGCACCAGTAGACAAGCACAAAACAGCAAAGGAAAAAAGGCAAAGAAGGATTAGAAGTAAATATTGAAAGCAAGGAACTTTGTAAATTTTTACAAAAGTGCTTGGTTTATTAAAGAGCTTGGAAATTATAAATTTGGATGACATAAATTGGTCATGTATGGCCGAATTTGTCATAGGTCTAAACCTTGGATTAAATGTCTTAAAAGGATAAGAAAATATGCCATTGCATTCGGCCATCTTGGTTGGCCGAACCCCATGAAAAATGTGGATTTGATTTGATGATCTTAAAGGTCAAAAACCATGTGAAACCATGTTGTGTTATGCACATATGTATTGGGTCATAGTTATGGCCGAATGCACCAAGGTTTTAACCTTGAGTAATAGAGGTTTTAAAAGGGTAAAAATGATAATTGGGTTCGGCCACCATGGAGGGCCGAACTCCATGTAAAAGATAGGTTGGTTTTGATGTTTTGAAACATAGAAACCATGGAGCTTTTGTGGACTGTTTTTGAGATTTCTTTGTGATTTAAATGCATGTTTTAAAGAGGGTTAAAACATGGATTTGAATGACATAAGGACTGAAGTTAGAATGGGTCTAAAACAGTGAATTAAAATTGACATGGGATGTTGACTGAGGTTATACAGTGTTGCAATTATGAGTTACCGTCCTCCTTAGGCGATGAGAGTCCCGCCAGGAGGAATAACATGATGAGAAGAGTCACAATTGGTCTCCTTAGGCGATGAGAGTCCCGCCAAGAGGACCAATATGTGAAATGAAACAACTCAATGATGAAGTGTCTTTCCACAGGTAACGATGATTACTGTGGATTAACTTATCATGTGAGACCCAGATGAAAGTGTACTTTGATTTACCTTGACGGTGAGAGTCCCGTCAAGTGATGGCTATGTATGTGTGATGGGGTGGGGCTCATTACATTTGCATACATACATAGCATGGTTTTATATGTTTTTGATAATCATGTACTATGATATATATATATATATGCATGTTTTATATGCTAACCATGTGGTAGCCCTGATTCGGGAACCTACTGGGAGCGTTGATCTAACGCCCTAATTCTATCCTCAGAGGAGAATGCAGGTACAAGGAAAGGGAAAGAGAAGGTCGATGACCGGGAGGGGAGCCAAGCCTAAGCGTTTGAATGTTGAACTAGACTTCTTTATTACTGTCATTTGAATTTATAATTGTGGACATGTAATAAGTTATTAATTTGCTATGGTTTGATTAGGTTACTAACTATGGATGGTTATTTATGTTAATTAATATTTGAGACTGCTACTTGCTATCTAGCCATTCTATTCCGCAAATAGTCTAGTTTATTCCGCAAGTTGTTGTTAGTTCATGTGTGATTTATTATCATGGTCTAGTCCATGTACACATGGGTGGCCAGTTAAGGTTCAGACTTGAGTACTCTATACTTAACTCGCGTCGTGACACCGCCCGCTCTCTTTCGATGTTTTATTATTATTATTAAAAAAAAAAAATTAGACTCTGATTTCTCGGAGAGGGCGGGGCATTACAATTATTACATAGCATGTTTGCACTTGCATCTCATGCATGGCATGGGAGGGATCAAATGAGGGGAGTCCACGCTCCATTCAGATTTCCGATAAACAATCGTGGGGAGGAATCCACACTGATTCCAGTGGATGCATGATTGAATTGTAACCGGAGTCCACGCTCCGTTAGGTGCGACCAATAAGGCATTCGTGGGGAGAGATGTACTGTGTTTGAAATTTAACCGGAGTCAGCGCTCTGTTCGGTGGGACTGATAAGGCATTTGCGGGGAGTCATGACAATACCTTGATGTGGATTATCCATCAAAAGGAATACTATGAGATTGTGATATGGATGATGGGTGAGACTCATGGCATATGACACCCATGGCATGGCATTGACTTGCATGGTTTTGATATTTATATCTATGTGTTTTTGTTATACTAATCCATGTGTTGACCCTACTCGGAGTACCCACTGGGCGCGTTGTCTAACGTCCTACTTCTGCCTTAGATGATGACATAGGAAATGGACGAAACGAAGGACGCCTTAAGAGCTTAGATAATCTAGTTTTATTTTATTTAAGTTTTTTCATGGACAATGTAATTTGAGTAGCTAGTATTTGGGATTGTAACGCCCCGCCCTTTTTCACTCGCCGAAAATCAGAGTCTATTTTTTTTTAAATAAAGAGAGAGAGAGAGAGAGAGAGAGAGAGCGAGAACGTCACGACGCGAGCTAAGTCAGAGCTTCCAAAGCCCGACCCTTAACTGGCCAACCCTACGTGTGCGTGGATTAAGTCCATGAGAATAGTTCACACGCAATAAGGTTATACATGCGGAACAATTCATATATGCAGAATTATAATAGAATAACTATCCTATTCCATTTTAGATAGCAAGTAAGTCCATCACTTAACAATAATTACCTTAAGTTAAAATATCCAAAATTAACAATCCAAACTATAGCAATATGTTATTACAATCCCAAATACTAGCTACTCAAATTACATGTCCATAATGTAAACTTAAATAAAATAGATCTAGCTCATCCAATCTCCTAAGCTTGGCTCCGATCGCACCCTTCGTTTCGTCCATTTCCTGTGTCATCATCTAAGGTAGAAGTAGGGCGTTAGAGAACAAGCCCAGTAGGTACTCCATGTAAGGTACATGGGTTAGTATAAAAATTACATAGATAACATAATATCAAAACCATGCAAGTCAATGCCATGCCATGGGTGTCATATGCCATGAGTCCCACCCATCATCCATATCAAAATCGCATAGTATCCTCCTGATGGAAAATCCTCATCAAGGTATCCCCACGAATGCCTTATCGGTCCCCCCGAACGGAGCGTGGACTCCGGTTACATTACAAACATAGTATTCCTCTTGATGGAAAAATCCTCATCAAGGTATCCCCACGAATAGCTTATCGATCGCCCCGAACGGAACGTGGACTCCGGTTACATTACAAACATAGTATTCCTCTTGATGGAAAAATCCTCATCAAGGTATCCCCACGAATGGCTTATCGGTCACCCCGAATGGAGCGTGGACTCAGATTACAATTCAATCATAATCCCTTAGAATTAGTGTAGATTCCTCCCCACGATTGTTTATCGGTCCCACCGAACGAAGCGTGGACTCTGTTTACATCACAATCATCATAACCCGGAATCAGTGTTGTAACGCCCCGCCCTCTCCGAGATTAAGAGTCTAATTTTTTTTAAAAAAATAATAATAGAATAACACCAGAAGAAGGCGGACGACGTCACGACGCGAGCTAAATTCGGACTACCCAAGTCCGGCCCTTAACTGGCCACCCATGTGTGCATGGATTAAAACCATGAATATCGGTCCACACATGGAACTAAATAAATCATGCGGAATAAACATAACTGATTGCGGAATAAATCAAATATGTAGAATTATAATCAATCCTCAGACGACTCCATTCTCAGATAGCAAAGTACAAGTCATATTTACTTAAAACTAAACCTTCATTCAAAATTAAATCAAACCATAGCAGTTATCTACATTAATACATATCCATGAAGTTTGTCCAAATAACAATAAATAATAATAATCCATTCCAACACCCAAGCTCTTAAGCTTGGCTCCCCTCTCGGTCCTCGACTTTTTCTTTCCCTTTCCCTGTTCCTGCGTTATCCTCTAAGGATAGAATTAGGGCGTTAGATCAACGCACCCAGTAGGTTTTGCGATCAGGGCTACCACAAGGTTAGTATATAAAAACATGCATATATCATAATATATGATAATAAAAAACATATAAAATCAATGTTATGTATGTAAGTGCAAATGTAATGAGTCCCACCCACCACAAGTATACATAGCCATCAAGTTATTTCACAGTGTTCTTTCTTTGGGACTCTCACGACAAGATAATCCACAGTACTCCTCATTTCCTATGGATAGGACTCTCATCATTGAGTTATTTCACAGTGTTCTTTCATTGGGACTCTCACGACAAGGTAATCCACAATACTCCTCATTTCCTGTGGATAGGACTCTCATCATTGAGTTATTTCACAATGTTCTTTCATTGGGACTCTCACGACAAGGTAATCCACAATCATCACCCCATGCCATGCATGAGATGTCAATGAATATATGTCATTTGTAAATATATCTCATCATTCAAAAACCCATTTGAAACATAATGCAATAACAATATAACTCATAAAAACCATATAAAACCAATTATAAAAGTGGTTACAAGTAGGTAGGAAACCTACGGAAACTTCGCTTAAGTGTCCGTTCATTTTGAGCTTCACCCGATCACGACTCGCACTCCGTTCAACTTCTGTTTCCTTGTTTATACAACAGCAAGTTAATACTTAATCTTCTGGATATCTTATTAGGTTTAAATCCCAAAAGCCACCTTGTGGGTTCCGCTATGCCCCATGGCCGAACCTCACCCACTTTGAATTTGTCCTTCAATTGTTTTGGATCAACACCATCCAAATAACTTTATTTACAAACCTTAATCTACTAACCATAACTTGGTGGGGTTCGGCCATACCACATGGCCAAACCTCACAATTTTGGTTTGAGCCCCTCTTTTATGTCCTTTGCTCTTTTCATACATATTTACTATAATGCCACTAGGCTAAGCCTTGTTTAATTTTCCTTAATAATCAAAGTCATATAACCAATCCACCTTAGTGGGGTTCGGCCATACTACTTGGCCGAACCTCACCATTTGATTTGATCCTTCATTCACCATCTCCAATTACATTATAACTTAACCTAAGTCCATCAAATAATCATTGATGGGGTTCGACCATACTACATGGCCGAACCTCATCCTATGGATTTTTATCCCATATTCCACCATTTATCATGGTTGATCAATTTATATTCATAACTAAGCATAGATGATTCTTAACACAAAATCATAACACGACATAAATTCCAACATGATCTTAATCCAATTACCCCATGAAAACAGTCCATAGGGTTCGGCCATACGCATGGCCAAACCCTATGGTTCTCTTTGGTTCAATGATTCCAACATTCATACATATTTTTGGCTATGACTACCACATGGTTCAGCCATCCAATGACCAACCAAAACAGTAAGCTTATCTCCATTTAAATCACATAAAAACCCCCATAATTTTGTATGGTTTTTATCTATTAAAAACCATCACAAATTACCATAAAAATATCATACCATTTCATGGGGTTCGGCCATCCCAATTGGCTGAACCCTATGGCCTATAATTCAAACCTTTTTAACAATTACTTTGCTTCATCAAAACATGTACCAACCTCCATGGTTTTGCATGGTTTGTAGCTTTCAAAACCATCAACCCAACCAAATGAATTTCATGGGGTTCGGCCATCCAAGGTGGCCGAACCCAATGATACATGTTTACCATTTTAAACAACCTTTAACCATGGTTTAAGTCCTTGATGAATTCGGCCATTCCATGGCCAAATCATGACATCCAAATCCATGATTTAAAAACCCTTTCAACTTGCATCTTAGGTCCAATTAAAACATCCAAAACAGTCCATCATTTTGCATCGTTTTAACTTACAAAAACCATTAACATAACCATAATATTTCATGGGGTTCGGCCATCCAATGTGGCCGAACCCTATGGTCCATGTTTTCTATCTTTTAAACATCAATATACATACTCTAAACCCTTGGTAGATTCGGTCATCCCATGGCCAAATCATGTTCCATTTAACCAATTTTTCAATAAAAATTCCATGGAGTAGTACTTACCAATTTTCTAAGCCTTTTCTCTTGCCTTTGATCCTTGCATTCTTCCCTCTTGCTTTCTTCCTTCTTTCTTCCTTAGTCTCTAGCTGATTAGAAGCTTGAATCAATGGTGAAAACACCAAAGTATAATTCGGCCAAGGAGGTATGTTCTTGAGAGAGAGGGAGAGAGATGAATTCTAAGATTCTTTGTGATCAAAATTCGGCCAAAGGTTGTGGTTAATCCATTTTGTTAACCAGCCCTTGAACCTCTCATTTGCCTCATAAATTCTTGATTAAACCAAGGGATCACTTGATGCCAACCAATGCATCCCTTGGCACTAACCAATGCATCCCTTGGCACCAACCAATGCATCCTTTGAGATGGAAAAACCCCTCCATCTTACCTCATTAATGCCGCCCCAACCATGGTGACCATTGGCTTGGCCAAGGCACCACTTCACTTCCAACGTGTGGGACTTCTTCTCTTGGTGCTGTTTGAGATCAAAGCAACTCTTCACATCCCATTTGACTCAATTGAGTTCAAGGTCCCTTTGATTTCCAACTCAACTCACCCAACTCACTACACTTAATGCATTTCATTTAATGCATTTGAGTCAACTCATTACTTGATTTAATTCCAACTTACTTCAGTCCCAACACACCTGATTTAACTCATATTTGAGCTCACTTGATGGTCCACATGGTCAACCATGGTCCACATGGTCAACTTGACCCATTGGGTCCCCATTTAGCCCATGGATCCAATTTGACGCCGTGACCCATTTATGGGTTGTTTTAGCCATTTGCATGTGATTTTCATATGTGCCTCAAGCCTACCCATTTATGCTCCATTTACTTTCCAATCATTTCAGCTTAACGCCATTAAATTTGGGCTCACCCAATGGTCAAACAAGTCCATTATGACCCATTGGTCCCAATTGGGTCTTTTGACGCAATTAACCATATTGACCCAATTTGATGTTCATTACCCATTCATGATAAATTGACCCTCATACTATGTTCATAAGGTCATAATTTGAACAATGGGCCCCACCATTTTCTCATTTACAATCACATCTAATAAATTTACCAATCCATGTGGTATGGCCGAACCCCACCAAGTTATGGTTAGTAGATTAAGGTTTGTAAATAAAGTTATTTGGATGGTGTTGATCCAAAACAAATGAAGGACAAATTCAAAGTGGGTGAGGTTCGGCCATGGGGCATGGCCGAACCCCACAAGGTGGTTTTTGGGATTTAAACCTAATAAGAAATCAAGAAGATTAAGTATTAACTTGTTGTTGCATAAACAAGGAAACGGAAGTTGAACGCCGTGCGAGTTGTGATCGGGTGAAACTCAAAAAGAATGGACACTTAAGTGAAGTTTCCGTAGGTTTCCTACCTACTTGTAACCACTTTTATAATTGGTTTTATATGGTTTTTATGAGTTATATTGTTATTGTATTATGTTTCAAATGGGTTTTTGAATGATGAGATATATTTACAAATGACATATATTCATTGACATCTCATGCATGGCATGGGGTGATGATTGTGGATTACCTTGTCGTGAGAGTCCCAATGAAAGAACACTGTGAAATAACTCAATGATGAGAGTCCTATCCACAGAAAATGAGGAGTACTGTGGATTACCTTGTCGTGAGAGTCCCAATGAAAGAACACTATGAAATAAATCAATGATGAGAGTCCTATCCATAGGAAATGAGGAGTACTGTGGAATACCTTGTCGTGAGAGTCCCAAAGAAAGAACACTGTGAAATAACTCAATGATGAGAGTCCTATCCACAGGAATCGTGAGAGTCCCAAAGAAAGAACACTGTGAAATAACTTGATGGCTATGTATACTTGTGGTGGGTGGGACTCATTACATTTGCACTTACATACATAGCATTGATTTTATATGTTTTTGATTATCATATATTATGATATATGCATGTTTTTATATACTAACCTTGTGGTAGCCCTGATCGGAAAACCTACTGGGCGCGTTGATCTAACGCCCTAATTCTATCCTTAAAGGATAACGCAGGAGCAGGGAAAGGGAAAGAAAAAGTCGAGGACCGAGAGGGGAGCCAAGCTTAAGAGCTTGGGTGTTGGAATGGATTATTATTATTTATTGTTATTTGGACAAACTTCATGGATATGTATTAATGTAGATAACTGCTATGGTTTGATTTAAGTTTGAATGAAGGTTTAGTTTTAAGTAAATATGGCTTGTACTTTGCTATCTCAGAATGGAGCAGTCTGAGGATTGATTATAATTCCGCATATTTGATTTATTCCACAATCAGTTACGTTTATTCCACATGATTTATTTAGTTCCATGTGTGGACCGATATTCATGGTCTTAGTCCATGCACACATGGGTGGCCAGTTAAGGGTAGGACTTGGGTAGTCCGAACTTAGCTCGCGTCGTGGCGTCGTCCGCCCTCTTCCGGTGTTATTATATTATTATTAAAAAAAATTTAGACTCTAAATCTCGGAAAGGGTGGGGCATTACAAGTGTGGATTCCTCCCCACGATTGTTTTATCGGAAAACCGAATGGAAGCGTGGACTCCCCTCATTTGATCCCTCCCATGCCATGCATGAGATGCAAATGCCAACATGCTATGTAATAATAAACACCATAGCATTTAAAATTCCATAATTGAAACATATCATTTGATACCAAAATAACTGATCAAACAATGAATTAAAATCATCATATATACATATTCCATGGTTTTCAATAAGGTAGGAATCGACCAACGTCCAATTATCGAGTCTTTTGTGTTTCCGTCCAAATATCGACACCGATCGCGTCAAGCCGATCGTACACCGTTTGTGAAATCCCATTACATACATCAATTTGGTGATCCATTTAATTCCATAAAATAACCAATTTAATTATTCCAATTGATTTAAACCATTCCCTTCATCCTTCCAATTTGACCTAACCATTTGGAACATCATATAAATATTTCATTTATAAACTTAGCCGGTTACCCGTTGTCCAGTGTCCACCAAAGCTCACTTGTGGGGTTCGACCATACAACATGTCCAAACCTCACTCTTTTGTTTTGACCCCCTTTTTAACCCTTGTTTTATTTTACACAAAATGGGTCCAACACCATCCATCTTTTGATTTATTCATCCAATCACATAAGGTAATCATTTAACAACCTAAGTCCATAAAGATGTCATCTTCATCATACACCTAGGTTCATGAAAAGCCTTTCATGGGGTTCGGCCATACAACATGGCCGAACCCATGGTTCTTTATTTTGTCATTTCTCATCTTAACCACCATTCATTTTCATAGTTAATCACCTAACTTATTTACACATAACTTAGGTCCATGAATGATTTATTAACATAAACATAGATCCACAATAATTTCCTCCATTTCTGTAACGCCCCGCCCTCTCCGAGAAATTGGAGTCTAATTTTTTTTTTAAAAGAATAACTCCGGAAGAGAGCGGGAGGCGCCACGAAGCGATCTAAGTCCGGACTACCTAAGTCCGACCCTTAACTGGCCACCCATGTGTGCATGGACTAAACCCATGATAAATAATCCACACATGGAACTACGTAAAACTTGCGGAATAGACATAACTGATTGCGGAATAAGTCAAATATTCGAAATTATAACAATACTCTGTAACACCCCAATTTCTCAATGAAATGGATAATTACGAAAATGCCCCTCGATTGGTAAATTTATTAATTATGATGTTAAATGAGAAAATGGTGGGGCCCATTGTTCAAATTAAGATCCTATGAACATATTATAAGATTCAAATTATAATGGATGGGTAATGTACATCAAATTGGGTCAAAATGGTTAATTGGGTGAAACAATTCTCAATGATTGGAATAATTACGAAAATGCCCCTGGATTGGTGAATTCAATAAATGTGATTGTAAATAAGGAAATAGTGGGGCCCATTGTTCAAATGAATACCCTATGAGCATATTATAAATGTCAAATTTGATTGGATGGGTAATGAACATCACATTGGGTCAAAATGGCTAATTGGGTCAAAGGACCCAATTGGGACCCAATGGGTCATAATGGATTATTTGACCATTGGGTGAGCTCAATTTAAATGGGGTTAAGCTGAATTGATTGGAAATCAAGTGGAACAAAAATGGGTAGGCTTGATGCACAAGTGAAAACTATTTAAAAATGGCAAAATCAGCCCATTAATGGGTCATGTTGTCAAAACAGGTCAAGGGGTTGATTGGAGACCCAATGGGTCGGGTTGACTAAGTTGACCACGGATGACCGTGTGGGCCCTCAATTGAACTCAAGTATGAGTTAATGTAGCTCGATTTGGACTGATTTGGAGTGAGTTTTAATTAAGAACAGAGTTGACTCAAATATGGTACATTAAATGTGTTGAGTTGGAATAAAAAGATCATGAGTCAAGTGAGTCAAGAGGAAGTGGAAAGGTGTTCTAATCTCACACAACTCCTAATTAAACAAATCCTAGCCGTTGGATGAAGGGGTGCCTTGGACAAAGCCAAGGGATGTAATAGCCCGAAATTTTAAATCAATATATATATGGCATTTATTTATTTTAATAATGAAAAAAATTGGAATTTTAATATTAGGGATGATAAATGGATCAAATTTTGGGGCAAAGGCCCAAGTATGGTCCAATGGACCATGGATTAGATGGAACCCATTTAAAAGGGTCAATAATGGTCAAAGTGGACCCGATAACCATGTGGGACCCAATGGATCAAAATTGATTCAAAACTCTAGGGTAAATAGTAGAAAATAATTTAATTGGGTCATAGGCCCAATGGTGACCCAATTAATTGGAATTAAACCCCCCTAAGGTAATGATGAGATGATTAAGCTAGCATAACCAAGTGGGGCCCACCTCCACCTCATCAAGTGAGGTGGCGTGTGGACCAAGGAAAAGGTGGGGCCGACCATCATGGTTGACTTGGTCAACCATGGATGGGTCAAAGGGAATTAAGGAGGACCCAAGTAAATAAAGTTGATTTAATTAATGTAAAACACCTAAGTTTAATCTTGGTTAGACCAAGGGACATGATCGAGTGGGACCCACCTCCACCTCATCAAGCGAGGTTGCGGGTTGACTAAGAATTGGTGGGGCCGACCACCATGGTTGACTTGGTCAACCATGGGTGGATTCATGGAGAAGAATTAAGGAATGTAATGGAATTAAAATTAAATAGGAATTAATTAACCTAAGTGAGGATTTAATTTAATTAATTAGGTTGGTCAAAGTAGAGTCAAGTGAGTAAGTCAAAAGGGAAAATCAAATAGTGGTTTCATCCCATTGAAACCACCCAAGGAAACCATGGACTTGGGGTGGTGGTTTCATTTCAACCACCACCACTCAAGGTATGAAGACCCATACCTCTCATCATAAGGTCAAATGGTCAATGGGAGGTAGACCAAACCACTCCCACCTTAAACCCCCAAACTGTTGGCTTGGTGGTGGTTTGATCTCAACCACCACCACCAAGGACAAGGAGCCCATGCTTGGTGGGTGAAGGCCATCATGCAAGTGTGTGGGCTAAGGCATCAAGGAATGGAATGGCTTTCACCTTACCACTCATCTCACTCTCTTTCTCTCCTCCTCCCTCTCACCACCGACCCCATCCAAGGAAGAAAGAAGGAGAAGAAACTTAGAAGAAAGGGAAGAAGAAACTAAGTGTTGGCTGACCACCCAAGACCCAAGCTTGAGATATTTGCTCCATCCCCTCCTTCTCTGTCTCTCCCTCAAAATCTAACCGTACCATTAGCCGAACCCAAACCTTGGTGACCTTACCTTGATCAAGCTCACCATTGGCCGAGTATCAAGGAGAAAGAAGAAGGAGAAAGGCTAAGGAACAAGAGGAGCAAGAGACAACCGGGAGAACCACGGATTGTAAGTATCTCTAAACAAGAGATTAAGTTTTTAATGGTTTAAAAATGGAATCCATTTCTTAGAATGAACGATGGCCACAAGTGTTGTGGGCCTTAGATCCAAGATCCATCAAGTGATGAGATAAGAAATGGAGGAAAAGAGGAGAGATAGATTAAGAAAAATAATAAATTAAGGACATTATGTATTTGAGATTTGTTAAGCATGGAAATGTAATTTTTAAGGAAACCATGAAGGAAGGGTGTACAAAATATGCAATGGAGAAGACTGACAAAATAGTCAGTCGGCTGAATCAAAGATTCAGTCGACTGAACTGATAATGGACGAATCAGAAACGAGTTTCTGGGAGTTTCAGCCGACTGAATAAAGGTTTCAGTCGACTGAAATAATGGTGGCAAATAATAGAAGGAGTTCTGGGAGTTTCAACCGACTGAATAAGTGATTCAGTCGACTAAACTAATGGTGGCTGATAATAGAAAGAGTTTCTGGGAGTTTCAGCCCACTGAATCTGATGAATCAGTCGACTGAACACAAACGTCTCGGATAAGAAAAGTGTTCTGGAAGTTTCAGCCGACTTAATATATGATTCAGTCGACTGAAGGGATGCTTATTAAACACGTAAATGGATGGTTGATAGTTCAGCCGACTGAATCATAGATTCAGTCGACTGAAAGTAAACTGACAGAACAAACAAATAACCTGATACAAAGTCAGCCGACTGAATCATAGATTCAGTCGACAGAAAGGGTTACGAACAATGTTTCAACCGACTAAATGTGTATTTCAATCGACTAAAACTGAACTGGCAAGACAAACAGACAATCTGATTCAAAGTCAGCCGACTGAACTCCTGATTCAGTCGACTAAACTCCTGATTCAGTCGATTGAACTCCTAATTCAGTCGACTGAATTGAAATGTACAGTTTGGAGTATTTTCAGAGGTCACTATTAATTCGGTAGTATAAATGGGGGTTATGTTTAAATTAAAGGGACTGATTTTAATGATCCTACGATATGATTGGTAAGTCATTAATGGACCTAAGTGTATGGATCAGTTATGGATTGGATTTTGTATATGTTTTAATCAGTGGAAAAAGAGGCTAAGTTAAGGGCTGATTTATGATAATCTTGTAACCTGGTTAAAGATCATTAATGGACCTAGGTTTATGATCAGTTAGAGACTTAATCATAGATAAGATATAGACTAACTTGGAAAAATGTATAATAAGGTATCGAGACATCGCAAACGGTACGCGATCGGCGACCGGAATTATCGGACGAAAACGGAAAGGGACGTTATCGGTATTCGGTAGGATTCCTACATTTTTGTAAGCCGTGGATTATGTTTATGTGATGGTTTCTGTATTTTACTTCGGTAATTATATGGTTTGTTTTATGGACTATATTTCAATGCTATGGATTACATTTTAAAGGCTATGGTTTATATATTAAATGCTATGGATTATATTTAAAAGCTATGGCTTATATTTCCAATGCTATGGATTATATGTATTAAAAGTATGAAATATACATATATACTACATAGCATAATGCACTTACATCTCATGCATGGCATGGGCAGGAAAATAAAGGAACCGGAGTCCATGCTCCGTCGGGGCGACCGAGAACAGACATGGGGATAGCCTGATAGGCCATAACCGGAGTCCATGCTCTGTCGGGGCGACCGAGAACAGACATGGGGATAGCCTGATAGGGTATAACCGGAGTCCATGCTCCGTCGGGGCGACCGAGAACAGACATGGGGATAGCCTGATAGGCTATAACCGGAGTCCATGCTACATCGGGGCGACCGAGAAGCAGACATGGGGACACATTGACGAGGACTTACCGTCAAGGGGGATATGACATTTTATGATGGTATGGATGATGGGTGGGACACATGACATAGGCACCCATGGCATGGCATTCATCATATGGCTTTTATTATATTGTTATCACTATGCTTGTATCACTAATCCATGTGCTAGCCCTACCCGAAGTCCTACTGGGCGCATTGTTTAACGCCCTACTTCTACCCTAGCTGATGACGCAGGAGACGGAGGAAATGGTGGACGCGACGGGAGTCAAGCTTAGGAGCTTGGGAAAGCGACTACCTTGTTTATCAAAGTTTTATTTTGGGAAAAGTTGTAATTTAAGTAGTTTAGCTGGTCTACATGTAATAATTTAAATTTCTTGCTATGGTCTGGACTATACTCTGTAGGTTATCATTTTGAGACATAATTATGTACATTGGGGTATCTTAGTAGTTTAACGATGTATCTTCCCTTCTATTTAAAACCGATAGGATAGTATCTATTACAATGTTCCGCATGTAATTACATTCCGCGAGCATACTTCCTACGCGTGAACCGTACTCGTGGACTTCGTTCCGCGCACGCGTAGGGTTGGCCAGTTAAGGGTCGGGCCTTAGAAGCTCGGACTTAACTCGCGTCGTGACGCCCGCGGCCGTTGTCACTTTTATTTAATTCAAAAAAAAAAAATAGACTCTGATTTCGGCGCAAATGGGGCGAGCGTTACAAGGGACACCATGCAATGGCGTCATGCCTCTCATCTCATGAGATGCATGGGCTGAAGTGAATGGTTGCAATGGTTGGTATCAAGGGGTGCCTTGGATGGCACCCAGCGTCTCCTCGTTTTTATCAATGATTAATGAGGATTAATGGGATGGTTGGGCTGATTACCAAAGGGAATAAATGAAAGACATGATGGGGAGGGGAGTTACCAGGGGGGTGCCATCAAGGGTCACCACCTTTGGTTAACTCCAACACTTAAGCACATCCACCTTATCTCTCTCTCTCCTTTGATCATTCTTTCACCTTCTAAGAGACAAAACCGTGGCTGTTGGTTCTCTGCCACAAATCACTCATTTGGCTGATCTCACCACCAAGTTTAGTGGACTTAGAACAAAGAAGTTGCACCTCAAAGTGGTGATCGTTCACATCAAGGTTGAAATTCTATTTTTCTCTCAATCAAACCTTATTTGGTTGAATCACTCCAAGGGATTCCAGCAAGGTCAATTCGGCTAGAAGCTAAGGAAGAAGGAAGGAAACAAGAGGGAAGAAGGCAAAGAGCAAAGACAAGAAGAGAAGCTTGGAATTTGGTAAGCATTTCCATGGATTTTTGTTTAATAAGATGGAACAAATGGAACATGTTTTGGGCCATGGGTATGGCCGAATGCATCAAGGTTTAAACCTTGGGTAATTGAGGTTTTAAAATTGTAAAAGGGATCATTGGGTTCGGCCACCTTGGAGGGCCGAACCCCATGGAAATAATTGGTTGGTTTTATATGGTGTTTGAAACATAAGAACCATGCAATTTGTGGGACTGGTTTACATGTTTTTATTGGATTTAAAATACATGTTTTAAAGAGGGTTAAAATATGGATTTGAATGTCATGAAGGACTGAAGGTAACATGGTTTTAAACCATGGATATAAATTGATAAAATGGACCATTGGGCTCGGCCACCTCGGGTGGCCGAACCCCATGAAATGATGTTGAAATTTTGATGGTGTCTTTTGTAAGTTAATGTAACACCCCAATTTCTCAATGAAATGGATAATTATGAAAATGCCCCTGGATTTGGTGAATTTAATAGTTATGATGTTAAATGAGAAAATAGTGGGGCTTATAGCTCAAACTAAGATCCTATGAACATATTATAAGGGTCAAATTATAATGGATAGGTAATGTACATCAAATTGGGTCAAAATAGTTAATTGGGTCAAAGAATTCTCAATGATTGGAATAATTACGAAAATGCCCCTAGATTGGTGAATTCAATAAATATGATTGTAAATAAGGAAATGGTGGGGCCCATTGCTCAAATTAAGATCATATGAGCACATTATGATTTTCAAGTTTGATTGGATGGGTAATTTCTCAATGAAGTGGATAATTACGAAAATGCCCTTGATGTGTTAAATTAATTATTTTGTGATGCTAAGTAAGGAAATGTTGGGGCCCATTTCTCAAATTAAGATCATATGAGCACATTATGAATGTCAAGTTTGATTTGATGGGCAATGTACATCAATTGGGTCAAAAATGGCTAAATGGGTCAAAGGGCCCAAATGGGACCCATCGGGTCTTACTGGATTATTTGACCGTTTTGTGAACTTAAATTAAATGGGGTTAAGTTGATTTGATTGGAAATCAAGTGGAGAAAAAATGGGTAGGCCTGATCCATATGTGAAAACCATTTACAAATGACCAAAATTCCATATTTGGGTCATGGAGTCAAAAACGGGTCAAGGAGCTAAAAGTGGACCCAACGGGTCGAGTTGACTATGGTTGACCGTGTGGACCCTCAAGGGAGATAAAACACGAGTCAAATCAGTGAGTGGGACTGAAGTGAGTTGGAATTAAATCAAGTTATGAGTCAACTCATGTGCATTAAATGAAATGCATTAAATGTGATGAGTTGGGTTGGAATAAAAATATCTTGAGTTGGGTGAGTCAAAATGGAAATCCAAGGGACTGTAAAATCAGTGAGTTGAGAGGGAATTTGAAGAGGTTGGCTGGTCTTAAACCAACCAAAACAAGTCCCACACGATGGGGACTTGTTTTGGTGATTTCCATGGTTAATGTTAAATGAGAATACATGGGATTGAGTTGTGATTGCATGGGCTGAAGTGAACGGTTGCAATGGTTGGTATCAAGGGGTGCTTTGGATGGCACCCAGAATCTCCTCTTTTTTGACAAGAAATTATGAGGATTAAGGAGTGAGGTTTGGCTGATTTAACAAAAGGATTAGACCACTCATTTGGCCGAATTACATTGCCAAAATTCTTGGAAATCCTCATCTCTCCCCCTCTCAAGAACATCATCTTCTTGGCTGAACCAGCTGCTAGTGTTTCACCAGTAGATCAAGCATAAACCAGCTGAGACAAAAGAAGAAAGAAGGAAGGAAACAAGAGGGAAGAAGGCAAGGAGCAAAGGCACAAGAAAAGCTTGGAATTTGGTAAGTATTTCTATTGAGTTTTGTTGAAAAACATGGAACAAATGGGGTGTGGATTGGGCCATGATCATGGCCGAATACACCAGTGTTTAACCATTGATTATGGAGGATTTAAAATAGTAAAAATAACCATTGGGTTTGGCCACCATGAAGGGCCGAAGCCCATGTAAGAGATGGCTTGGTTTTCATGTTTTGAAACATGAAAACCATGGATTTTGTGGACTATTTTTGGGTTTTCATTTAAGATTTAAATACATGTTTTAGAATGGTTAAAAAACATGGATTTGAATGACATAGGGACTGAAGTTTATGGTCTAAAATCAGTGGATTAAAATATGGAAATGGACCATTGGGTTCGGCCACTTAGCATGGCCGAACCCCATGGAAACAAGTGGTTAGTTTTGATGTTTTTTAGAAGTTAAAACCATATAAGTTAGGACTGATGTTAGATGGTTGTAATAGATTTAAAATGCATGTTTAAAGAAGGTTAAAACATGGATTTGGATGTTGGTTCAGACCCAAGGTGAATGAGTAAATGTTTCAAAAACCAAAGGACATAGTGTTCGGCCAATGAGCATGGCCGAACCCTATGAAATTGTGTTGGTTTTTAGATGAATTTCTAAAGGGTTGAACTTGGTAATAATATGTTGTTTATTACATGAAGATTGGAAGTTTAAAAATAGTGAAAGAAATCATTGGGTTCGGCCACCATGGAGGGCCGAACCCCATGCAAAGTATTGTTGGTTTTCATGTTGTGAAACATGGAAACCATGTACTTTATGGACTGTTTGGATGAATTTAATTAGATGGTTTTTAAGTGGTTTAAAGGCAGCAATATAATACTGATATTTCATGGTTAAATAACACCTAAAGCATGTATGAAAGACCAAAACTTGGACATTGGGTTCGGCCACCTCGAATGGCCGAACCCCATGTAAGTAATTGGTATGATTTGGTGAGGTTAATTTACTGTTTTGGTTGATGTTTATGCGGCTGAACCATGTGTAATTCATGGTTGGGTTAACATGTTAAATCATGAATAATCATGGGAAGTTGAGGGATTAATCAGATCAAGAGAACCATTGGGTTCGGCCATGTGCATGGCCGAACCCCATGGGGCTAGTTTTGGGATGAATGGACCAAGATTTATGGGTTTTCCTATGTATGTTAAATGAAATAAGCTTGCTGTTTTGGGCTGGCCATGGGATGGCTGAACCTTGTAGTTTATATGGCTAAATGGTAGAGCCTAACTTGTAAACAAATGATGGGATCATTGTGTAGGAGGATCATAGGGTTCGGCTATATGAATGGCCGAACCCCATAGATTGTTTTGTTGGAGATTATGACTTGGTTGTATGAGTTGGATTAAGTAAACATATGGATTTATCTTTGGACTTAGTGATAAGTAAATAACCAGCCACTAAGGTAGATTACTTTTATGAACTTTGATTATGAGCAAGATTAGACATTGGTTATACCAATGGCAAATCTGTGAATGCAAGTCAAACGAAGGGATTGTTCAAAGGACTTACATGATGTGGTTGGGTCTTAGATATGAATGAACAAGTAAGTGATAGTATGATTTATTGATTGTTATATGGACAAGGTACCGGAAGTTGAATGACGTGCGAGTTGTGACCGGGCGACGCGAAAGAAAGATCAAGTACTGAAGTGAATCTTCAGTAGGTTTCCTACCTACTTGTAACCACAGTTTTACCCCAGTTTTTCTTATGAGATTCTTGTTTTATTTTATGTGTTTCAAATGATATATTATGCATTAACAAATGGCATACAGGCATTAGCTTCTCATGCATAGACATGGGATTATGAATGAGGTTCTACAGTGTTTCAAGTTATGAGTTACGTCCTGCCTCGGTGGTGCAAGTCACGCCAGGAGGAGTAACATGATGGTGGCTATGAATGTACATGATGGGGGAGGCTCATTGCATGTGCATACTTCATAGCATTGTTTTACCTGTTTTTGATGATCATGTAATATGATATATATGCATGTTTTATATACTAACATGTGGTAGCCCTGATTCGGGAACCTACTGGGCGCGTTGATCTAACGCCCTAATTCTATCCTCAGAGGAGATTGCAGGTACAAGTAAAGGGAAAAAGAAGGTCGATGACCAGGAGGGGAGCCAAGCCTAAACGTTTGAATGATGGATTGGATTACTTTATATTACTGTCATTTGAATACTTTTGTTGGATATGTAATAATGCATTACTTGCTATGGTTTGATTAGGTTAATAACCTTTGGATCGTTGATTTATCTTAATTAATGGTTGAGACTGTTACTTGCTATGTAGTCTTTCTATTCCGCAATTAATCTAGGTTATTCCGCATGTTGATGTTAGTTCCATGTGTGATTTATAATCATGGTCTATTCCATGTATACATGAGTGGCCAGTTAAGGTTCAGACTTGGGTAGTCTGAACTTAACTCGCGTCGTGACACCGCCCGCTCTCTTTCACTCTATGTTTCTTTCAAAAGAAATTTTCAGACTCTGATTTTAGGAAGGGTGAAAAGGGCGGGGCATTACAGTTAAAACTATACAAAGGAGTTACTGTTTTGGGAGATTAATTTAGACATAAGATGAATATCTAAGAGGTTCAAACCAAAGGCCATAGGGTTCGGCCAATGAGCATGGCCGAACCCCATGAAATCATATGATTATTGTATGGTGTTTTTGATGGTTTTGAGAGACAAAAACCATACAAGATTATGGTGTTTTTATGGGAATTAAATGAATATAAGTTTGCTGTTTTGGGTTGGCCATTGGATGGCTGAACCATGTGGCTAACATGGTTAAAGGGTAGAGTCCAATTGATATACAAATATTGGAACAATTGAGCCAAGGGAACCATTGGGTTCGGCCATGTGTATGGCCGAACCACATGGACCATTACATGGGTTAAATAGACTAAGTTTATGGGTCATATTTGTTATTGGTTCCATGATGTTTTAAAGGGTTTAATATAACTGAAAGAGTGATGGATTTGGACGTTAGTGTTCATCAAAAAGAAAGGCAAAATGGGGTACCAAAATGAACGGGGTGACGTTCGGCCATGGGTATGGCCGAACCCCACCAAGTATTATGAATGAAGAATAAAATGGATCAAAAGTGTGATGGTGAGGGTCGGCCATGTGGTATGGCAGAACCCCACTAAGATGGATTGATTTTGGATAATGTTGATCGGCAAGATTAATCATTGGTTGCTGCGGACAATGGTTTTTGATATGGCTTAGCCTAGTGGCAAAGCTGTAAATACAAGTAATAATGTAAATATGGGTAGAAAAAGTTTAAAACGACATGAAAGAAGGGTTAAAACCAAGGTGGTATGGTTCGGCCATGGTGTATGGCCGAACCTTACCAATACATGTTTAAAGGGTTAAGTATTTAAGAATTGATTAAATGAAAAAGGAGGTTAAATCCTAAGTTGGTGATGTTCGGCCATGGGCATGGCCGAACCCCACAAGATGTGGTTGGGTCTTAGATGTGAATGAACATTTAAATGTTAGTATGATTTATTTACTGTTACATCACAAGGTGACGGAAGTGAACGGCGGGCAAGTTGTGAGCAAGTGACGCTAAAGAAAGATTGAACACTGAAGTGAATCTTCAGTAGGTTTCCTACCTACTTGTGACACAATTATGATTTGGTTTTATCATGTTTTTATGAGATATGTTGTATTTGATATTATGTTTCAAATATGGTTTTGAATGATGAGATATGTATTTACAAATGACGTACATGTACATTGACATCTCATGTATGGCATGGGGTGATGATTATGGGTTACCTTAACTTGAGAGTCCCAATGAAAGAACACTGTGAAACAACTCAATGATGAAGTGTCTTTCCACAGGTAACGAGGATTACTGTGGATTACCTTGTCATGTGAGTCCCAATGAAAGAATACTGTGAAACAACTCAATGATGAAGTGTCTTTCCATAGGTAACGAGGATTACTGTGGATTACCTTATCATGTGAGTCCCAATGAAAGAATACTGTGAAACAACTCAATGATGAAGTGTCTTTCCACGGGTAACGAGGATTATTGTTGATTACCTTATCGTGTGAGTCCCAAATGAAAGTGTATTGTGATTTACCTTGATGGTGAGAGTCCCGTCAAGTGATGGCTAAGTATGTGTGATGGGGTGGGGCTCATTACATTTGCATACATACATAGCATGGTTTTATATGTTTTTGATAATCATGTACTATGATATATATGCATGTTTTATATGATAACCATGTGGTAGCCCTGATCGGAAAACCTACTGGGCGCGTTGATCTAACGCCCTAATTCTATCCTTAGAGGAAAATGCAGGAACAAGGAAGGGGAAAGCGAAGGACGATGACCAGGAGGGGAGCCAAGCTTAAGAGCTTGATGTTGGAATGATTTTTATAATTTACTGTTATTTGGATTTCGTTTATGGACTTGTAATAACTAGTATTTTTGCTATGGTTTGAATTATAGTCTTGATGCTAGATATATGAATTAAGTTATTGTGGATAAATGCTAAGTTTGAGAATAGTCTAATGAGGTTATTATGTTAAAGCATACTTGACTGGTACTTTGCTATCTGATAATGGAGTAGTCTAAGTATTGTTATAATTCTGCATATTTGACTTATTCCGCAATCAGTTATGTCTATTCCGCAAGTTTTACTTACTTCCATGTGTGGATTATTTATCATGGGTTTAGTCCATGCACACATGGGTGGCCAGTTAAGGGTCGGACTTAGGTAGTCCGGACTTAGCTCACGTCGTGGCGCCTCCCGCTCTCTTTTGGAGTAATTGTTATTTAGAAAAAAATTAGACTCTGATCTCTCGGAGAGGGTGGGGCATTACAGTTGGTATCAAAGCGAACATGAGCTCATAACTTAACTGATACAAACGTTACAGTTGGTATCAGAGCGAAACGGGAAGTTGAATCATCGAAGTAAGATTAAGACGGTTTCATGTCTCACTGACAGATCAGAATCCCAACTGACCGACTCTTCGGAGTCCGCTAACTGGGGGCCGGATTAATTTACTTCGAGTGACTTAGACTGAACAATCAATCTGAGAACGACAATGAAAGATAGCAAAGCAAGTACAGTCATCATAAGTGGATATATCGAAACATAGCAAAGTAGGATGTACTCCCCTGGTATCCCCCATTGAGAAACAAACAACAGGAATTTAGAGATTTTCCCCCAGAAACAAAAGAAAACAAAGTGTGATGATTTGGCAATATTCCCAAACTGAGAAGTGATACATAATACTTAGGGAGGTTTTCCCCGAGAATAGCAGAACATCAGGATTTTCTCAAATTGAGAAATGATACTCAATATTTAGGAAGTTTTCTCAAAAAAAAAGAAATACAAAGAGTGCTGATTTATTTGGCAATTTTCCCAAATTATGAAGAACACAAAACTTTACTTAGAAGCTAAGTCAACTGATGTTTCCATGACTTAGGAAAAATATCTCCAAAGGAAGAAGAACATAATGGAGAGGGTCGGAATGGTGCAAACATTCCTGAAGTACCTCCGAAATTACAGAACCTAGTACAGGCGGTGGTCACTTCCGTTCTAGAACAACTCGTGAGCGGAAATGGAGACACAAACCCGAATAAAACACAAGACCAAAAAGGTCGGGGTGGGAGAAATATTTTTGCTCTCGCAAAAGACTCAGACCCTACTTATGGAGATCTTCAGCCTTTACTGGTTTCACTGGAAGTTCCTGTTTCCAGTGTGGTCGACCAGGCCATTTCCAAAGAGAGCGTCCATAGAATGTTAGATCTCCTAGTACCTACTTCGAATGTGATCAGCCGGGTCATTTCAAAAGAGTGTGTCCGTAAAATAGTGAATCTCCCTATTCCTGTTACCGATGTGGTCAGAAGGGCCATTTCAAAAGAGAGTGTCCACAGAACAAAAGACCTCCTCACTTCAGGGGTTCTCTCCTTGGTCCGGCTCAACCAGCTCAGTCACAAGAGTCTGAACGACTGAATATTTTGACTTTTCCTCTAGAGACAGTGGAACATTCAGTAACTCAAGGTATGGCAGTAATTTATAGTTCATATGCTTATGCGTTATTTGATCTACTGCCTTCGCGTTTGTTACTAGCACCATAATACAACAAGTTGCCCACTGCACTTACTGTAGTATTCTCTATAGATAGACGATGACGATTATTGGTGAAAGATGTGCTTGGATTAACTATGAACAAAAATGGTTTCCATGAATGGATTATACCCATGGGAGGATTATATTCATGGATGATTATAAAACAGGGATAGATGATATTTACTGAAAGCGAAACACCAGGGATGGATGTATTTAACCACGGGCAATTATTCCCACGGTGGTTTGGATTGATGCCGGGTATTGGTATCGTAGAAGTTTTGAACAAAAGTTGTTAGTCACATAGAGACTTATGTGCAAAGAAAGACGTGTTTAAATTTGGAGATGTACTTAGTGGAAAAGTTAAGAGACTAGTGAAACTTGAATGGGAAGCTATGGGCGACTGCCGAGTTAGTCTAGCTAGCTGACTCTGTAGTTAGCCGATGGAGTTCCAGGAGAGTGTAACTACAAACCTAGTTGAAATGGAATCAAAAAAAGCTTTGAGCATAGGCTCGCATTGGCAGGCTACCTCACACAGAGAGTAGATAAAAGAACGTATTGAGCCGGTATGTATGGAAAATATCATAAGACCAGGTAAAACTGAAACAGGGTAGATTGATCTACGTGCGATCACAAATGGCTCACGAGAAAAAGATATAACATGAGACCGAGCAAAAGGTGTTACGAAATAGAGCGATCCAGTTCGTAAAAGTGGTAAGGAACCGACATGGAGTTGAAGAAGCCACATGGGAACTCGAATCGGAGATGAGAACAGCTCACCCCGAATTATTTATGTAGTTTACTTTGGGAACCCGACTTCGCTCGATTTTCAGGACAAAAAATTTAAAAAGAGGGTTATAATGTAACACCCCAATTTCTCAATGAAATGGATAATTTCGAAAATGCCCCTCGATTGGTAAATTTATTAATTATGATGTTAAATGAGAAAATGGTGGGGCCCATTGTTTAAATTAAGATCCTATGAACATATTATAAGGTTCAAATTATAATGGACGGGTAATGTACATCAAATTGGGTCAAAATGGTTAATTGGGTCAAAGAATTCTCAATGATTGGAATAATTACGAAAATGCCCCTGGATTGGTGAATTCAATAAATGTGATTGTAAATAAGGAAATAGTGGGGCCCATTGATCAAATTAATACCTTATGAGCATATTATAAATGTCAAATTTGATTGGATGGGTAATGAACATCACATTGGGTCAAAATGGCTAATTGGGTCAAAGGACCCAATTGGGACCCAATGGGTCATAATGGATTATTTGACCATTGGGTGAGCTCAATTTCATGGGGTTAAGCTGAATTGATTGGAGATCAGGTGGAGCAAAAATGGGTAGGCTTGATGCACAAGTGAAAACCATTTAAAAATGGCAAAATCAACCCATTAATGGGTCATGTTGTCAAAACGGGTCAAGGGGCTGATTGGGGACCCAATGGGTTGGGTTGACTAAGTGGACCACGGATGACCGTGTGGGCCCTCCATTGAACTCAAGTATGAGTTAGTGCAGCTCGATTTGGACTGATTTGGAGTGAGTTTTAATTAAGAATAGAGTTGACTCAAATATGGTACATTAAATGTGTTGAGTTGGAATAAAAAGATCATGAGTCAAGTGAGTCAAGAGGAAGTGGAAAGGTGTTCTAATCTCACACAACTCCTAATTAAACAAATCCTAGCCGTTGGATGAAGGGGTGCCTTGGCCAAAGCCAAGGGACACCAAGCAATGGTGTCATGCATCTCATCTCATGAGATGCATGGGCTGAAGTGAATGGTTGCAATGGTTGGTATCAAGGGGTGCCTTGGATGGCACCCAGCATCTCCTCGTTTTTATCAATGATTAATGAGGATTAATGGGAAGGTTGGGCTGATTACCAAAGGGAATAAATGAAAGACATGATGGGGAGGGGAGTTACCAACGGGGTGCCATCAAGGGTCACCATCTTTGGTTAACTCCCAACACTTAAGCACATCCACCTTATCTCTCTCTCTCCTTTGATCATTCTTTCACCTTCTAAGAGAAAAAACCGTGGCTGTTGGTTCTCTGCCACAAATCACTCATTTGGCTGATCACACCACCAAGGTTAGTGGACTTAGAACAAAGAAGTTGCACCTCAAAGTGGTGATCGTTCGCATCAAGGTTGAAATTCTATTTTTCTCTCAATCAAACCTTATTTGGTTGAATCACTCCAAGGGATTCCAGCAAGGTCAATTCGGCTAGAAGCTAAGGAAGAAGGAAGGAAACAAGAGGGAAGAAGGCAAAGAGCAAAGACAAGAAGAGAAGCTTGGAATTTGGTAAGCATTTCCATGGATTTTTGTTTAATAAGATGGAACAAATGGAACATGTTTTGGGCCATGGGTATGGCCGAATGCATCAAGGTCTAAACCTTGGGTAATTGAGGTTTTAAAATTGTAAAAGGGATCACTGGGTTCGGCCACGTTGGAGGGCCGAACCCCATGGAAATAATTGGTTGGTTTTATATGGTGTTTGAAACATAAAAACCATGCAATTTGTGGGACTGGTTTACATGTTTTTATTGGATTTAAAATACATGTTTTAAAGAGGGTTAAAATATGGATTTGAATGTCATGAAGGACTGAAGGTAACATGGTTTTAAACCATGGATATAAATTGATAAAATGGACCATTGGGCTTGGCCACCTCGGGTGGCCGAACCCCATGAAATAATGTTGAAATTTTGATGGTGTCGTTTGTAAGTTAAAACTATGCAAAGGAGTTACTGTTTTGGGAGATTAATTTAGACATAAGATGAATGTCTAAGAGGTTCAAACCAAAGGCCATAGGGTTCAGCCAATGAGCATGGCCGAACCCCATGAAATCATATGATTATTGTACGGTGTTTTTGATGGTTCTGAGAGACAAAAACCATACAAGATTATGGCGTTTTTATGGGAATTAAATGAATATAAGTTGCTGTTTTGGGTTGGCCATTGGATGGCTGAACCATGTGGTTAACATGGTTAAAGGGTAGAGTCCAATTGATATACAAATATTGGAACAATTGAGCCAAGGGAACCATTGGGTTCGGCCATGTGTATGGCCGAACCCCATGGACCATTACATGGGTTAAATAGACTAAGTTTATGTGTAATATTTGTTATTGGTTCCATGATGTTTTAAAGGGTTTAATATAACTGAAAGAGTGATGGATTTGGACGTTAGTGTTCATAAAAAAGAAAGGCAAAATGGGGTACCAAAATGAAAGGGGTGACGTTCGGCCAAGGGTATGGCCGAACCCCACCAAGTATTATGAATGAAGAATAAAATGGATCAAAAGTGTGATGGTGAGGTTCGGCCATGTGGTATGGCCGAACCCCACTAAGATGGATTGATTTGGATAATGGTGATCAGCAAGATTAATCATTGGTTGTTGTGGACAATGGTTTTTGATATGGCTTAGCCTAGTGGCAAAGCTGTAAATACGAGTAATAATGTAAATATGGGTAGAAAAAGTTTAAAAGGACATGAAAGAAGGGTTAAAACCAAGGTGGTATGGTTCGGCCATGGTGTATGGCCGAACCCTACCAAGACATGTTTAAAGGGTTAAGTATTTAAGAATTGATTAAATGAAAAAGGAGGTTAAATCCTAAGTTGGTGATGTTCGGCCATGGGAATGGCCGAACCCCACAAGATGTGGTTAGGTCTTAGATGTGAATGAACATTTAAATGATAGTATGATTTATTTACTGTTACATCACAAGGTGACGGAAGTGAACGGCGGGCAAGTCGTGAGCAAGTGACGCTAAAGAAAGATCGAACACTGAAGTGAATCTTCAGTAGGTTTCCTACCTACTTGTAACCACAATTATGATTTGGTTTTATCATGTTTTTATGAGATATGTTGTATTTGATATTATGTTTCAAATATGGTTTTGAATGATGAGATATGTATTTACAAATGACATACATGTACATTGACATCTCATGCATGGCATGGGGTGATGATTATGGGTTACCTTGACTTGAGAGTCCCAATGAAAGAACAATGTGAAACAACTCAATGATGAAGTGTCTTTCCACAGGTAACGAGGATTACTGTGGATTACCTTATCATGTGAGTCCCAATGAAAGAATACTGTGAAACAACTCAATGATGAAGTGTCTTTTCACAGGTAACGAGGATTACTATGGATTACCTTTCATGTGAGTCCCAAGGAAAGAATACTATGAAACAACTCAATAATGAAGTGTCTTTCCACAGGTAACGAGGATTACTGTTGATTACCTTATCGTGTGAGTCCCAAATGAAAGTGTATTGTGATTTACCTTGACGGTGAGAGTCCCGTCAAGTGATGGCTATGTATGTGTGATGGGGTGGGGCTCATTACATTTGCATACATACATAGCATGGTTTTATATGTTTTTGATAATCATGTACTATGATATATATACATGTTTTATATGATAACCATGTGGTAGTCTGATCGGAAAACCTACTGGGCGCGTTGATCTAACGCCCTAATTCTATCCTTAGAGGAAAATGCAGGAACAAGGAAGGGGAAAGAGAAGGACGATGACCAGGAGGGGAGCCAAGCTTAAGAGCTTGATGTTGGAATGATTTTTATAATTTACTGTTATTTGGATTTCGTTTATGGACTTGTAATAGCTAGTATCTTTGCTATGGTTTGAATTATAGTCTTGATGTTGGATATATGAATTAAGTTATTGTGGATAAATACTAAGTTTGAGAATAGTCTAATGAGGTTATTATGTTAAAGCATACTTAACTGGTACTTTACTATCTGATAATGGAGCAGTCTGAGTATTGTTATAATTCCGCATATTTGACTTATTCCGCAATCAGTTATGTCTATTCCGCAAGTTTTACTTAGTTCCATGTGTGGATTATTTATCATGGGTTTAGTCCATGCACACATGGATGGCCAGTTAAGGGTCGGACTTAAGTAGTCCGGACTTACCTCGCGTCGTGGCGCCTCCCGCTCTCTTCCGGAGTAATTGTTATTTAAAAAGAAATTAGACTCTGATCTCTTGGAGAGGGCGGGGCGTTACAATTTCTTAGCTTGATCATTCATCCTTTAAACAAGCATACATCTACCAAAAGATCCATCAAAATGGTTCATAGGGTTCGGCCATACAACATGGCCGAACCCATGGTTCTTTGTTTCCATTTTTCCATGGTCTAAATACATGTAAATCCATCAATATTCCTCCATCATTTTCATCTTTTAAAACCCGTTAAAATCACTACCATACATCCATCATTTTCATCCTTTAAAACTCCATTAAAATTAATAATATACTTCCATGGGGTTCGGCCATACAACATGGCCGAACCCTATGGTTCATCTTTTCCTCTCAAAAATCACATCCCCATATTTAAATCACTTAATGGGGTTCGGCATTCATCATGGCCAAACCTCATTTTGCCTTTCTTTAAATGGATCTTAAATCCATGGCCTCCAACATTTTGGCCAACCATTTCCAATCTATATGGAATGTTCCCTTAACCTCCTTTTAATTTATAAATCTTATCAAGCACCACTTACCGATTCCTCGACTCCTCCGATCTTCTTTTGTTCCTTGGTCTTTTCTTTCTCCTCCTTGATCTTCTTTTGTTCTTTAGTCTTTTCTTTCTTCGTCCTTGATCTTCGGCCAAAGAGTGGTACTTGATTAAGATGAAAATCCTAAGAGTGGTTCGGCCAAGGAAGAGGTTTGAAAGGGAGAGGGAGAGGAGGAGACAATGGGAGAAAATTCTAAATCTTTTTCTTGTCTTGTGAGGGATCGGCCAAGCTTGAGAGAGGGTGAGAGAGATGAAGCAAAGAACTCTCTTTGTTGTGCAATGGAATTCGGCCAAGGGTGGTGTCTCTTGGGTTATGCCCCTTTGTAACAACCAAAACCCTTCACCTCCCTCATTAATGTTTCCTTTGGGGGTTTCATCCATGAGATGAAACTCTCCAACCATGTGCCCCTTGGGTTTCCATCATGAGATGGAAACCCTCCATCTCCCCAACTTGTATCCTTGGGTTTCATCTCATGAGATGAAACCCTCCATCTTCCCAACTTGTGCATTCAAGATGGAAACCCCCCCATCTTAACTATTGACCAACCAAGGTGTCCCTCGGTCTTCACCATGGCATCCATTCACCTCCAACGTGTGCACCTTGAATATGCCTTCTGGGTTTTCTCCTTTGAGATGGAAACCCTCCATCTTCTCACTCCACTCATTTCAATTCAACTCAACTCAACTTAAATACTTTTAATTCTTTTAAACTCAAGACTTGTACTCATTCATTAACTCAATTCCTTGATTCCATTTTGAACTCACTCAATTGAACTTAATCCAATTTAATTCAGCCATACCTTTATTAAACTTGAACTCAATTGGTGGTCGACCAAGTCAACCATGACACATGGCACCTGAGGTCCCACTTAGCCATGTCACATACATGCCACCTCAGTTGATGAGGTGGATTTCATGCCTTGTATCTTACTTGGTTATTAGATCCAATTATCAAACCTTACCCATTTACTTCTAATTAGCTCATCTATGACCCATTGGGTCCCAATTGGGCATTTGACCCAATTGACCACCTTGGCCCAATTAAATAAATCTTACCTATTTATTTCAATTGAACCTTATCCATAATCCGTTGGGTCATAATTTTGCAATTGACCCAACTCCTTACCCATCTAAGGTCCATCTCCATTATTTAATTTCAAATTCCATTAATTCACAAATTAAATGGACAATTTCCATATATATTCATGGAATGAAAATCTGGGGTGTTACAATATTACCCTCTTTTGAAAATTTTCGTCCCGAAAATCTAGTGAAGTAGGGTTTCAAACAGATTACATAAATGACTCAGGGTGAGCTGTTCTCATTTCCGATTCAAGTTCCCAGGTGGCTTCCTCATTACCATGTCGATCCCATACCACCTTGACGAACTGAATTGCTCGGTTCCGTAATACCCTTTGTTCTGTCTCCACCACTCTGACAGGCTTTTCCATGTAAGTTACGTTGCTTTGCACCTCTATGTCTTGTACATTCAGTACGTGCGAGGGATCAACATTGTACTTCCTCAACATAGATACATGAAACACATTATGCAAAGATGGCAACTGTGGAGGAAGTGCCAATTGGTAAGCTACCTCCCCCACCCTATTTAGGATTGGAAAAGGCCCACAAATCTAGGAGACAGTTTCCCCTTCTTTCCAAATCTTATGTGTCCCTTTCGTGGCGAGACTTTCAAGAACACTAAATCTCTAACCTCAAACTCCAGGAACCTCCTCATCTTGTCAGTGTAGCTCTTCTGACGACTCCGTGCAGCAAGTAGGTGTTGTCATATCAATTGAATATGCGTTGTAGTCTCTGCAACTAGCTCAGGTCCAATAAGTCCAGTCTCACCGACCTCTGTTCAACACACTGGAGATCTACATGGTCTACCATACAAGGCCTCGAATGGAGCCATCTGGAGGCTTGCCTGGTAACTGTTGTTGTAAGAGAACTCCACCAGCGGTAAATGATCCTCCCATCCACCCTTGAAGTCTAGCATACATGCTCTCAGCATATCCTCCAATGCCTGTATCGTCTTCTCTGATTGTCCATCAGTCTGTGGATGGAATGTTGTGCTAGTCAATAGATCTGTTGTAACACTTCGGAATTCCATATTATCAATAATTACGGAATTTGCCATTTTTATTGTGAATTAATGGATATGAACCTTAGATGGTAAGGTGTTGGGTCAATGGCCCAATTAGGACCCAACGGTTATGGTTTAAGGTTTAATTTAAATTAAATGGGGCTGAATTAAAATGGTAATGCAATATGTCTATAAATAAGGGATTTTCTAGATGAGGATGGCACACACGCGCATACACCACAAATGCTAGATTTCCTCTCAAGAAAATCAATCAGTTTTAGTTGAACAAGGATTGCCTAAGATGGGCAACACACATAGAAGAGTTTGGATTAGGCAATGACATCCAATTGCCTAATCCAAATAAAGAAGATGCCTAAAGTTAAATATAGATTGCTAGGCCGTGTATGAGATATGCATGTCCACGTTAATGCACTAGTGTATCTTTAAAATGAGTCCTTTCCTTGGTTAAAAACGGTACTAGGCAATTACTAAATTGAAGGTCACGCATCTTCTAAATATAGGACTGATTGGAAGAGAGGTAGCATAAGAAGGAAGGGGCGCATGGCATACACGCAAAACCAAGGGAAGGAATTGACAATGGGTGCTTATACAATAAGGTGTTCTTGGCAGTTTTCAGAGAAGGAGAGGGCAGCCAGCTGTGTGAAAGATCAAGAAGAAAGAGGCTAAGGAAGGAAAGGATCGGAAGAACAAGTCGGAACAAAGGAAAACCAAAGGAGTCGCGGAACCAGTAAGTAATTTCGATAATTTTGTTTAAAGAAAAGAACCATAGGGTTCAGCCATGGAGTATGGCCGAACCCCATGGAAGAAAATTGGGGGATGAATATAGAAATTTAATGGGATGATGAACCATAAGGTTCGGCCATGTTGTATGGCCGAACCCCATGGAAGGACATTGGTTATTTTAATGGAAGTTTGGAGGATGAAAATCATAGGGTTATGTTTATAATTTTAAAAGGTTTTAAAGGGTGTAAAGGGACTTATGTATGAGAACCATGGACCATGGGTTCGGCTATGAGGTATGGCCAAACCCCATCAAAGACTTTGATCATGGTTATTTGATATATGGGAGGAAAAGATGAATCATAGGATTCAGCCATGTTGTATGGTCGAACCCCATGTGAAAGGTTATTTATGATTTATTTTAAATGGATCTATGGTTGATGGTTTTAGATGCAATTAGATCATGAAAATCATGGAAATTGGTTAATAATTTTATTGGGTCTCAAAGCATGAAAATTTTGGATGTATGTATGAGAACCATCAAAGGAACCAACCATATAGGTTTGATATATTTTTAAGAAAAAATAAGGAACCATAGGGTTCGGCCATACACCATGGCCGAACCCCATGTAAAGGAATTAAGGATTGTAAATGGGCTAAAATGATGTAAAGGATGGAGAACCATGGACTTTGGGTTTCGCCACGGTGAATGGCCGAACCCCATGAAGAATGCTGGTGCATGAAATGCTAGTCATGGACCTATGTTTTGGAACCTAAACATAAGTTGATGGAGGTAATGGCAATATTGTAATATAGGCCAAAAATGAAAGATCATGGGTTCGGCCATGGTGTATGGCCGAACCCCATGAACTATGTTAGTGGGTTATTATTAGCCTAAGCATGTTTTAAAGAATGAAATGGACAACCAATAATAGAACAATGGCATGGATGTAATAAAGGGTGAAAGTGATGGATCATGGGTTCGGCCATGGTGTATGGCCGAACCCCATGAGGAATGTTTTATGGACTTAGGTGGCTACCAATGGTAGATGATTAATTGCTAAGTGATTAAATGATTAACTTAGGGGTTATTGATTAATAAACCAAAGGAGAGACTAAAACCTAGTAAGTGATGTTCGGCCATGGTGTATGGCCGAACCCCACAAGTTGGGTTTATGGACTTAGACATTATTGTAAATCAAATTGGACATGGTTTTAATTGATTGATATATTATAAGGTAACGGAACCTCACAAGGTGTATACGATCGTGAACGGTTACCGGACGAAAGTACAAGGACACGTTAGTGGTCTTTGGTAGGATTCCACCTCTTTGAAACCATGGTTTATGTACAATATTTTTATCTTATTTTGATAAATTTTTGTTGTAAAGGATATGTTTTCAATTGTGAAGTTTTAATGCTATGTTTACAATATAAAATAGCATGTGTTTCATTAGCATCTCATGCATGGCATGGGGTGAAGGATATGTAACCGGAGGGGCCACACTCCATCGGGGCGTCCGAAAGACCTATGTGGGGGTACTTATATGTACTTGTGATGGGTGGGACTCATTGCATTTGACATCATGACATGGCATGGTTTATATGGTTTTTGACATTATGATATTATTATATATGTTTTGTACTAACCATGTGTTAGCCCTAAATGGAATACCTACTGGGCGCGTTATTCTAACGCCCTACTTCTACCCTAGTGGATGATACAGGAAACGAGGGAAACGATGAACGCGAAAAGGGCCAAGCATAGGAGCTTGGATGCTTTTAGTTTTTATTTTACTTAAGATACTCATGGACTTGTAATTTAAGTAACTAGACTTCGGGCATGTAATAATTTAGATAATTTTCTATGGTTGGATGTTTAGTTGGATAATTATGTTATGTTATGTTAATTATTGATTAAAGACTTGAAATACTTTACTATCTAAAATGGAATAGAATTATGTTCTATTATAATTTCGCAGTTATGATTTTAATCCGCATGTTTATATTGTCATGTGTGAACGGTTTTTATGGACTTAGTCTATGCACACATAGGGTTGGCCAGTTAAGGGTTAGACTTTAGAAGTTCAGACTTAGCTCGCGTCGTGACGTCCCAATCTCTATGACTCTTTTAATTGTATGAGTCTAAAAATCAGTAACCTATGCTCCATAAATCAGCAAATAAGGTTATTATTTAGAGCCCTTAAGTCCACCAACATCCCCCATGGGGTTCGGCCATACACCATGGCCGAACCCATGGTTCTTCATTTTTTTTGCCATAATTACGATTTTGCCACTACTCCTTCCCATGGCTAATTACCTATTTAACCATGCACACTTAAGTCCATAACTGATCCATAACTTGGATCCATTAATGATCCATCAACCATGATATGTACACATTAAAAATCAGTCCTTAACTTAGCCTAATTTTCCATTCATCTAACCACATGCATAATCCTAAATTTAACCCATAAAATGACCTACAAAGGGGTCATGGGTTCGGCCATACACCATGGCCGAACACATGATGTCTTCTCCCCATTTTTCGTGGACTTTTTTACATCATTTAGCCCCACCATAAGTCCCTCCATGAGGGGGTTTAAATCATACCTTCAAATCATTAACTTTGATTATCATTTGGTACATTTTTTAGTCCATTAATGACTCATTCAATCATGCCATATTCCCCATTCTTTTCATGGTTTCCAAAATACCTAAACCATCAAAATCTCCCCATGGGGTTTGGCCATACACCATGGCCGAGCCCATGGTCCATGGTTTTATTTTTAAAACATTTATTTATGGTGCTTAAAGTCCATTTAAAACTAACAACCTTTTTCCATCAATTTCCATATTTTCACATCCATTAAAATGATTAAACATCACCATAGGGGGGTTCAGCCATACACCATGGCCGAACCCATGGTTCATGGCTCACCTTCATCCACCACTTTTGAGGCCCTTAAAAATCATTAATATCCTCCATGATTTTTCCTCATTAAAACTCCTTAAACTTTAACCATTTTGAGCCTCAATATCCTTAACCATCCTTCCATGGTTTTAATCCTTTAATCCCATTAAAATCTCTTAATCACCTTCCATGGGGTTTGGCCATACTACATAGCCGAACCCTATGGCCCATGGTTCCTTCAAAAATTACATTTCTATATTTGAATAAATCTTAATACTTAGTGTCCTTAATACATCCTTTAGTTTTTTCTTAACCTAATTTATCTTTCCCATTTTGTCCATTTCTCATCCTTTCCTTGGATGGATCTTAGATCCATGGCCCATAACACTTTGGCCACCATTTAATCTAAGAAATGGATTCCTTGATCCCTTTTTAATCTTAAACAAAATGTAAACTCTTGTTAAGAATTTACTTACAAATCCGACGGCTCCTCCGACTTCCATTTCTCCCTTTAGATTCCTTAGCCTTTATCCTTTCTTCTTTTCCTTGATCTTTGGCCAAGATGTGCTTGATCAAAATGAGATCATCAAGGTTTTGGTCGGCCAATGATGGAGTGGTTTTGAGAGAGAGAGAGAGGAGGAAAGAATTGAAATCTTCTAAGTTTTGATCTTAGGGTGGTGACCAAGCTTGGAGTCCCCATTTTTTCTAAGTTTTTTCTTCTTTTTCTTCTAAGTCTTGGTGTTTTCCTTGGGAGAGGGAGAGAAGGACGGTTTTGGGAAGGGAGGGAGAGAGATGAGATAAGAATGATATGAAGAAATGAGATGAAAACCCATCTCATTGGTTGCTTGGTTTAGACTCCTCCATCATTTCTCCCACCAACCAAGCATGGGCTCCCTTGACCTTAGTAGTGGTGGTTGAGATGAAACCACCATCCTTAACCCATGGTTTTATTTGTGTTTCTTTAAATGGTTTGGTTTGTGTTTCTTAGAGTGGTTTGGGTGAGATGAAACCACCCCTTGACTTATTTCTTTTGACTCCCCATTGACCCATTTGACTAACTTAATTAATGTAATTAATTGGATCCTTAACTTAGGTTAATTAATTCCCATTTAATCTCCTTTTAATCTACTTGTTTCCTCTCCATTAATCCACCCATGGTTGACCAAGTCAACCATGGTGGCCGGCCCCACTAACTCCTAGCCTATCCGCCACCTCACTTGATGAGGTGGAGGTGGGCCCCACTTGGTTATGCCATCTTGATCATTTCATCACTAACTTGGGTGATTTAATTCCAATTCAATCCATTCCAACCAATTGGGTCACCATTGGGCCCATGGCCCAATTAAATTTATTTCCTACCTATTTACCTTAGAGTTTAAATCATCTTGACCCATTGGGTCCCAAATGGGTATTGGGCCCAATTTGACCATCCTTGGCCCAATTAACCATTATTGACCATTTAAATGAATTTAATCCAATCTAAGGTCCATTGGACCATACTTGGGCCTTTGTCAAGATTTTGATCCACTTAACATTTATTCCATCAAGATTCCCAATTTCGAACATTAAAATAAATAATAGCCACATATATATTGATTTAAAAATTCCGGGCTATTACAGTATCGAAGGGCAAGCAAGTTTAAGCGGGGCTTTCGGCCTAGCATTAGGGCCAAGGTAACCATATTCAAGGCAACTACATTGGCAAAAGTGGTCAGCAGGGCCACTATAGCAGAGCAGGTCTAACGCCCCGCCCTTTCCGAGAATTCAGAGTCTAATTTTTTTTTAATAATAATAATATAACAACACCGGAAGAGGGCGGACGATGTCACGACACGAGCTAAGTCCGGACTACCCAAGTCCGACCCTTAACTGGCCACCTACGTGTGCATGGACTAAACCCATAAAGGACAAACCACACATGGAACTAAGTTAAAACATGCGGAATAATAATAACTAATTGCGGAACTAAACTGATGCGGAATAAAATCAATCTTAGGTTAACCATACATTCTTAGATAGCAAAGCATAGGTCATCCATTATAAACTACTTATACCAAATCAAGGTTCATCAAACAGTTTACAAACCATAGAAAAGTTTATTAGCTATTACATATCCATAATATGTAATTCAAAAGACAGTAATATAGAAATTCCATTCATCATTCAAGCGCTTAAGCTTGGCTCCCCTCCAGGTCCACGACCTTCTCTTTCCCTTTTCCTTTTCCTGCATTATCCTCTAAGGATAGAATTAGGGCGTTAGATCAACGCGCCCAGTAGGATTTCCGATTAAGGCTGCCACATGGTTAGTATATAAAACATGCATATATCATAGTATATATGGTCATCAAAAACAGATAAATCAATGCTATGTATGTATGCACATGTAATGAGACTCTCCCATCACGCATATACGTGGCCATCACTGGACGAGACTCTCATCGCAGGGTAAATCACAATACTCTTTCATTTCATGTTGATGATATTCCTCTTGGCGGGACCCTCATAACCTACGGAGGTCGATATGGCTCTCATCATCAAAGTATTTCTCCTGGCAGGACCCTCTTCGCTTAAGGAGACCAATGTGATTCTCATCATTATAACATTCCTCCTAGCGGGACCCTCATCACCTAAGGAGACCAATGTATTTCTCATCACTATAACATTCCTCCTGGCGGGACACTCATCGCCTAAGGAGGCCAATGTGATTCTTATCATCATGATACTACTCCTGCCGGGACCCTCATCTGCTAAGGAGGCTTTCCATAATCATCATCCCATGTCCATTCAGGAGATGCCAATGAATATATGAAACATGTAAACAAATCTCATCATTCAAATCCAAGATGACAAATAATAGTATAACAAATGTCTCATAGAAAAACCATCATAAAACCAAGTATAAATGTGGTTACAAGTAGGTAGGAAACCTACTGAAAATTCGCTTAAGTATCCGTTCCTTCCAAGCGTCACCCATTCACGACCAGTGTGCCATCAAAGAGATCCGTCACCTTATTCACATAAACCATGAATCAACTTTAATCCCATACTTCATTTGGATGGGGTTCGGCCATACAACATGGCCGAACCTTATCATCTAAGTTTGGTCCCAATTTCCCATTTTTGTCACTGTTTTATAGTCAAAGCCCATATGACCAAACTACCTTGGTTCCAATCCTCACTTTCATTCACCAAAACTACTCTATGGGGTTCGGCCATGCATATGGCCGAACCCAATCGTTTTTTTATCCATTATACTTCAACTTAAAGTCATAACTTAGACTCTTTAAAACATTACAAAACAGTTAACAACTTTAAATCATATACTTGAATCCAAATCCCACTTAATGGTCCATGGGGTTCAGCCCTACACATGGCCGAACTCAATGGTTCCCTTTGTTCAACGATTCCACCATATGTTCTTAATTTAGGCCCTACTCTTTAATCATAAGAACCATATGGTTCAGCCATCCAATGGCCAACCCAAAACAACAACCCTATTTCCATTTAAATCACATAAAATTCTCCACCATTGGTATGGTTTTATCTCTCCAAAAACCACACCAAATTATCCAACACTTTCATGGGGTTCGGCCAGCCAAGGTGGCTGAGCCCTATGTCCATGATTTGGTCCTCTTAAACACATATTTTATGTCTCATTAAAATATGTAAAAATCAGCATAATATTACATGGTTTTTACCTTTCAAAAACCATCCAAATACCAAAACATTTTCATGCGGTTCGGCCATCCAAGGTCGCCGAACCCAATGATCCATTTTATCAAATTATACCACCTTTACCCAAGGCTTAGACCCTTGATGCATTGGCCATTTCATGGCCAAATTGTGACATCCAAATCCATGATTTAAACACGCTTTCAATTTGCATCTTAGGTCTAAATAAAACATCCAAAACAGTCCATCACTTTGCATGGTTTTCACTTTACAAAAACCATCCAATTATCCAAGTAACTTTATGGGGTTCGGCCATCCAAAGTGGCCGAACACAATGATACTTTTTAACTATTTTAAGCAACCTTATCCAAGGTTTAATTCTTTGATGCATTCGGCCATTCCATGACCCAAACATGTTCCCTTTTTACCAATTCAAATCAACTAAAGTCCATGGAATACTTACCAATTTTCTTTGCCTTTCCTCTTGCTTTTGATCCTTGCTTCCTATTTTTCTTAGCCTCTCTTCCTTCGCTGATTATATGTTTGATCAATTGGTGAAGACACCACTAGCTGGTTCGGCCAAGGAGGGGTGTTCTTGAGAGAGGGAAAGAGATGAGAATTCTAAGGTTTTACAATGGCAAATTCGGCCAAGTGATGGTGTTGGTTGCTTTTGTTAAACAGCCCCATATCACCCATTTAATCCTCATCAAATCTTGCTCAAACTAAGGAGTCACTTGCTGCCAAGCAAAGCACCCCTTGGCACTCCTAACGCACCCTTTGGCACTCCCATGCATCTCATCCAATTCCCAATCAATTCATTTAAAACTATGCATGGGAAACCCACTCCACAAGTCCCCAACGTGTGGGACTTGTCTTGGGTGGCTTGAGACCAAAGCACTCTTTCATCTCCCATTTGACTCAATGAATTTACAAGCTCCCTTTGGTTTCCATTTCAAATCAACAAACTCATAAGCCCAACTCACCACATTAAATGACACTCATTTAATGCACTTGAGCCAACTCCATTTCTTAATTTAAACCTAACTCAATTCATTCCCAACTCAACCTGATTTAACTCACAATTGAGCTCACTTGAGGGTCCACACGGTCAACCATGGTCCACATGAACAACACGACCCATTGGGTCCCCATTTAGCTTATTGATCCAATTAACGCCTAGACCCAATTATGAGTGGTTTAGCCCCTTTGAATGTGGTTTACCCATTTGCATCGAGCCTACCCATTTATGCTCCACTTAATTTCCAATCAATTCAGCTTAACCCCATTAAATTTGGGCTCAACCAATGGTCAAACAAGTCCATTATGGCCCATTGGTCCCAATTGGGTCCTTTGACCCAATTAACCATATTGACCCAATTTGATGTTCATTACCCATTCATGATAAATTGGCCCTTATAATATGTTCATATGGTCTTAATTTGAACAATGGGCCCCACCATTTTCTCATCTACAATCACATTTATTAAATTCACCAATCTAGTGACATTTTCGTAAATATTCATGTTATTGAGAAATTGGGGTGTTACAATATAACCCTTTTTTTTAAATTTTCGTCCCGAAAATCGAACGAAATAGGGTTCCAAAATAAATTACATAAATAATTCGGGGTGAGCTGTTCTCATCTCCGATTCAAGTTCCCATATGGCCTCTTCAACACCATGTCTGTCCCATACCACTTTTACAAACTGAATCGCTCTATTTCGCAACACCCTTTGCTCAGTCTCTAGTATTCTAACTGGTTTCTCAACGTATGTCTCGTCGCTTTGTACTTCTATGTCTTGCACATTCAATACATGGGACGGATCGGGATTGTATTTCCTTAGCATCGACACGTGAAACACATCGTCTAACGCTGCCAATTGTGAAGGAAGTGCTATTTGATAAGCCACATCCCCCACTCTTCTTATGATGGAAAACGGTCCCACATATCTTGGTGACAGTTTCCCCTTCTTCCCAAACCTCATGTGTCCTTTCCGTGGTGAGACCTTTAAGAATACCATGTCTTCCACTTCAAATTCCAGAAACCTTCTTCTTTTGTCAGCATAGCTCTTTTGTCGACTCTGTGCAGTCAATAAGTGCTGACGTATTAACTGAATTTGTGCTGTAGGCCTACCATATAAAGCCTTGAATGGGGCCATCTGAAGGCTTGCCTGATAACTATTGTTATACGAGAACTCTACCAGTGGCAAGTGGTCCTCCCATCCACCCTTGAAATCTAAGATGCATGCTCTCAGCATGTCTTCCAAGGTTTGTATCGTTCTCTCCGACTGTCCATCAGTCTGTGGATGGAATGCGGTGCTAGTCAGTAGATCTATCCCCATAGCTGACTGCATGCTTTGCCACACTCTGCCTGTAAACCGGCCATCTCTGTCAGATACTATAGTTCGGGGAATACCATGTAGCCGAATAATTTCCTTGATGTACCGTCGACCCAACGTCTCAGATGAATCTATCATCTTAATAGGAATGAAATGCGCAGACTTGGTCAGTCGGTCTACCACGACCCATATGACATCATTGCCCTTTGAAGATCTCGGCAACCCCGTCACAAAATCCATGGAAATGTGCTCTCATTTCCATTCTGGCATTGATAACGGTTTGAGTAACCCTGGTGGCTTTTGATGTTCAGTCTTAACTTGCTGACAAGTTAAACAATGTGCCACGAATTCCGCCACATCCCTTTTGAGTCCGTGCCACCAATAATGCCTCTTTAGATCATGATACATTTTGGTGCTGCTCGGATGAATGGAGAGCTTGGATTGATGTGCCTCAATCAATAGCTCTTTCCTAAAGTTCTTTGGCACATATACTCTTCCCCGAAATAAAAGACCCTGTTCTGGTCGTAATTCCCATTCCGATATGACTACGCAAATGGACATCTTGGCCCATATCTCCTCCGCTTCCGGATCTGCTCGTTGTTCTTGTTTAATCTTGGTGACTATATTGGACCGTATGATTGAATTATACATACTCCCATGGTTGTTGATATACAGATTAAACTCTCGAATGGTGTTCAACATCTCCCATTCTGTTCTGATTAAGCATGCTATTGATGCATGTGATAGGCGGTTGAGGGCATCTGCCACCTTGTTTGCCTTGCCTGGATGGTATCGAAGCGTAAATTCATAATCCGCCAGATACTCCATCCATCTACGCTCCTTAGATTGAGCTCCTTCTGATCAAATAAGTATTTCAAACTCTTATGATCAGAAAATACCTCAAATTTCTCGCGATAGAGATAATGTCTCCAACTTTTGAGAGCGAAGACCACTGCAGCTAGCTCCAGATCATGTGTGGGATAAAGACGTTCGTGAATCTTTAACTGTCTTGAACCATATGCCACCACACGATGACTTTGCATGAGTGAACACCCTAGCCCCTCTCCTGAAGCATCACACTGTACTTCATATCCTTTGCCTCTTTCCGACAAAATTAAAATAGGAGCAATTGTAAGTTTAGATTTCAGCTCCTCAAACCTCCGACTGCAATGATCTGACCACTCATACTTGACTCCTTTCTGAGTGAGTCGAGTCAATGGAGACGCTATTTTGGAAAAATCCATGATAAATTTCAAATAATAACCAGCCAATCCTAAGAAACTGCGGATTTCGGTTACATTCTTTGGCGCTTTCCAGTCTTTCACTGCTGCCACCTTAGCCGGATCCATGGCTATTCCTTCCTTGGATATAACATGTCCCAAGAAATTTACTTGAGATAGCCAGAACTCACACTTACTGGCTTTGGCATATGGCTTATTCTGCCTCAAAGTATTCAAGACTATCCGTAGGTGCTCTGCATGTTCCTCCTGACTCTTGGAATAGATCAGGATATCGTCAATGAACACGATTACAAACTGGTCCAGATACGGACGGAAGATCATGTCCATTAAGTCCATGAACACAGCCAGTGCATTTGTGAGTCCAAATGGCATGACTACAAACTCGTATAGTCCATACCGCGTCCTGAAGGCTGTCTTCTCTATATCTTCCTCCCTAACTCGGATTTGATAATAACCAGACATCAAATCAATCTTTGAAAAATGGCTGGAACCCCTCAATTGATCGAATAAATCATCGGCGCTGGATAGAGGGTACTTGTTTCGGATAGTTAGCTGATTCAGCTTTCGATAATCTACACACATCCGGAGTGAACCGTGCTTCTTCTTTACAAGCAATACTGGAGCTCCCCAAGACGACGTGCTGTTCCGGATGCAACCCAGCCTAAGCAGTTCATCGATCTGCTTCTTTAGTTCCAACATCTCTGTTGGTGCCATCCGATAGTGTGGTAATGACACTGGTGTAGTGCCAGGGTATAACTTGATTTCGAAATTAAGCTCCCTCATGGGTGGTAAACCAGGGAGTTCTTTTGGAAACACATCTGCAAATTCTTTCACAACTAAGGGAAATTCAATAATTGGTACTTTATTTATAATGATATTATTCAATACCATGTGGTTCAACCCTTCCTGCAATCCACTCTGCTTGTCTGCACGAACCACATATTACTTTCTTTCGGGTGACCAAAATGTCACTCTTCGGCGATAACAGTCAACGTTGGCCTGGAACTTAGCCAACCAATTCATACCGAATATTATATCATACTGAACCATGTCAAGTACCAGATAATTGAACTCAAATCTGAGTCCAGATAGTTCGCTGTTAACTGTCGTTCATATAAGTCCCAATGCCGAGTCTCCAACAGGGGACACAATTGTAAGTATTGTGGCTAATTTTTGAACTAGGGTACCGATAGCAGTTATAAATGATGCAGCTATAAAGGAGTGTGAAGCCCCAGAATCAAATAGTGCATATGTATGACAACTACTCACTACCGCCATACCTTGAATCACCGCATGATCCTCATCCGCTGGAGAAGCTAAAGTAAATAATCGTCCAGCTCCACTAGGATTAGGCGCCCGTCTCGCCCGATTATACTTCCTGCCTCCCTGGGAGTTAACCGGCCTGAGTGGTGGACGAAACGATCCTCTGAAGTATGAAAGCCTATTGAGTTTTGGACAATCCCTCCGGAGATGACCCGGTTGACCACAGTGGTAGTAGTTGCCCGCTCCTCTAGAAGCCTGAGTGATTGCTACAGATTGAGAGGGCTGGTTGGGATGAAAGCCCCCAGTAGATCCAACAGATGGTGATGGTCTGGTGAAGTTCGGTCGGAACTTCTTGTTGGGCTGATATGTACCCCTCCCACTCGGTGCTTGACGGTTGCCAACTCGTGTGAACTCAGCCAATTCCTGCTCAACAATGGTGGCTTTGCTAACCACTTCTGCCAGCGTAGTTGCCTTGACCACGGTCACTCTGGCCCTAATGTTCGGCCGCAACCCACGTTCAAACTTACGAGCCCGCCGATACTCCTTATCCACTATGTAGAATGCATAGATTGATAGACTGAGGAATTCCCGGTGGTACTCAGCTACTGTCATCGAGCTTTGCACTAATGACAAAAAGGCTTGGATCTGGCGTTCCTTTTCTTCTTCCAGGAAATACTGATCTAGAAACGTCGTTGAGAATTACTCCCAGGTCATAGCGGTCCTTTCTCTTTCTGACACAAGTGCCTGCTGTTTCTCCACTACTTCCCACCACTTGCCAGCATCATCTATCAGCTATGACGTAGCCAATAGAATCTTGTGTGCATGACTCGTGATGTTCAGCAGAGTCAATATTTGGGAGATTTTCTTCAGCCAGTTCTCCGCTCCAACATGCCCTTCTCTCCCCTTGAAGTAAGGAGGGTGCTGTTGTTGAAAGTCTCTGACCATATTCCGGTCATTAGCCTCACTCGTGCTTCCACCTCCATTCATATGTTGTTGGAGGACAGAAGTAACTACTGCTTGTACCAAGCTCTATAGTTCAGGGGGGCACGAATGGTAAACTCACGTTGCTGTTGCTGTTCTCTTCTTCCTCCTGTCGATATGAAGAATTACTTTCCTCCTCTTCGTCCCGTCGATATGTAGGGTCACTATCCTCCTCTTCTCGCCGAGAATGATGTGATTCTTCCTCATTGAGTGATCTTTCATGAACTGATCTCTCCTCAGCATGAACTGATTGCTCCCTGTCATGTACTGATTGCACCTTCTTATGTGCAACTTTCTCATGTTGAGGTACCACTTTCCCATGTTGAGTGATTATTAACACTTTCTCCTTCCTTTTACCATCTTGCCGTGTCCTTCTTTTTGAAGCCGCTTCGCCTACTCCAATTTGTAATACTTTTTCCTTTCCCTTCAGATTTTGTAGGGTCTTTCTCGTTGGAGCCATTTTTTCCTAATTCATGGAAACATTATTGGCTTAGTTTTCTTCGCAACATACATTAAATGCCATAAATCCTCATAGAATCATAAAATTGCATATTTTATATATATTCATATTCCATCTTTGTACAAGGGTTGGTAGGGTTAAAACAAACCCTATAAAGAACAAAATGCACCCTTACAAAATATTCCCCTTTCCTCTCACTTTTCTTTCTAACCCTTAACCTAATCTTCCGTGGAAGATCCTGCATTATAAGCAAACTTAAAGTAACTCTCAGGGCATGTCATCGACATGTGACCTAGTACTCCACATGTCAAGCAGGGTATTATCCCTGGTCCTGCAATGTAAGGACAATTAGTCCTTGACTCTCCGTGCCCATGAAGTCCACAAGCCGGGCAGACAATGTCTAGAGGGTGAGGACAATACATACAACTGTGCCCGTCTTGGTTGTACAACTCTTACATATAGTCAGGATCTATCTCCCCAACCGATTCTATTATTATAGGAACATCTTCCATAGGATCCTCCGGAAATGGTGATAGATCCTCTACAATTTTCTCGAGAGGTTCCATTATCCAAGGAATATCCTCCATAATATCCTCCGGAAAAAGTGTTAGGTCCACTTCATCTTCCTCTGGAGATTCCTCCTGAAAGTCCACGTTAACTTCCAAGCTTGAGTTGTTGGAAGTAGACACCAAGTCTATTGGACAGCTAAGGGTTCCTTTATCCCACAATTCCGTGTACTCCACGTTACTCGACATATCTGTATCATAACATAGAACTCATAAATAATCAACAGAAGTTCTAATAAAACCAATCTAGGTTTCGGGAAATTTCTTATATATCATATCATGCATTGTGTTTGGGGAAACTACCAAATCTTCACACTTTGTTTTCTTTTGTTTCTGGGAAAATCTCTAAATTCCCGTTGTTTGTTTCTCAGTGTGGGTATATCAGGGGAGTGCATCCTACTTTGCTATGTTTGATATGTCTAGTTGTGATGACTGTACTTTACTTTGCTATCTTTCATTGTCGTTCTCAGATTGATTGTTCAGTCGAGTCACTCGAAGTAAATTAATCCGGCCCCGAGTCAACGGACTCCGAAGAGTCGGTCAGTTGGGATTCTTATCTGTCAGTGAGACATGAAACCGTCTTAATCTTACTTCGATGATTCAACTTCCCGTTTCGCTCTGATACCAACTGTAACGCCCCACCCTTTCCGAGAATTCAGAGCCTAATTTTTTTTATAGTAATAATATAACAACACCAGAAGAGGGCGGACGACGTCATGACGCGAGCTAAGACCGGACTACCTAAGTCCGACCCTTAACTAGCCACCCACATGTGCATGGACTAAACCCATGAAGGACAAACCACACATGGAACTAAGTTAAAACATGCGGAATAACAATAACTAATTGCGGAACTAAACTGATGCGGAATAAAATCAATCTTAGGTTCACCATACATTCTTAGATAGCAAAGCACAGGTCATCCATTATAAACTACTTATACCAAATCAAGGTTCATCAAACAGTTTACAAACCATAACAAAGTTTACTAGCTATTACATATCCATAATATGTTATTCAAAAGACAGTAATATAGAAATTCCATTCATCATTCAAGCGCTTAAGCTTGGCTCCCCTCCAGGTCCACGACCTTCTCTTTCCCTTTTCCTTTTCCTGCATTATCCTCTAAGGATAGAATTAGGGCGTTAGATCAAATCGCCCAGTAGGATTTCCGATTAAGGCTACCACATGGTTAGTATATAAAACATGCATATATCATAGTATATATGGTCATCAAAAACAGATAAATCAATGCTATGTATGTATGTACATCTAATGAGACTCTCCCATCATGCATATACATAGCCATCACTTGACGAGACTCTCATCGTCAAGGTAAATCACAATACTCTTTCATTTCATGTTGATGATATTCCTCCTGGCGGGACCCTCATTACCTAAGGAGGCCGATATGGCTCTCATCATCAAAGTATTTCTCCTGGCGGGACCCTCATCGCTTAAGGAGACCAATGTGATTCTCATCATCATAACATTCCTCCTGGCGGGACCCTCATCGCCTAAGGAGACCAATGTATTTCTCATCACTATAACATTCCTCCTGGCGGGACCCTCATCGCCTAAGGAGGCTTTCCATAATCATCATCCCATGTCCATGCATGAGATGCCAATGAATATATGAAACATGTAAACAAATCTCATCATTCAAATCCAAGATGATAAATAATAGTATAACAAATGTCTCATAGAAAAACCATCATAAAACCAAGTATAAATGTGGTTACAAGTAGGTAGGAAACCTACTGAAAATTCGCTTAAGTATCCGTTCCTTCCAAGCGTCACCCGTTCACGACCAGCGTGCCGTCAAAGAGATCCGTCACCTTATTCACATAAACCATGAATCAACTTTAATCCCATACTTCATTTGGATGGGGTTCGGCCATACAACATGGCCGAACCTCATCATCTAAGTTTGGTCCCTATTTCCCATTTTTGACATTGTTTTATAGTCAAAGCCCATATGACCAAACTACCTTGGTTCCAATCCTCACTTTCATTCAACAAAACTACTCTATGGGGTTCAGCCATGCATATGGCCGAACCCAATCGTTCTTTTATCCATTATACTTCAACTTAAAGTCATAACTTAGACTCTTTAAAACATTACAAAACAGTTAACAACTTTAAATCATATACTTGAATCCAAATACCCACTTAATGGTCCATGGGGTTCAGCCCTACACATGGCCGAACCCAATGGTTCCCTTGGTTCAACGATTCCACCCTATATTCTTAATTTAGGCCCTATTCTTTAATCATAAGAACCATATGGTTCAGCCATCCAATGGCCAACTCAAAACAGCAACCCTATTTCCATTTAAATCACATAAAATTCTCCACCATTGGTATGGTTTTATCTCTCCAAAAACCACAACAAATTATCCAACACTTTCATGGGGTTCGGCCATCCAAGGTGGCCGAACCCAATGATCCATTTTATCAATTTATACCACCTTTACCCAAGGTTTAGACCCTTGATGCATTTGGCCATTTCATTGCCAAATTGTGACATCCAAATCCATGATTTAAACACGCTTTCAATTTGCATCTTAGGTCTAAATAAAACATTCAAAACAGTCCATCACTTTGCATGGTTTTCACTTTACAAAAACCATCCAATTATCCAAGTAACTTCATGGGGTTCGGCCATCCAAAGTGGCCGAACACAATGATACTTTTTAACTATTTTAAACAACCTTATCCAAGGTTTAATTCTTTGATGCATTCGGCCATTCCATGGCCCAAACATGTTCCGTTTTTACCAATTCAAATCAACTAAAGTCCATGGAATACTTACCAATTTTCTTTGCCTTTCCTCTTGCTTTTGATCCTTGCTTCCTATTTTTCTTAGCCTCTTTTCCTTCGCTGATTATATGTTTGATCAATTGGTGAAGACACCACTAGCTGGTTCGGCCAAGGAGGGGTGTTCTTGAGAGAGGGAAAGAGATGAGAATTCTAAGGTTTTGCAATGACAAATTCGGCCAAGTGATGGTGTTGGTTGCTTTTGTTAAACAGCCCCATATCACCCATTTAATCGTCATCAAATCTTGTTCAAACCAAGAAGTCACTTGCTGCCAAGCAAAGCACCCCTTGGCACTCCCAACGCACCCTTTGGCACTCCCATGCATCTCATCCAATTCCCATTCATTTCATTTAAAACAATGCATGGGAAACCCACTCCACAAGTCCCCAACGTGTGGGACTTGTCTTGGGTGGCTTGAGACCAAAGCACTCTTTCATCTCCCATTTGACTCAATGAATTTACAGGACCCCTTTGGTTTCCATTTCAACTCAACCAACTCATAAGCCCAACTCACCACATTAAAAGACACTCATTTAATGCACTTGAGTCAACTCCATTTCTTAATTTAAACCCAACTCAATTCAGTCCCAACTCAACCTGATTTAACTCACAATTGAGCTCACTTGAGGGTCCACTCGGTCAACCATGGTCCACATGAACAACACGACCCATTGGGTCTCCATTTAGCTTATTGACCCAATTAATGCCTGGACCCAATTATGAGTGGTTTAGCCCCTTTGAATGTGGTTTACCCATTTGCATCGAGCCTACCCATTTATGCTCCACTTAATTTCCAATCAATTCAGCTTAACCCCATTAAATTTGGGCTCAACCAATGGTCAAACAAGTCCATTATGGCCCATTGGTCCCAATTAACCATATTGACCCAATTTGATGTTCATTACCCATTCATGATAAATTGGCCCTTATAATATGTTCATATGGTCTTAATTTGAACAATGGGCCCCACCATTTTCTCATTTACAATCACATTTATTAAATTCACTAATCCAGTGACATTTTCGTAAATATTCATATTATTGAGAAATTGGGGTGTTAGAGCAAGAGATGTTTAAGTTAGTGCGTTTTGACAACCACCGAGCTCAGAGTGGAAGGGGTACATTTCAGCCGAACAAGAAGTTCCGACGGAACTTTAGCAGACCCTCACCATCCACTGGGTCAACAGGGGGCTTTCGTCCCAATCATCCCTCCCCAACTGCATCAATCAGTCAGGCTCCCAGAGGGGTAAACAACTGCTTCCATTGTGATCAGCCGGGCCATTTTAAGAGTGAATGCCCACAACTCAGCAAACCCTCTTATTCCATAGGTTCATCTCGCCCACCAGCTAAGCCAGCTAATTCATGAGGAGGCAGAACATTTAATTCGGCGGGAGGGGTGCCTACAGGATCTAGACGGTTGTTTACCTTAGCTCCTTCAGCAGCAGTGGATCACTCTGTGATTCAAGGTATGGTTGTAGTCAGTAGTTCCTACGCCATTGCTTTATTTGATTCGGGAGCATCCCACTCTTTCATTTCTGCTGCATTCATAACTACAACTGGAACGTTAGTACAAAATCTGTCCACATCACTCACCATTGTATCCCCTATCGGAGACACGTCATTAGGGTTTATATGCACAGCAGTGAATATTGAACTTGCTGGACTCAGATTTGAATTCAATTATTTGGTACTCGATATGACAGAGTACGATATTATCTTCAGCATGGACTGGTTGGCTAGTTTTCAGGCCAACATTGATTGTTATCGCCACAGGGTAACATTTTGGTCACTCGATGGAAAACAACATGTGGTGCGTACTGACAAACAAAGCAGACTGCATGAAGGGTTGAGTCATGTGGTATTGAACAGTATCAGAATCAACAAGGCACCGGTGGCTGAACTTCCGGCAATAGTAAAGGACTATGCGATGTATTCCCAATAAACTCCCTAGTTTGCCTCCCATAAGGGAGATTAATTTTGAAATCAAGCTGTACCCTGGCCCTGCACCAGTGTCACTACCACACTACCGGATGGCACCAACAGAGATGTCTGAGCTAAAGAAGCAGATTGATGAACTGCTCAGACTGGGATGCATCCGGAACAGTACATCGGTTTGGGGAGCTCCGGTTTTATTTGTGAAGAAAAGAGATGGTTCACTCCGTATGTGTGTGGATTACCAAAAACTGAACCAGTCGACGGTCAGAAACAAGTATCCTCTACCCAGGATCGATGATCTATTTGATGAACTTAGAGGTTCCAGTCATTTCTCTATGATTGGCCTGATGTCCGGATACCATCAAATCCGGGTTAGGGAGGAGGACAATTAAAAGACAGCCTTCAGAACGCGGTATGGACTATATGAGTTTGTAGTCATGCCGTTTGGACTCACCAATGCATCGACTGTATTCATGGATCTAATGAATAGGATTTTTCGTCCTTACTTGGACCAATTTGTCATTGTATTTATTGATGACATTTTGATTTATTCCAAAACTCAGGAAGAACATGGTGAGCACCTGAGGATAGTTCTGGACAATTTGAGGAAGAACGAGTTATATGTCAAAGCCAGCAAGCGTGAATTCTGGCTACCCAAGGTTAACTTCTTGGGACATGTCATATCAGCAGAAGGCATAGCCGTGGATCCGACTAAAGTGGCAGCAGTGGGAGAATGGAAAGCGTAAAAGAATGTAACCGAGATCCGTAGCTTCTTGGGATTGGCTGGTTACTACAGGAAGTCTATCATGGACTTCTCCAAGATAGCATCTCCACTTACCCTGCTCACTCAGAAAGGAGTCAAATTTGAGTGGTCATACATGTGCAACAGAAGATTTGAAGAGCTGAAGAATAGACTTACAACTACACCTATCTTAATTTTTCCTGAAAGAGACAAGGGTTATGAGGTACAATGCGACGCTTTAGGAGAGGGACTTGGGTACGTCCTCAGTCAAACTCATCGTGTGGTGGCTTATGGTTCAAGACAATTGAAAATACATGAACGCCTCTATCCTACGCACGATCTTGAACTAGCCGCAGTGGTCTTCGTTCTCAAAAGATGGAGTAATTATCTATATGGCGAGAAATTTGAAGTGTTTTCAGATCATAAGAGCTTGAAGTACTTGTTTGATTAGAAAGAGCTCAACCTGAGGCAGCGCAGATGGATGGAATATCTGCAGGATTATGAGTTCGTACTTCGTTATCACCCTGGTAAGGCGAACAAGGTGGCAGATGCCGTCAACCGTATATCACATGCATCAGTGACATGTTTGATCAGGACAGAATGGGAAATGTTGAATACCATACGAGAGTTCCATTTATATATCAATAGCCATGGGAGTATGTACAATTTGATCATACGGTCCAACATGGTTACTAAGATTGAACAGGAACAGTGGATAGACCCAGAAGTGGAGGAGATATAGGCCAAGATGTCTACTGGTGAAGTCATACCGGAATGGGAGTTACGACTGGGACAGGGTCTTGTATTCCGAGGAAGGATATATGTACCTAAGAGCTGTAGAAAAGAGTTACTGATTGAGGCACATCAGACCAAACTCTCAATTCATCCGGGCAGCACCAAGATGTATCAAAACCTGAAGAGACATTACTGGTGGCACGGACTCAAAAGAGATGTGGCAGAATTTGTGGCTCATTGCTTAACGTGTTAGAAGGTTAAGATGGAACATCAGAAGCCACCAGCGTTACTCAAACCCTTACCAGTGCCGGAATGGAAATGGGAGCACATCTCCATAGATTTTGTGACAGGGTTGCCAAGGTCTTCAAAGGGCAACGATGCGATATGGATCGTGGCAGACCGACTGACCAGGTCTGCACATTTTCTTCCCATTAAGATGACAAACTCATCTGAGACTTTAGGTCAGCGGTATATCAAAGATATCATCAGATTGCATGGTATTCCTCGGACTATTGTGCCCGACAGTAAGGCCGATTCACCGGCAGAGTATGGCAGAGTATGCAATTGACCATGGGAACAGACCTACTGACTAGCACAACATTCCATCCACAGACTGATGGGCATTCTGAGAGGACAATACAAACATTGGAGGATATGCTGAGAGCATGCATACTAGATTTCAAGGGTGGATGGGAGGATCACTTGCCGTTGGTAGAATTCTCATACAACAGCAGTTACCAGGCAAGCCTCCAGATGGCTCCATTTGAGGCATTATATGGTAGACCATGTAGATCATTTGTGTACTGGACAGAGGCCGGTGAGCCTGCACTGATTGGACCTAAGTTCGTTACAGTGACTACAGCGCAAATACAGGAGATACGGCAACATCTATTGACTGCGTAAAGTCGTCAGAAGAGCTATGCTGACAAGAGTAGGAGGTTCCTTGAATTTGAAGTGAGGGACATGGTGTTCTTGAAAGTCTCGCCACGAAAGGGACACATGAGATTTGGAAAGAAGGGGAAACTACCACCAAGATATGTGGGACCGTTTTCAATCATAAGAGGGATGGGTGACGTGGCTTACCAATTGGCACTCCCTTCACAGTTGGCATCTTTGCATGATGTCTTCCATTAATCGATGTTGAGGAAGTACAATCCTGATCCGTCTCATGTACTGAACATACAAGACATAGATGTCCAAAGCGACGTGACATACATCAAAAAACCTGTCCGAGTGGTGGACACAGGACAAAGGGTATTACGGAACCGAGCGATCCAGTTTGTTAAGGTGATATGGGATCGACATGGCATTGAGGAAGCCACTTGCGAACTCGAATCGAAAATGAGAATAGCTCATCCTAAGCTATTTATGTAAATGTTTGAAACCCTACCTCACTCGATTTTCGGGACGAAAAATTTAAAAAGAGGGTTGTATTGCAACACTTCGGAATTCCATGTTATCAATAATTATAGAATTTGCCATTTTTATTGAGAATTAACGGATATGAACCTTAGATGGGTAAGGTGTTGGGTCAATGGCCCAATTAGGACCCAACGGTTATGGTTTAAGGTTCAATTTAAATTAAATGGGGCTAAATTAAAATGGTAATGCAATATGTCCATAAATATGGGATTTTCTGGATGAGGATGACACACACACGCATACACCACAAAGGCTAGATTTCCTCTCAAGAAAATCAAGGAGTTTTAGTTGAACAAGGATTGCCTAAGATGGGCAACACGCATAGAAGAGATTGGATTAGGCAATGACATCTGATTGCCTAATCCAAATAAAGAAGATGGCTAAAGTTAAATATAGATTGCTTAGGCCGTGTATGAGATATGCATATCCACGTTAATGAGCTAGTGTATCTTTAAAATGAGTCATTTCCTTGGTTAAAAACGGTACTAGGCAATTACTAAATTGAAGGTCACGGCATCTTCTAAATATAGGACCGATTGGAAAAGAGGTAGCATAAGAAGGAAGGGGCGCACAACATACACACAAAACCAAGGGAAGGGATTGACGTTGGGTGCTCTGACAATAAGGTGTTCTCGGCAGTGTTCAGAGAAGGAGAGGGTAGCCAGCTGTGTGAAAGATCAAGAAGAAAGAGGCTAAGGAAGGAAATGATCGGAAGAACAAGTCGGAGCGAAGGAAAACCGGAGGAGTCGCAAAACCAGTAAGTAATTTTGATAATTTTGTTTAAAGAAAGGAACCATAGGGTTCGGCCATACACCATGGAAGAAAATTGGGGAATGAATATAGAAATTTAATGGAATGATGAACCATAGGGTTCGGCCATGTTGTATGGCCGAACCCAATGGAAGGACATTGTTTATTTTAATGGAAGTTTGGAGGATGAAAATCATAGAGTTATGTTTATAATTTTAAAAGGTTTTAAAGGGTGTAAAGGGACTTCTGTATGAGAACCATGGACCATGGGTTCGGCTATGAGGTATGGCCAAACCGCATCAAAGACTTTGATCATGGTTATTTGATTTATGGGAGGAAAAGATGAATCATCGGGTTTGGCCATGTTGTATGGCCGAACCCCATGTGAAAGGTTATTTATGATTTATTTTAAATGGATGTATAGTTGATGGTTTTAGATGCAATTAGATCATGAAAACCATGGAAGTTGGTTAATAATTTTATTGGGTTTCAAAGCATGAAAATTATGGATGTATGTATGAGAACCGTCAAAGGACCAAACCATATAGGTTTGATATATTTTTAAGAAAAAATAAGGAACCAAAGGGTTCGGCCATGGTGTATGGCGGAACCCCATGTAAAGGAATTAAGGATTGTAAATGGGCTAAAATGATGTAAAGGATGGAGAACCATGGACTTTGGGTTCGGCCATGGTGAATGGCTGAACCCCATGAAGAATGTTGGTGCATGAAATGCTAGTCATGGACCTATGGTTTGGAACCTAAACATAAGTTGATGGAGGTAATGGCAATATTGTAATATAGGCCAAAAATGAAAAATCATGGGTTCGGCCATGGTGTATGGCCGAACCCCATGAACCATATTAGTGGGTTATTATTAGCCTAAGCATGTTTTAAAGAATGAAATGGACGGCCATAGATAGAACAATGGCATGGATGTAATAAAGGGTGAAAGTGATGGATCATGAGTTCGGCCATGGTGTATGGCCGAACCCCATGAGGAATGTTTTATGGACTTAGGTGGCTACCAATAGATGATTAATTTCTAAGTGATTAAATGATTAACTTAGGGGTTATTGATTAATAAACCAAAGGAGGGACTAAAACCTAGTAAGTGAGGTCCGGCCATGGTGTATGGCCGAACCCCACAAGTTGGGTTTATGGACTTAGGCATTATTGTAAATCAAATGGGACATGGTTTTAATTGATTGATATATTATAAGGTAACGGGACCTCACAAGGTGTATACGATCGTGAGCGGTTACCGGACGAAAGCGCAAGGACACGTTAGTGGTCTTTGGTAGGATTCCACCTCTTTGAAACCATGAGTTTATATACAATGTTTTTATCTTATTTTGATGAATTTGTGTTGTAAAGGATATGTTTTCAATTGTGAAGTTTTTATGCTATGTTTACAATATAAAATAGCATGTGTTTCATTAGCATCTCATGCATGGCATGGGGTGAAGGATATGTAACCGGAGGGGCCACACTTCGTCGGGGTGTCCGAAAAACCTATGTGGGATACCTTGATGTGCTTTTTCATCAAGAAGAAACCGGAGGGGCCACACTCCTTCGAGACGTCCGAAAGACCTATGTGGGGGTACTTATATGTACTTGTGACGGGTGGGACTCATTGCATTTGACATCATGACATGGCATGGTTTATATGGTTTTTGACATTATGATATTATTATATATGTTTTGTACTAACCATGTGTTAGCCCTAAATGGAATACCTACTGCGCGCGTTATTCTAACGCCGTACTTTTACCCTAGTGGATGATACAGGAAACGAGGGAAACGATGAACGCGAAAAAGGCCAAGCATAGGAGCTTGGATGCTTTTAGTTTTTATTTTGCTTAAGATACTCATGGACTTATAATTTGAGTAACTAGACTTCGGGCATGTAATAATTTAGATAATTTGCTATGGTTGGATGTTTAGTTGGATAATTATGTTATGTTAATTATTGATTAAAGACTTGAAGTACTTTGCTATCTAAAATGGAATAGAATTAGGTTCTATTATAATTCCGCAGTTATAATTTTAATCCGCACATTTATATTGTTATGTGTGAATCATTTTCGTGGACTTAGTTCATGCACACATAAGGTTGGCCAATTAAGGGTCAGACTTTAAAAGTTCGGACTTAGCTCACATCGTGACGTCCCGCTCTCTATCACTCTTTTTAAAAAAAATAGACTCTGATTTTCGGAAAGCATAGTGAAAAAGGGCGGGGCGTTACATCTTTCCCCATAGCCGACTACATGCTCTGCCACACTCTGCCGGTGAATCAGCCATCTCTGTCAGACACAATAGTCTAGGGAATACCATGTAGTCTGATGATATCCCTGATGTACCGTCTACCCAAGGTCTCAGATGAATCCATCAACTTGATGGGAAGGAAGTGTGCAGACTTGGTTAATCAATCTACCACAACCCATATCGTATCATTGCCCTTTGATGACCTTGACAACCCTGTCATAAAATCCATGGAGATATGTAACACCCCGGATTTTCATTCCAGGAATATATATGGAAATTGTCTATTTAATTTGTGAATTAATGGAGATGGACCTTAGATGGGTAAGGAGTTGGGTCAATTTCCCAATTAAGACCCAACGGATTATGGATAAGGTTCATTTGAAATAAATGGGTAAGATTTATTTAATTGGGTCAAGGTGGTCAATTGGGTCAAATGCCCAATTGGGACCCAATAGGTCATAGATGAGCTAATTAGAAGTAAATGGGTAAGGTTTGATAATTGGGTCTAATAACCAATTAATATACAAGGCATGAGATCCACCTCATCAAGTGAGGTGGCATGTAAATGAAATGGCTAAGTGGGACCCTAAATACCATATGATTCATAGTCGGCTAAGCCATAGTTGACTTGGTCAACCACGGGTGAGCTCAATAGAGTTGAGTTGATGAATGAGTTCAAGTGGGATAAATAATGCTTGAGTTGGAAAGTGAATTCACATGAGTTGAGAATTTATTAATGTAAATTCAAGTGCTTGAGTTGGAAAATGAGTTCATTTAAGTTGAGTTGAGTTGAATTGAAATGAGTGGAGTGGGAAGGTGGAGGGTTTCATCTCGTACACGTTGGGGAGATGGAGGGTTTCCATCTCATGATGGAAACCCAAGGGGCACATGGTTGGGGAGTTTCATCTCATGGGATGAAAGCCCCAAAGGAAACATTAATGAGGGAGGTGAAGGGTTTTGGTTGTTACAAAGGGGCATAACCCAAGAGACACCACCCTTGGCTGAATTTCATTGCACAACAAAGAGGGTTTTTTGCTTCATCTCTCTCTCCCTCTCACTATTGGAGCCGATCCCTCACAACATAAGGAAAAGACTTAAGCTTTTCCATTATCAAATCCTCTCCCCCTCTCTCAAACCTACACTTCTTGGCCGAACCACTCTTAGATATTTTATCTTAATCAAGCTCACTCTTGCCCGAAGATCAAGGAGGAAGAAAGAAGAAAGACTAAGGAAAGACAAGAGCAAGAAGGAGTGAAAGAAACTGGAGGATTCGCGGAATCGGTAAATGGTACTTGTCAAGATTTTATTAAGTAAAAAGAGATTAAAGAGAATATTCCATATAGGTTGGAAATGGTTGGCCAAAATGTTATGAGCCATGGATTCAAAATCCGTCCATGGAAGGAGATGGAAAAATGGACAAAACCCTAGATTGTTATGTATAAAGATCATTGAGAACTCAAAAGGGATTGGATGAGGTTCGGCCATGATGTATGGCCGAACCCCATGAAGGACTTTTTCATGGACATGGGTGTATGATGAACCCCATCAAAGGATCAAATCTTAGATGTATGATTTTTAAGAGAAGATGATGAACCATAGGGTTTGGCCATGTTGTATGGCCGAACCCCATGGAGGTATGTTAGTAATTTTTATGAGTTTGGAAGGATGAAAACCATGGAAGTTGGTTAATGATTTTAATAGGTTTTAAAGGATGAAAATCATAGATGTATGTTAATGATTTTAAAAGGTTTTAAAGGATGATGATGATGGGAGATTATTGGTGATTCTAAGTAGGTCTTAAATGTTACAAAGTATGATCTAAAATGTTGTAATGGTGAAGAACCATGGACCATGGGTTCGGCCATGTTGTATGGCCGAACCCCATGGAGGGATGTTGATGGACTTTGGGTTGTAAAATGATGACCTAAGTGCATGATTAAACCCCCCCATGGAGGGACTTGATTTATGTACCTAAGATTGTAAATGATTTAAAGGAGAAGATGGAAATGAGACATCATGGGTTCAGCCATGTTGTATGGCCGAACCCCATGGACCATTTTAATGGGTCATTTAGAGATCTATGCATGTTTAAATAAATGAATGATTAAGCTAGGAAATGGAGGCATTTAATTATGGGTCATGTTGATGGATCATTTGTGGATTCATGCATGAAATGTTTAGTTATGGATCTATGTTTTGGACCTAAGCATGGGTAAATAAATTAGGTGATAGAAATATTGGCTAAGATGTAAATGGGGGTGAACATGAAGGACCATGGATTCGGCCATGGTGTATGGCCGAACCCCATGGGGAATGTTTTTGTGGACTTAGGGTTTTTAAAATGATTAACTTATGTATGATTGGTTAATAAATCAAAAGAGAGAATGATCTTGGACCCTCATTTATTTAAAAGATCAAGGATTAAAAAGAGGGACCCAAAACCAAGTGAGTGAGGTTCGGCCATACAACTAAGGCATGTTTGTGGACTTAAACATGGTTGGAAATCAAATGGAACATGGGTTTGATTATTGATATGTAATAAGGTAACGGGATCTCACAAGCGGTGTACGATCAGCTTGACGTAATCGATGAGCGGTTTTCGGACAAAAACGCAAGGACACATTACTTGGTCATTGGTAGGATTCCTACCTTATTCGAAACCATGGAATATATATATATATATATATATATGACGATTTTAATTCATGTTTTGATGAGTTATTTTGGTATCAAATGATATGTTTCAATTATGGAATTTTAAATGCTATGATGTTTATTATTACATAGCATGTTCATCTCATGCACGGCATGGAAGGGATCAAATGAGGGGAGTCCACTCTTCCATTCGGTTTTGCCGATAAACAATCGTGGGGAGGAATCTACACTGATTCCTATGGATTTGTAACCGGAGATCTACGCTCCGTCGGGGCATCCGTAAGGCATTCGTGGGGGTACCTTGATGTGCATTGTCCATCAAGAGGGATGTATGATTGACTTGTAACCAGAGATCCACGCTTCGTTGGGTTGTCCGTAAGGCATTCATGGGGATACCTTGATGAGGATTTTTCCATCAAGAGGATACTATGTGATTGTGATATGGGTGATGGGTGGGACTCATGGCATATGACGCCCATGGCATGGCATTGGATCAGCATGATTATGATCTCTATTATCATGCACTATTTCTGGTTTTTATCTGTATGATTGGATCTCTATTATCATACACTGTTTTGGATAGATGTTTTACAAGTACGGCAATGATGTATTATATCTGGATTTTTATACTTAACCATGTGTTGACCCTATTTAGAGTACCTACTGAGCGCGTTGTCTAACGCCCTATTTCTACCTTAGATGATGACACATGAAATGGACGGAACGAAGGACGCGATCGGAACGAAGCTTAGGAGCTTGGATAATTTAGTTTCACTTTATTTAAGTTTATTCATGGACAATGTAATTTGAGTAGCTAGTATTTGGGAATGTAATTGTAACACCCGCCCCTTTTCACCGAAAATCAGAGTCTATTTTTTTTAATAAAAGTGACAAAGGGCACGGACGTCACGACTCGAGTTAAGTTCCGAGCTTCTAAAGCCCGGCCCATAACTGGCCAACCCTACGCGTGCATGGAACATAAATCCACGAGGACGGTTCACGCATAGAAAGTAAGCTCGCTACACATAAAAATTAATGCAGATGATAATAGACACTATCCTATCAATTTTCAGATAGCAGGGAAGAAATATCCATTTAATTACTAAAATGCCACTGGACTGCACCGTCCAAAATAAAATATACAACATAGCAAGCCATCTAAGTTATTACATTTCCGACAAGCTAAATTATACAATTACACATTCCCCAAAATAACTTAAACAAAAATAATTTGTCCGCCTCCCCAAGCTCCTAAGCTTGGCTTCCGTCTCGCCCTTCCGGTCCGCCATCTCCTGTATCGTCAGCTAGGGTAGAAGTAGGGTGTTAGAACAACGCGCCCAATAGAACTCCGAGTAGGGCTAGCACATGGATTAGTAATAACAGCATACTGATAATATTATAGTAAAACCATGCACTTTGGGCAATGTCATGCAATGGGTGTTCTATGTCATGAATCCCACCCATCAATCTCATCCTCATTGTACAATGTCCCTTTTTCATCCATACATAATGTTCAAAATATACTCCATACCATCATCGTGCCATGACCCTCTTGATGGAAAAGCCTCATCAAGATGTGATCCACACTAGGCATCCCCCCTTGATGGAAGAACCATCATCAAGTATACCCATAAATACAATATCACCCTTGATGGAAAACCATCATCAAGGTATCATAATTACAAGAGTAGCCCCCTTGATGGTAAAGCCTCATCAAGGTATAATAACACATATGTGAAATATCCCCATGCTTGTTTATCGGTCGCCCCGACGGAGTATGGACTCCAGTTTCATTTCATCCTTCCACTGTCATATCCCTCTCATGCCATGCATGAGATGTAGACGCCATATGCAATGTAATATATGTAATTCAATAGTAATAAAACACATCTTAAAACAATTACTTGATGACCAAATAAATCAAAGGGAAACCATCCCATAATATTTAATCCAAAACCTATCTTAAGACATTCACATGATTTCCAAAATAATTTAAAGGAAAACATCACAAGATGCATAATCCAAAACTCATCTTAAAGACAACCACATGTTTTCCAAAATAAATTAAAGAAAGCATCACCCAATCCATGGCTTACAAAAATGTAGGAATCCTACTGAATACCGACTCGCATCTTTATTTCTTTTTCGTCCGACAATCCGGCTACCGACTCGGGTACCGCTCGTGCTATCCGGTACCTTATTAAATTACCAAATCAGTCCAAGTTTTAATCATTTCCAAGCACATAAATCATAACTTAGTGGGTTTCTTCATTTTAGCCCATATTTACCATTTTTGCCACTACCCTTCACATAAACAATTTTTCATTAATTCATGCCTACTTAAGCCCAAAATTTAATCCACAACTGTGGTCCTTAACTTAGGTCCATTATTGACTTACCAAAACATTAAAATATGTCATGTAATTAATCTAACCATTACTCATTTAAACCCATTCAAACCCCATACTTAATCACATATGTACCCATTGACCTTAAATCATGCATCTAAACCATATTCTTAACCCCATTTGGATCATTACACTTGTTCATTTAAAAACCTAAATTCATCAACACATTATCCTTTAAACCCACCATTTAATCATCATTTCATCACCATAGGATTCGGCCATATACCATGGCCGAACCCATGGTTCAAGGCTCATTTCCTCCATGCATTTCAAAACCATAAAACTCCATTGCATTTTTATCATAAACTCATTTTAAAACCTTAATCCCATGCATTCATTAAAACCCTAAATTCATTAATCAAAAACCCTAACCAATTAAACCAACGACCAAATCACCAACCATGGGGTTCGGCCATGTTACATGGCCAAACCCTATGGCCAATAATTCTTCTTCTAATCATCCCATCCTATGCTTAAATTTCATAAATTACATAATGCACCTAACCCATTTATTTATTTTCTTAACCTAACCCTAATTTTTCCCACTTAGGGTTTCCTTCATCTTCCACCCTCACATTTGAGGGGTTTAACATCCATGACATATATCTATGTAACCACCATTAATTTTTACAAAACTAAACCCTAAATCTTAAACCCTAAAATCCAAAAATTTCTTGTTTAAGAAATACTCACTATCCGACGTCTCCTCCGATTTCTGCCGCTCCCGTCGGTCACCGTAGCCTCTTCTCTCCTTCCTTTTGATCTTTGGTAGATTAAGATCTTTGATCAAGGGTGGCAATCCCCAACCCTAGAATCGGCCATGGTAGGTTTTGTGTGAGAGAGGGAGGGGAAAAATATGAGAGGGAAGGTGATAACCCTTTACCTTAGAGTGAATTTTTTTTTTTTGCTTAATTTTTTCCACTTCTTTCTTCTCTCCTTCTCTTCGCTCCTCCTTAGCTCTCTTTCTCCCTTCACTTGAACATGGGACGGCAATGGAGGAGTGGGAGGGATGGAGTTAACAAAAAAAATGAGAATGAGACACCAACAAAGCTCATCTCCATTTTTTACTTTACATTAATGACACCCACCAACCTTAAGATATTTTCTTAGATATTTAAAATGCTTTATGGTGGTGGTTATCTAAACCACCACCAAGCCAACGTGTTTCACTTGAGTTTGAGATGAGGTGAGTCTTCACCTCACGGCCCCACTTTGACCAGTCTTAACTACCATTTTAAATAATTTAATTATTTAATTAATTAGATAATTACCTTAGGTTAATCCATTGGTGCTTAACCTAAGTCCATTACTCCACCCATGGTTGATCAAATCAACCATGGTGGCCGGCCCCACCAAACCTTGGCCCACACGCCACCTCACTTGATGAGGTGGAGGTGGGTCCCACTTGGCCACATCACCATTGTTTAATTCCAAATAACTTAGGTGATTTAAAATCATTGAATTCACTCTAAGTGGATTACCATTGGGCCTATGGCCCAATTACATTTCCATCTAGCCCATTTACCTTAGAGCATAACCATCTTGACCCATTGGGTCCCAAATGGGTATTTGACCCAATTTGACCATTCTTGCCCATTTAAATAAATTTAAATCCAAACCATAGTATATTGGGCCACATTGGGCCTTTATCCAAATTTTGGCCCATTTACCATTTACTCCACCAATTTTCCAATTTTCATCATTAAAACAAATAATATTCACATGTTCCTTGATTTACAAATTCCCAGCCCTTACAATACAATCCTCTTTTGAAGTTTTCGTCCCGAAAATTCGAGCGAAGTAGAGGTTCAAAACATCTCACACAGAGTTCCGGATGAGAGGCTCTCATCTCTAACTCAAGTTCCCAGGTGGTGTCTTCATTGCCATGTCGTTCCCATACCACCTTGACGAACTGACTGGCACGGTTCTGCAGTACCCTTTGTCCGCTCTTGATCATTCTGATCGGCTTCTCCACATACGTCACGTCGCTTTGTACATCGACGTCTTGTACGTTCAACACCTGTGAAGGATCAGGGTTGTACTTCCTCAACATGGACACGTGAAACACATCATGTAAAGAGGATCACTGTGGAGGAAGTACCAACTGATAAGTTACTTCCCCCACCCTCTTTAGATTGGAAACAGCCCCACAATCTAGGTGACAGTTTCCCCTTCTTTCCGAATCTCATGTGTCCCTTCCGTGGTAAGACTTTCAAACGCACCAAGTCTCCCACCTCAAACTCGGGGAAACTTCTCCTCTTCTCGGCGTAATTCTTATAACGGCTCTGCGCAATAAGTAACTGTTGCCATATAAATTTAATCTGTACCGTAGTCTCCGCAACCCACTTCGGTCCAATCAGCGCAGGCTCACCGACCTCTGTCCAATGCACTGGAGATCTACACGGCCCACCATATAAGGCCTCAAATGGAGCCATCTGGAGGCTTGCCTGGTAACTATTATTGTAGGAGAACTCCACCAATGGCAAGTGATCCTCCCATCCACCCTTAAAATCTAGCATACATGCTCTCAGCATATCCTCCAATATCTGTATTGTCCTTTCCGACTGTCCATCAGTCTATGGGTGGAATGTTGTACTGATCAACACGTCGGTCCCCATAGCCGATTGCATGCTCTGCCATACTCTGTTAGTGAATCGGTCATCTCTGTCGGACACAATAGTCCTGGGTACACCATGTAGTCTGATAATATTTCGGATGTACCGTCGACCCACATTGCATCGTTCCCCCTTGATGACCTTAGCAGCCCTGTTACAAAGTCCATGGCTACATGTTGCCATCTCCACTCCGGCACTGGTAAGGGTTTGAGTAACCCCGGTGGCTCCTGATGCCCCCACTCTGACCTGCTGACAAGTTAGGCAGCGAGCATAAACTCTGCCACATCTCTCTTGAGTCCATGCCACCAATAGTGCCTCTTAAGATCATGGTACATCTTTGGCGCTGTCCGGATGTGTAGAGAGCTTGGTTTGGTGTGCCTCAACCAACTACTCCCTTCCGCAGCTCTTAGGTACCTACGTCCTACCTCGGAACACAAGACCCTATCCCGGTCGTAACTCAAATTCCGATACTACTTCACATGTAGATATCTCGGTCCATATCTCCTCCATTTCTGGGTCTATTCGTTGTTCCTGTTCAATTGTGCTAAATGCCTCTTAATTACATCAATATCACTCATATCGACCTATGAGTTCCATTCTTACAGAAATTACTCTGTCTCATATTATCTCTTTTCCTTATGAACCCATTTGGGATTTTCTGTAGATTAATGTATTCTATTTCACTTTATTTGTTACCAAGGCATTTCCCATACGTACTCCTTCAATACGTTCTTTCGTCTACTCTCTGTGTGAGTTAGTCTGCCAATACGAGCCTATGCTCAAGTCCATTGTTGATTCCATTTTAACTAGGTTTCTAGCTTCACTCTCATGGAACTCCATCGGCCAACTACAGAGTCAGGTGATCAGTCTTACTCGGTAGTCGCCCATAGCTTCCCATTCAAGTTTCACTAGACTCTTAAGCATTCCCTTAGGTCTATCTCTCAAAAGCAATCATACCTTTATTTGCATATAAGCCACTATGTGACTAACCCTTTTTGTTCATAACTCCTACAATACCAATACTCGACATCAATCCAAATCATATAGATACTAATTTCCTACCCTTCTAGATTATCCCACATATTTTCATAGATTCCATAAAAACAGTGTTATATCTAAGCTTACTTAGATCATGTCAAATAGTGCCCATTCACCACTAAAATATTCACAAGTATTACCAATTTCACCAATCATCAAATTCCACTCTACATGCCTACGTTATCAATGGTTACCACATCATACGGTTCATATTCCTTCATTAACAGGCCACGTAGAATTGAAATCACACACAACCTTCGAATAAACAACTCATGTATAACCAGATCTTTCACCTCCATTCACATCAACCAACAACTTGAGGTAACATAAGAAATAACACTTTAAGAAGATCTAGTGATTCAACATAATTATGATTAGGTTACCCTACCCCATTTACAACACACACCGAGAGATTTTTAAAATAATAATTCTACTCATCCAAAGCAAGTCATCCCAATACATTTGAAGACCATCCATGGCCATCAACAAATCCCTAAACTTTGGAATTATTCATCAACCCCACCTAGGTTTCCAACCAAATGCATTGGCATATCACGGCCTCTTCATGCATACTACATATTCACAACTCCCGGCACTTTATCAACTCATCATCATACACATAGTCTCTAACACATCCTTGTTCCTCAATGACTATTCATTGCATACCACCAATTATCAAAGCAATATCATAGGGAATCCTCATGCAATCACTAAATAAAATACTTTCATAAATTCATGGTCCATTATTCATTCATGCCTTTTAAGGCCATAAACCCACTTCAAAGCCTATCATCACCCGTTCATACTCTACACTAAACATTGGGAGAATGCAATTGCATTATAGCTACAAGATTTACAAGATTTTCATACAACATATTAGTCTTTGCAAGCTAGACCCTTCACATTCTCCTCATAATGTCATCCTCTCACGAGTTTCATGTGGCAAGTTAACCCATGCACTCCGGTCCCCTTTCAAGTACATTGTTTATCCAACATCTCTCAAATGGCACTTTGTTCATATGAGAACCTCTTATACCCCTTCACAAAGCGTTTACATCATCACCCATTATATGTCATAATATAAATCTCTTCACTTGGTCATGACAAAATATCAAGCCATGGGTCATCACCAATACAAAAGCCATTTCTAACAGCCATTGTACCGTCCCCCCCAAGTATACCCATATATCACATTATCAAATACTCCCCACCCTTTTTATTCACATTTTTCTCTCTCATAAGCATATGCAACATATATCCCACATCAAAAGTTCCTGCCTCGTATCCTCATTTCATCACCTCATACACTCAACAATAAGAATTCAACACACGTATATTCACATGCACTCCCAATACAAGTATGCTTGTGCAATTTAATATCACACTTATTTCCTTCATTTAAAACCCCAAAATCATTAATTATCTTCCAATATAAGGACCGTTAGTCCTTTCTTTCCCGTGTCCATGTAGTCTACAAACCGGGCATACCACTTCAAGAGGGTAGGGGTAGTATGTGCAGTTGTACCAAACCTGGTTGCACAACTCGCGCATATAATCGGGTTCCATTTCCCCTACGGCTCTCTTATCATTGGAAAGTCTTCCATATTCTCCTCAGTAAGAGATGCTAAATCCTATTCATCTTCCTCGGGATGTCCCTCCTGAATGTCCATGCTAACCTCTATGCTGAAAGCAGACCCCAAATCTATGAGACAGTTAGGGGTTCCCTTATCCCATAATTCCATACACTCCCCTTCATTTGACATACCTGTATTCATAGAATACAATATAACCCAAAAATCATCAACTGCAATTTCCAATAAAACCAATCTAGGCTTTGGGGAATCTCTTATGTATATCACAACGTATTTTGTTTGGGGAAAGTTGCCAAATAAGCACACTTGTTTTTTTTTCCTTTGTTTCTGGGGGGGAAATCTCTTAATTCCTATTGTCTGTTGTTCAAATTGGGGATACTGGGGAAGTACAACCTACTTTACTATGTCCGATAAATCTAGTACTGTTTCATCAATTTGGGGGAAAAACCTAGATGTTTTCTCATTTCTGGGGAAGTAAACCCTATCTTGCTATGTTTCAATAAATCTCTCCTAGAATGAATCTTTCTTCCCTTGCTATCATTCCTTTCCGTCAATTGTTGTTCTCAGACTAAACACTTCAGTTTGAGTCAATCGAAGTAAATTAACCCGGCCCCCGTGCAGCGGACTCCGAAGAGTCGGTCGGTTGGGATTCTTAGCCGTCAGTGAGACGTGCAACCGTCTTAATCTAGCTCCGAGAGATTCATTCTTCCGAATTCGCTCTGATACCAACTGTAACGCCCGCCCCTTTTCACCGAAAATCAGGGTCTATTTTTTTTTTTTAATAAAAGCGTCACGACGAGAGTTAAGTTCCGAGCTTCTAAACCCGGCCCTTAACTGGCCAACCCCACGCGTGCGTGGAACATAAATCCACGAAGATGGTTCACGCGTAGAAAGTAAGCTCACAACACATAAGAATCAATGCGGATGATAATAGACACTATCCTATCAATTTTCAGATAGCAGGGAAGAAATATCCATTTAATTACTAAAATGCCACTGGACTGCACCGTCCAAAATAAAATATACAACATAGCAAGCCATCTAAGTTATTACATTTCCGACAAGCTAAATTATACAATTACACATTCCCCAAAATAACTTAAACAAAAATAATTTGTCCGCCTCCCCAAGCTCCTAAGCTTGGCTTCCGTCTCGCCCTTCCGGTCCGCCATCTCCTGTATCGTCAGCTAGGGTAGAAGTAGGGTGTTAGAACAACGCGCCCAATAGAACTCCGAGTAGGGCTAGCACATGGATTAGTAATAACAGCATACTGATAATATTATAGTAAAACCATGCACTTTGGGCAATGTCATGCAATGGGTGTTCTATGTCATGAATCCCACCCATCAATCTCATCCTCATTGTACAATGTCCCTTTTTCATCCATACATAATGTTCAAAATATACTCCATACCATCATCGTGCCATGACCCTCTTGATGGAAAAGCCTCATCAAGATGTGATCCACACTAGGCATCCCCCCTTGATGGAAGAACCATCATCAAGTATACCCATAAATACAATATCACCCTTGATGGAAAACCATCATCAAGGTATCATAATTACAAGAGTACCCCCCTTGATGGTAAAGCCTCATCAAGGTATAATAACACATATGTGAAATATCCCCATGCTTGTTTATCGGTCGCCCCGACGGAGTATGGACTCCGGTTTCATTTCATCCTTCCACTGTCATATCCCTCTCATGCCATGCATGAGATGTAGACGCCATATGCAATGTAATATATGTAATTCAATAGTAATAAAACACATCTTAAAACAATTACTTGATGACCAAATAAATCAAAGGGAAACCATCCCATAATATTTAATCCAAAACCCATCTTAAGACATTCACATGACTTCCAAAATAATTTAAAGGAAAACATCACAAGATGCATAATCCAAAACTCATCTTAAAGACAACCACATGTTTTCCAAAATAAATTAAAGAAAACATCACCCAATCCATGGCTTAGAAAATGTAGGAATCCTACTGAATACCGACTCCCCTCTTTATTTCGTTTTCGTCCGACAATCTGGCTACCGACTCGCGTACCGCTCGCGCTATCCGGTACCTTATTAAATTACCAAATCAATCCAAGTTTTAATCATTTCCAAGCCCATAAATCATAACTTAGTGGGTTTCTTCATTTTAGCCCATATTTACCATTTTTGCCACTACCCTTCACATAAACAATTTTTCATTAATTCATGCCTACTTAAGCCCAAAATTTAATCCACAACTCCTTAACTTAGGTCCATTATTGACTTACCAAAACATTAAAATTTGTCATGTAATTAATCTAATCATTACTCATTTAAACCCATTCAAACCCCATACTTAATCACATATGTACCCATTGACCTTAAATCATGCATCTAAACCATATTCTTAACCCCATTTGGATCATTACACTTGTTCATTTAAAAACCCTAAATTCATCAACACATTATCCTTTAAACCCACCATTTAATCATCATTTCATCACCATAGGGTTCGGCCATGATTTCATCACCATAGGGTCGGCCATATACCATGGCCGAACCCATGGTTCAAGGGTCATTTCCTCCATGCATTTCAAAACCATAAAACTCCATTGCATTTTTATCATAAACTCATTTTAAAACCTTACTCCCATGCATTCATTAAAACCCTAAATTCATTAATAAAAAACCCTAACCAATTAAACCAACGACCAAATCACCCACCATGGGGTTCGGCCATGTTACATGGCCGAACCTATGGCCAATAATTCTTCTTCCAATCATCCCATTCTATGCTTAAATTTCATAAATTACATAATGCACATAACCCATTTATTTATTTTCTTAACCTAACCCTAATTTTTCCCACTTAGGGTTTCCTCCATCTTCCACCCTCACATTTGAGGGGTTTAACATCCATGACATATATCTATGTAACCACCATTAATTTTTACAAAACTAAACCCTAAATCTTAAACCCTAAAATCCAAAAATTTCTTGTTTAAGAAATACTCACTATCCGACATCTCCTCCATTTCCGCCGCTCCCGTCGGTCTCCGTAGCCTCCTCTCTCCTTCCTTTTGATCTTTGGTAGGTTAAGATCTTTGATCAAGGGTGGCAATCCCCAACCCTAGAATCGGCCATGGTAGGTTTTGTGTGAGAGAGGGAGAGGGGAAAAATATGAGAGGGAAGGTCATAACCCTTTACCTTAGAGTGAATTTTTTTTTTTTGCTTAATTTTTTCAACTTTTTTCTTCTCTCCTTCTCTTCTCTCCTCCTTAGCTCTCTTTCTCCCTTCACTTGAACATGGGACGGCAATGGAGGAGTGGGAGGGATGGAGTTAACAAAAAAAATGAGAATGAGACACCAACAAAGCTCATCTCCATTTTTTACTTTACATTAATGACACCCACCAACCTTAAGATATTTTCTTAGATATTTAAAATGCTTTATGGTGGTGGTTATCTAAACCACCACCAAGCCAACGTGTTTCACTTGAGTTTGAGATGAGGTGAGTCTTCACCTCACGGCCCCACTTTGACCAGTCTTAACTACCATTTTAAATAATTTAATTATTTAATTAATTAGATAATTACCTTAGGTTAATCCATTGGTACTTAACCTAAGTCCATTACTCCACCCATGGTTGATCAAATCAACCATGGTGGCCGGCCCCACCAAACCTTGGCCCACACGCCACCTCACTTGATGAGGTGGAGGTGGGTCCCACTTGGCCACATCACCATTGTTTAATTCCAAATAACTTAGGCGATTTAAAATCATTGAATTCACTCTAAGTGGATTACCATTGGGCCTATGGCCCAATTACATTTCTATCTTGCCCATTTACCTTAGAGCATAACCATCTTGACCCATTGGGTCCCAAATGGGTATTTGACCCAATTTGACCATTCTTGACCCATTTAAATAAATTTAAATCCCAACCATAGTCTATTGGGCCACACTTGGGCCTTTATCCAAATTTTGGCCCATTTACCATTTACTCCACCAATTTTCCAATTTTCATTATTAAAACAAATAATATTCACATGTTCCTTGATTTACAAATTCTGAGCCCTTACAGTAATAGCTTAGACTATTTGCTATGGATCGATTGATGACTAATCTGGATTAAGTTAATTTATATTGATTGCCTTCCTTGCTAAGTAAATGTTATAATCGGATGTTATTTCGGCAATGGGTATTCCGCAAGTCGTAGTATCGTGTGTGAAATGTTTTAGTGGACATGGTCCACCCACACGCATGGTTGGCCAGTTAAGGGTCGGGCTTTGGAAGCTCGGACTTAGATCACATCGTGACGCTCCCGTTCTCTCTCACTCTTTTATTTAAAAAAATAGGCTATGATTTTTGGCAAGTGAAAAAGGGCAGGGCATTACAAGATATGTTCCCATTTCCACTTCGGCACTGGTAAGGGTTTGAGTAACCCTGGCGGTTTCTGATGTTCAGTCTTAACCTGCTGACAAGTTAGGCAGTGAGCAACAAACTCTGCCACATCCCTCTTGAGTCCATGCCACCAATAGTGTCTCTTCAAGTCATGATACATCTTGGTGCTGCCCGGATGAATAGAGAGTTTGGTTTGGTGTGCATCGATCAATAACTCTCTTCTGCAGCTCTTAGGCACATATGTCCTACCTCGAAATACAAGACATTCTCCTAGTCGTTACTCTCATTCCGGTATAACCTCACCAGTAGACATCTTAGCCCATATCTCCTCCACTTCCGCATCTGTCCATTGCTCCTGTTCAATCTTGGAGACCATGTTGGACCGTGTGATCAGATCATACATACTCCCATGGTTCTTGATATATAGATTGAACTCTTGAATGGTATTCAACATCTCCCATTCCTTCCTGATCAAACTGGCCACTGTTGCATGTGATATGTAGCTGACGGCATCCGCCACTTTGTTCGCCTTGACAGGATGATATCGATGCGCGAACTCATAATCTTGCAGATATTCCATCCATCTGCGCTGCCTCATGTTGAGTTCCTTTTGATCAAACAAATATTTCAAGCTCTTGTGATCTAAAACACCTCAAACTTCTCGCCATAGGATAGTGTCTCTAGCTTTTGAGAGCGAAGACCACTGCAGCTAGCTCCAGATCATGCGTGGGATAAAGGCATTCATGAATATTCAAGTGTCTTGAACCATAAGCCACTACACGATGACTTTGAGTGAAAGAACACCCAAGTCCCTCTCCTGAAGCATTACAACATACTTCATAGCCCTTGTCCCTTTTCGGCAAAATCAGGATAGGAGCAGTTGTAAACCTCTCCTTCAGTTCCTCAAATCTTCGGTTGCATACATCCGACCATTCAAACTTGACTCCTTTTGAGTGAGTCGGGTAAGTAGAGATGCAATCTTGGAGAAGTCCATGATAAAATTCCTATAGTAACCAGCCAATCCCAGAAAACTAAGGATCTAGGTCACATTCTTGGGTGCTTTCCATTCTCTAACTGCCGCCACCTTAGCCGGGTCCACGGCTATACCTTCCATTGATATAACATGCCCCAAGAAGTTAACCTCAGATAGCCAGAATTCACACTTGCTTGCTTTGGCATACAACTGGTTCTTCCTCGGGGTGTCCCGGACTATCCTTAGATGTTCTGCATGCTCCTTCTGATGGTGGGAATAAATCGGGTTATCGCTAATGAAAACGATTACAAACTTGTCCAAATAAGGACAACAAATTTTCTTCATCAGATCCATGAATATAACCCCATTATGGGTATAATCCATTCATGGGCATAACTAATACCTTCGTAGGACTAATATGTCTATCCTAATGACAATATCCGGCATCAATCCAAACCACCATGGAAACCCTCATCCATGGGAAGATAATATCTATCCATAGAACCATCTCATCTATCATGGGACCACTGTATCTATCGTGGGATCGATATACCCTCTAATTGTCGTCATTGTCTACCAATAGGGGATACTATAGTAGGTGCAGTGGCTATTTGTTGCACTTAAAGTGCTGGTAACAGATGTGAAGGTAGTAGATACAATAGAGTGGAATGCTCCTAAATCAAATAACGCATACGCATATGAACTACGACTACTGCCATACCTTGAATCTCCGAATGATCCACTGTCTCTATAGGAGAAACCAAAGTATTCAGTCGTCCAAATCCGGTCGGAGTAGGTGCCTGTCCTGTCCGGTCATGTGCTCTAGATCCTTGTAACTGAGATGGTTGAGCTGTACGACGGAAAGAACCCCTGAAGTGAGAAGATCTATCGTTCTGTGGATACTCTCTTTTGAAATGGCCTTGTAAAGTTTTGTGTTTTTCATAGTTTGGGAATATTGCCAAATAAACACTTTTTGTATTTCTTCGTTTTTGGGGGAACTTTCTAAGTATCAAGCATTTGTTTCTCAGTTTGGGGAAATCGAGGAAATGTCTCCTAGTTTGCTATGTTTGATAAATCCAATTTATAGTGACTGTCCTTCCCTTGTTATCATTCCTTTTTCGTCAAGTGTTGCTCTCAGATTGAATGCTTCAGTCTGAGTCTAACGAAGTAAACTAATCCGACCCCCGTGCAGCGGATTCCGAAGAGTCAGTCTGTTGGGATTCTTATCTTGTCAGTGAGACATGATACCGCCATAATCTTACTTCGAAAGATTCATTCTTCCGGATAGGCTCTGATACCAACTGTAACGCCCCGCATTTTTTCACTCGCCGAAAATTAGAGTCTATTTTTTTTTTGAAAAATAATGAGTGAGAGAGAGCAGGAACGTCACGACGCGAGCTAAGTCCGAGCTTCCAAAGCCCGGCCCTTAACTGGCCAACCCTACGTGTACGTGGATTAAGTCCATGAGAATGGTTCACACGCAATAAGGTTATACATGCGGAATAATTCATAGATGCCAAAAATAATAGAATAACTATCCTATTCCATTTTAGATAACAAGGAAGTCCGTCAGTTAACAATAATTACCTTAAGTTAAAATATCCAAAATTAACAATCCAAACCATAGTAAATAATCTAAGTTATTACAGTCCCAAGTACTAGCTACTCAAATTACATGTCCATAATGTAAACTTAAATAAAATAGATCTAGCTCATCCAAGCTCCTAAGCTTGGCTTCGATCGTGTTCTTTATTTCGTCCATTTCCTGTGTCATCATCTAAGGTAGAAGTAGGGCGTTAGACAACACGCCCAATAGGTACTCCAAGTAGGGTCAACACATGGGTTAGTATAAAAATCACATAGATAACATAACATCAAAACCATGCAAGTCAATGCCACGCCATGGGTCCCACCCATCATCCATATCACAATCACATAGTATCCTCTTGATGGAAAATCCTCATCAAGGTATCCCCACGAATGCCTTATCAGTCGGCCCGAACGGAGCATGGACTCCGGTTACATTACAAACATAGTATTCCTCTTGATGGAAAAATCCTCATCAATGTATCCCCACGAATGCCTTATCGGTTGCCCCGAACGGAGCATGGACTCCGTTTACAATTCAATCATACATCCCTCGGAATCAGTGTAGATTCCTCCCCACGATTGTTTATCGGTCCCACCGAACGAAGCGTGGACTCCGTTTACATCACAATCATCATAACCCAGAATCAGTGTGGATTCCTCCCCACGATTGTTTTATTCGAAAACCGAATGGAAGCGTGGACTCCCCTCATTTGATCCCTCCCATGCCATGCATGAGATGCAAATGCCAACATGCTATGTAATAATAAACATCATAGCATTTAAAATTCCATAATTGAAACATATCATTTGATACCAAAATAACTCATCAAAACATGAATTAAAATCATCATATATACATATTCCATGGTTTTCAATAAGGTAGGAATCCTACCAACGTCCAATTATCGGGTCATTGTGTTTCCGTCCAAATATCGATCACCGATCGCGTCAAGCCGATCGTACACCGTTTGTGAAATCCCGTTACCTCATTACATTTAACATATACATAAATCAATTTGGTGATCCATTTAATTCCATAAAATAACCAATTTAATTATTCCAATTGATTTAAACCATTCCCTTCATCCTTCCAATTTGACCTAACCCTTTGGAAAATCATATAAATACTTCAATTATAAAATCAGCCGGTTACCCGCTGTCCGCTACCCACTGTCCATTGTCCACTGTCCACTACCCACTGTCCACTTTCCACTACCCACTATCCACTGTCCACTGTCCACCAAAGCTCATTTGTGGGGTTCGGCCATAAAAATGGCAGAACCTCATTCTTTTGTTTTGACCCCGTTTTTAACCCTTGTTTTATTTTACACAAAATGGGTCCAACACCATCCATCTTTTGATTTATTCATCCAATCACATAAGGTAATCATTTAACAACCTAAGTCCACAAAAATGTCATCTTCATCATACACCTAGGTTCATGAAAAGCCTTTCATGGGGTTCGGTCATACAACATGGCCGAACCCATGTTTCTTTATTTTGTCATTTCTCATCTTAACCACCATTCATTTTCTTAGTTAATCACCTAACTTATTTACACATAACTTAGGTCCATGAATGATTTATTAACATAAACATAGATCCACAATACTTTCCTCCATTTCTTAGCTTGATCATTCTGTAACGAAAATCAGAGTCTACACTTTCCGAAAATCAGAGTTTATTTTTTTTATGAACAAAGAGTGATAGAGAGTGGGACGTCACGATGCGACCTAAGTCCGAACTTCTAAAGTCCGACCCTTAACTGGCCAACCCTATGTGTGCATGGACTAAGTCCATGAAAACAGTTCACACATAACAATATAAACATGCCGATTAAAATCATAACTGCGGAATTATAATAAAACCTAGTACTATGCCATTTTAGATAAAAAAGTACGTCAAATATTTAATCATAATTACCATAACATAATTATCCAAATAAATATCCAACCATAGCAAATATTATCTAAGTTATTACATGTCCAAGTCAAGTTACTCAAAATACAAGTCCATAAGTAACTTAATTAAAATATAAACTAGAAGCATCCAAGCTCCTATGCTTGGCCCTCCTCGCGTTCATCGTTCCCCTTGTTTCCTGTATCATCCACTAGGGTAGAAGTAGGGCGTTAGAACAATGGGCCCAGTAGGTATTCCATTTACGGGTAGCACATGGTTAGTACAAAACATGCATATAATAATATCATAAAGTCAAAAGCCATATAAACTATGCCATGTCATGATGTCAAATGCAATGAGTCACACCCATCACAAGTACATTCAAGTACCCCCACATAGGTCTTTCGGACGCCCCGACGGAGTGTGGCCCCTCCGGTTTCTTCTGGATGTAAAAGTACATCAAGGTTTCCCACATAGGTTGTTCGGACGCTCCGATGGAGTGTGGCCCCTCCGGTTTCTTCTTGATGGAAAAGCACATCAAGGTATCCCACATAGGTTGTTCGGACGCCCCGACGGAGTGTGGTCCCTCCGGTTACATATCCTTCACCCCATGCCATGCATGAGATGCTAATGAAACACATGCTATTTTATATTGAAAACATAGCATTAGAACCCACATTTGAAACATAATCTTTACAACATAAATTCATCAAAAATAAGATAGAAACATTGTACATAAAACCCATGGCTTCAAAGAGGTGGAATCCTGCCAAAGGTCACTAATGTGTCATTGCGCTTTCGTCCGGTAACCGCTCACCGTCGTACACATGTTGTGAAGTCCCGTTACCTTATAATATATCAATCAATTAAAACCATGTCCCATTTGATTTACCATAAATCCCAAGTCCATAAAACATTCCTCATGGGGTTCGGCCATACACCATGGCCGAACCCATGATCTTTCATTTTTACTTATATTTACAACAATGCCATTCATACCACTTCATTCATTTAATATGCATAAACCTTAAGTCCATCAAACCTTCCCCATGGGGTTCGGCCATACACCATGACCGAACCCCTGGTCCATTAATTCTACTTATTTACAACATTGCCATTATACATATCCTTAGCCATTTACCTTGCTTATTTTCATAAGGCTTATGTTCCAAAATAATCCATACAAATAGTTCATGGGATTCGGCCATACACCATGGCTGAACCCTATGTCCATTATTTTCACCTATTTACGTTTCTGCCATTGTTCTATTTATGACTTTCCATTTCATTCTTTTAAACATGCTAATAATAAACTAAGTCCATAAAAGACCTCATAGGGTTCGGCCATACATCATGGCCGTACCCATGATCCTCCATTTTAGCATGTATTTACAACTTCGCCATCATCTCCATGATCTCCATTCGATTAATCACCAATTTAAGTCCATCTATATTTTTCCATGGGGTTCGGCCATACACCATGGCCGAACCCATGGTCCATGATTTTTATCCTCCAAACTTCCATTAAAAAAAATCACCAAAGTCCTTCCATGGGGTTCGGCCATACAACATGGCCGAACCCTATGGTTCATAAATTAGACATTACATTCATGGATCCACCAATGATCCACAACCATAAACCATAAATAAAACCCTCCATTCCTTTAATCATATTAGGTCCAAAATTGATCCATTAACCATGACATAAAAACCCCAAGTCCACCAAATATTTCCCATGTGGTTCGGCCATACACCATGGCCGAACCCATGGTCTATCATTTATTTACATCCCTACCATTCATACAAATCCATCACCAATAACCTTCCATGGTTTTCATGATCTAATTGCATCTAAAAACCATCAACCAAACATCATTTAAAATAAATCATAATTAACGTTTGGATGGCCGAACCCTATGATTCATCTTTTCCTCCCATAAATCAAATTAAATTTAACAATCATCATCCATAAAACATAACCAATGTTCCTCCATGGGGTTCGGCCCTTCATCATGGCCGAACCCTATGGTTCATCAACTTCTCTTAAACCATTTAAACCCATATAAATTTCTTATTAATTTTCCATTAAAATACCATATGCTTCCCTTAATTTTTCTTCCATGGGGTTCGGCCATACACCATGGCCGAACCCTATGGTTCCATATTTCTTCTTTTAAATCCAATCAAAACATCCTAACCGTCCATGGTTTTCAACCCATCAAAATACACCATGTCTTTCCATGGGGTTCGGCCATGCACCATGGCCGAACCCTATGGTCCATCCTTTCCATTAAACTTGCTATATTCATCTCCCAATTTTCTTCCGTGGGGTTCGGCGATACACCATGGCTGAACCCTATCGTTCTTTTCTTTAATCAAAATTATCGAAACTACTTACTGGTTCCGCTACTCCTACGGTTTTCCTTCGCTTGTTCTTGCTCTTCCAATCTTCTTTTTCTCTAGCCTCCTCTCCTCCTAGATCTTTCACTCGGTTGGCTGCTCTTTCCTTCTCTTGAGATGCCGAGACTGATCTTTGATGAAAACCCCTTCAATGTGTATGCCGTGCGCCCCTCTATGTCTTTCTTTTATAAAACCTTCCACTCAATCCTAATTAGAAAGTGCCAAGATCCTCTTTACTTAGCAATTCCCTTATGCCGTTTTTAACCGAGGGAAGAATCCCTTTTGGCGTATAGCTCCCACACGGCAAACAATCCTATCTTTATTTGGACACCTTCTTTATTTAGTGATCCCCTAGGTTCACTCTTTAAGAAAGGAAAGACTCCTCTTAAAAATACTCCAACACATCATGCGTATATCTCATACACGGCCAATGTAATCTTTATTTAATTTTTAGACATCTTCCTGGATATGCAAATCTAATATTCGGCCATGCACAATATCCCATTCCTAGTCTCTTTATGCGCATAATAATTAATTATAGACATAATGCATTACTAATTTAATTAAGCCCCATTTAATTCTATTGAAACAATTTCCACAATCCATTGGGTCTTAATTGGGAATGACCCAACACTTTACCCATATAAGGTCCATATCTAATAATAATTCACAAATTAAATGGGTAATTTTCATATATATTAATAACTTGAAAATCTAGGGTGTTACACATTCATCCTTTAAACAAGAATACATCTACCAAAAGATCCATCAAAATGGTTCATGGCGTTCAGCCATACAACATGGCCGAACCCATGGTTCTTTGTTTCCATTTTTCCATGGTCTAAATACATGTAAATCCATCAATATTCCTCCATCATTTTCATCTTTTAAAACCCTTTAAAATCACTACCATACATCCATCTTTTCATCCTTTAAAACTCCATTAAAATTAATAATATACTTCCATGGGGTTCGGCCATACAACATGGCCGAACCCTATGGTTCATCTTTTCCTCTTAAAAATCACATCCCCATATTTAAATCACTTAATGGGGTTCGGCCATTCAACATGGCCGAACCTCATTTTGCCTTTCCTTAAATGGATCTTAAATCCATGGCCTCCAACATTTTGGCCAACCATTTCCAATCTATATGGAATGTTCCCTTAACCTCCTTTTAATTTATAAATCTTGTCAAGTACCACTTACCGATTCCGCGGCTCATCCGATCTTCTTTTGTTCCTTGGTCTTTTCTTTCTCCTCCTTGATCTTCTTTCGTTCCTTAGTCTTTTCTTTCTTCCTCCTTGATCTTCGGCCAAAGAGTGGTGCTTGATTAAGATGAAAATTCTAAGAGTGGTTCGGCCAAGGAAGAGGTTTGAGAGAGAGAGGGAGATGAGGAGACAATGGGAGAAAACTCTAAGTCTTTTTCTTGTCTTGTGAGGGATCGGCTGTAATAGCCCGGACTTTTTAAATCAGTATAAATGTGGATATTATTTATTTTAATGGTGGAAATTGGAAATTTGATGGAATAAATGGTGAATGGATCAAAATATGGACAAAGGCCCAAGTATGGCCCAATGGACATGGATTTGGATTTAAATTCATTTAAAGGGTCAAGGATGGTCAAATTGGGCCCAATACCCATTTGGGACCGAATGGGTCAAGATAATGTAAGCTCTAAGGTAAATGGGTAAGGGTGAATTTAATTGGGCCATGGGACCAATGGTGATCCAATAAGAGTAATGGATTTAATTAAATTTGAATCACCTAAGTTGGTGATGAATTGACCAAGGTGACATGGCCGATTGGGACCCACCTCCACCTCATCAAATGAGGTGGCGTGTGGATCAAGGATTGGTGGGGCCGGCCACCATGGTTGACTTGATCAACCATGGGTAGAATAATGGAATTAGGTTAAGTGAGAATTAATTAACCTAAAGTAATTAACTAATTAATTAAATGATTAAATTATTTAAAAGGTGGTCAAAGGGGTCAAAAGATGGAAAACTAAACCTTCCATCTTAAGAAGCCAAAAACGTTGGCTTGGTGGAGGAGTTTATCCCAACCACCATAAACCATAAAGCATAAAGCATAAAGCATAAAAAATATCTTATGTAGTTGGTAGGAAATTAAGGATGAAGTGTAGTTTAAGCAAGCCTTGGGATAAGATGGTTTTCTTTCATTCTCTCATTTATTCTCTTCCTCTCTTGCTCTTCACCACCGTCCCACACCAAGGAAAGAAAGAAGAAGAAAAACTCGGAAGAAGAAGAGAAGAAAAGAGAGAAGAAAAGGTACAAGTGTTGGCCACCACTCCAAGATAAAAGCTTGGTATCTTCTTTCCACCATCTCCTCCTCTCACCTCGCTCAAGGTACACCCCATCTTGGCTGACCCAATCTATGATGTTTTTCCATTGATTAAGCTCATCTTGGCCGATCAAACAAGGAGAAGAAGAAGAAAAGAAGGCCAAGGAGTTCAGAGGGAGGAAGAAAAATCGGAGGAGCCGTCGGATTGTAAGTATTTCTAAAACAGAGATTAGATTTTTTTTTTTTTAGGGTTTAAGAGATTATGAAATCCATTGCTTGGATTTAATGGTGGGCCAAATTATTATACGCCTTGGATCTCAAATCCATCCAATGGAAAGATGAGAAATGGATAAGTGGGAGAGATGGATTAAGAAAAAATAAAGGATGCTTTAAGGGTTTTATGTATTAAAATTTTATACAACATGGAGAGATAGATGTAAGAAAGAACAAATGGATTGAGGACATTATGTATTTAAATTATTTAAGCCATGGATGTATGGAAATTTTGGAAGGAACCATTGTAGATAATTAAGTGATGAATTAGGGTTTTAAGAATGGAAGTCCATGGAGGATGATTTAGGGTTTAAGATTTAATGGTTAAATGTAGGTAATTAAGGATCTTAATGGAGTTTTTAGGGTTAGTATCATGAAAGAATGGTTAATGATGTTAGGGGTTTTAAATGATTAAATGTTGGTAAATTTTAAAAGGGGTTTGAATGTGGAATGATGACGGATGCAAAATAATGGAAAAAAAATAATAAATGGGGAATGTTGGTGGTGTTGATGAACCCTATGGTAATGTAGTCATAATTTTATGGATGAATGTTTTTAAATCCTATGGTGATGAAATGGGGTTTTCAGGTTTAAACCATGGAAGGGGTTAATTGGACTTTGAAGGTTTTGAGTGAAAGAATGATAGTAAAATTTTAAAGGGGTTTTAAATGAGGGAATCCATTGATGAAGGTTAATGTTGTTATGGTCTTAAATGTCACCAATGAATGATGAACCTTAGGGTGATGTGTTGGTAGTTTTGATTGACCATGTTGATCAAAATTGATGATTTAAATTGCATGATGTAAATCTCCTCATGGGAGGGCTTGTTATGGATCTAAATGTGGTGAAAAAGACCCAAGGAAGAATGGGGTTTAGGTTAAATTTAAAGGGGCTAATTTATTGAAACCCATGACCCATTTGTGGGGCAATTTATGGGTTAGATTGGTATTATACATGTGAGTAATGATGAATGGGGATTAGGGTGAATCAAGTCGCTAATTTGTGATGATGTTATGGCTAAGGAGTCATTAAGGGATCCAAGTCTATGGATCAATTGATGGGCTAAGTATGGGGTTACATGTGTTGAAATGAATAAAGGTTAAGTTAATTAAATGGTTGATTTAATGATCATATGACATGGTTGATGGGTCATTAACGGACCTAAGTTATGGATCATTAATGGGTCTAAGTTGTGGATCAATTATGGACCATAATGTACATGGATAAATGAGTCACTAGTCCTGGAAAAGAGGTAGTGGCAAAACCGTAAATATGGGCCAAGATAAAGAAACCCATGGAAGATGATCATGGACTTAGGGACTCTAAGTAATAACCGTGTGTGTGATAAATGAAGCCTAGGGTGGCTGGTTTGTAGACTTGTGTGATTAAAATGTTTAATGGACTAAATGGGACCCACAAAACCTAGTTAGTGAGGTTCGGTCATGGTGTATGGCCGAACTCCACTAAGGCATGCATTAGGGACTTAATCATGGATAAAACATGGACTAATTATTAATGTATAATAAGGTACCGGACATCGCAGGCGGTGCGCGATCGGCGACCGGGTTTATCGAAAGGAAAACGAAAAAGGACACTAGTCGGTATTTGGTAGGATTCTAACCTTTTTGTAAGCCATGGATAAAGTATTATGTGATGGTTTCCCTTTAATTTATTTTGGAAATCATGTGAATGTTTTAAGATGGGTTTTGGATTAAGTATTATGTGATGTTTTCCTTTAATTTATTTTGGAAATCATGTGAATGTTTTAAGATGGGTTTTGGATTAAGTATCATGTGATGGTTTCCCTTTGATTTATTTGGTAATCATGTATTGTTTTAAGATGGGTTTTATGACTATGATTTACATATATTACATGGCATATGGCATCTACATCTCATGCATGGCATGGGAGGGATGACAGGGGAAGGATGAAATGAAACCGGAGTCCATGCTCCGTCGGGGCGACCGATAAAAAGACATGGGGATATTTTGACGTGTTTGATTTATCAGGGATGATGTATCTAATTATGATACCTTGATGATGGTTCTTCCATCAAGGGGGATGATGTGTGACTGTTTATATCTGACGAGGTTTTACCGTCCAGGGGATGATGTGTGATTGTTTATATCTTGACCAGTTTTGCCGTCGAGGGGCATGGTTTGTGATTGTTTATATCTTGACGAGGTGTTGCCGTCAAGGGGGATGATTTGTGATTGTTTATATCTTGACGAGGTTTTGACGTCAAGGGGGATGATTTGTGATTGTTTATATCTTGACGAGGTTTTTCCGTCAAGGGGGATATGACAGCATGATGGAAGGGATGATGGGTGGGACACATGACATAAGACACCCATGGCATTGCATCCATTTATGGTTTTCACTTTATTACTATCTATGTTTTGTTATCACTAATCTATGTGTTAGCCCTACCCGGAGTCCTACTGGGCACGTTGTCTAACGCCCTACTTCTACCCTAGCTGATCAAGCAGGAGATGGCAGAAACGAAGGACAAGACGGGAGCTAAGCTTAGGAGCTTGGGAAAACGAGCCACCTAGTTTATTTAGTTTATTTTGGAAAAAAAAATGTATTTGAGTAGCTTAACTTGTCGGAAATGTAATAATTTAGATTACTTGCTATGTTTTGAATTTTATTTTGGACATTATGATTTTGAGGATATTTCGGTAATTGAATGAATGTATCTTCCCTGCTATCTAAGAATTTCTAGGTTAGACTCTATTATAATTTTCCGCAAGCTTGCTTTCTACGTGTGAACTATTTTCCATGGACTTCGTTCCACGCACACGTAGGGTTGGCCAGTTAAGGGCCGGGCTTTAGAAGCTCGGACTTAACTCGCGTCGTAACGTCCGCGCCCTCTGTCACTCTGCTTTTCAAAAAAAAAAATAGACTCTGATTTTAGTGTGAAAGGGGCGGGCGTTAAAGTTGGTATCAGAGCGAAATCGGAATAATGAATCTTTCGAAGTATGATTAAGACGGTTGCATGTCTCGCTGACAGCTAAGAATCCCAACTGACCGACTCTTCGGAGTCCGCTGCACGGGGGCCGGGTTAATTTACTTCGATTGACTTAAACTGAAGTATTTCATCTGAGAGCAACGGTTGACGAAAAGAAATGATAGCAGGGGAAGAAAAAATTCATTTTAAGTTAGATCTGTCAAACATAGCAAGATAGGGCTTATTTCCCCGAAAATGAGAACACAGTATTTTGATACTTAGGAAAATTTCCCCTCAAAAACAAGGTATACTCACTTAGAAATCTTTCCCCCAAATTGATGGAACAGTAGTAGATTTGTCAGACGTAGCAAAGTAGGATGTACTTTCCCCGGTATCCCTAAAGTGAACCATAAACAGTAGGAATATTAGAGATTTCCCCCAGAAACAAAGGAAAACCAAGTGTGCTTATTTGGCAACTTCCCCCAAACAAATACAGTGTACTATGCATAAGAAATTTCCCCAAAACTAAGTATGATTATTTGGTGATTTTTGTGTTCTATTTGTATTCTAGGATACAGATATTCAAGTGACGTGGAGTATGCGGAATTATGGGATTAGGGAACCCCTAGCTGTCCCATAGATTTGGTGTCTGCTTCCAGCATAGCAGTTAGCATGGACTTTCAGGAGGGACCTCCCGAGGAAGATGAAGAAGATTTAGATCTCTTCCTGAAGAGAATGTGGAAGACTTTCCGATGATAAGAGAGTCGGTAAGGGAAAATAGAACTCGATTGTATGCGCGAGTTGTGCAACCAGGTTGGGCACACTGCTACATACTGCTCTACCCTCTTGAAGTGGTATGCCCGGTTTGTGGACTACATGGACACGGGAAAGAAAGGACTAACTGTCCTTATATTGGAGGACCAGGGATAATACTTTGTTTGACAGGTGGAGTACTGGGTCACATGTCGATGTCATGCCCTGACAATTCCTTTGTGTTGAGGATGATGCAAGGTCTTCTACGGAAGACTAGGCTGGAGTAGTAAGAAAAGTCATTCAAAGAGGGTTATTTTATAAGGGCTGTGGTACATTTTGTTATTTTGAAGGGTTTATTTTAACCCCACCAACCCTTGTATTATGATAGAAGTTTGAATGACTTTTTAAGGAAGTATGCAACTTACGAATTTATGAAGGAACTAAGCCAGTAAATTTTTTATTTATGACTTAGGGAAAATGCCTCCGAAGAGAAGAGCCCGACAAGACCCATGTGAGGAAGAAGAGGTACAACAACCTCATTCGGAGGAAGAGGTAAAGCCACCTCATCAGGAGGAAGCGCAGAATAGCATGAATATTCCGGTGATAACCCCGGAGCTACAAGACTTAGTGTAAGCTATAGTCACTGCGGTTTTACAACAACTCTTGAACGGAAATGAAACACGGGACCAAAGAGGTCAGGGTAGGGGAAATGTATTTCTCCCTCACAAGAGATTCAGACCCAACTTTTGGAGACCTTCAGCCTCTTCTGGCAGTTCCTGTTTCCAGTGTGGTCAGCAGGGGCATTTCAAAAGAGGGTGTCCTCAAAACGATAGATCTTCGCACTTAAGAGGTTCTCGCCGTCATCTAACTCGATCAGCTCAGCCACGGGGACCTAGCACATGACCCGACAGAAGAGCACCTACTCCGACAGAATCGGAACAGCTGAATGCTACGATTTCTCCTCTAGAGACAATGGATCATTCAGTGATTCAAGGTATGGCAGTAGTTTGTAGTTCATATGCTTATGCATTATTTAATTTGGGAACATTCTACTCTCTTATCTACTGCCTTCACCTCTGTTACTAGCACTTTAGCACAATAAATGTCCACTGAACTTACTATAGTTTCCCTGTTGGTAGACAAGGACGACCATTGGTGGGTATGTCGAGTCCCCGATAGATACAGTTTGGTTCCATAAGTTGACCCATGAGTCTTATGATAGACAGAATAGTCCTACGAAGGTGTTAGTTATACCCATGAATGGATTATACCCATAGGAGGGTTATATTCATGGATGGTTATTAACCATGGATGTGTATAACCATGGATGGGGTTCCCATGGTGATTTGGATTGATGTTAGGTATTGGTGTCGTAGAAGTTATGAACAAAAGGGTTAGTCACATAGTGACTTATGTGCAAATGAAAAAGTGCTAAGTTTTGGAGATGTATTTAATGGGAAGGATAAGTCTAGTGAAACTCGAATGGGAAGTTATGGGCGACTGCTGAGTTAGTCTAGCTAACTGACTCTGTAGTTAGCCGATGGAGTTCCAGAGAGTGTAGGTAGAAACCTAGTTGAAATGGAATCAGCAAAGGACTTGAGCATAGGCTCGTACTGGCAGGCTACCTCACACAGAGAATAGACGAAAGAACGTATTGAATGAGTACGTATGGTAGTAGGTAAAGTGAAATACAATACATTAATCTACATAAGATCGTAAATGGATTCATGAGAAAAAGAGATAACGTGAGACAGAGTAAATTCTGCAAGAATGAAACTCATAGGTTGATATGAGTGATGTTGTTGTAATTAAGAGGTACTTGACGCGATTGAACGGGAGCAACGAATAGACCAGAAATGGAGGAGGTATGGACAAAATATCTACAGGCGAGGTAGTACCGGAATAGGACTTACGACCGGGACAGCTCTTGTATTCCGAGGTAGGACGGATGTGCTTAGGAGTTGCAGAAGGGAGTTGTTGGTTGAGGCACACCAAACCAAGCTCTCTACCCATCCGACAACGCCAAGATGTACCATGATCTTAAGAGGCACTATTGGTGGCATGGACTCAAGAGAGATGTGGCAGAGTTTATTGCTCGCTGCCTAATTTGTCAGCAGGTTAAGGTGGGACATCAGAAGCCACCGGGTTTACTCAAACCCTTACCTGTACCGGAGTGGAAATGGGAGCTCATCTCCATGGATTTTGTGACAGGGTTACCAAGGTCTTCCAAAGGCAACGATGCAATATGGGTCGTGGTGGATCGGTTGACCAAGTCTGCACATTTTCCTTCCTGTCAAGACGACAGATTTATCAGAGACCTTGGGTCGACGGAACATCCGAGACATTGTCAGACTACATGGTGTACCTCGGACTATTGTGTCCGACAGAGATGGCCGATTTACTAGCAGGGTATGGCAGAGCATGCAGTCGGCTATGGGGACTGACGTATTGACCAGCACAGCATTCCACCCATAGACTGATGGACAATCGGGGAGGACAATACAGATATTGGGGGATATGCTGTGAGCATGTATGCTGGATTTCAAGGGTGGATGGGAGGATCATTTGCCACTGGTGGAGTTCTCCTACAATAACAATTACCAGGCAAGCCTCCAGATGGCTCCATTTGAGGCCTTATATGGTAGGCCGTATAGATCGCCAGTGTGTTGGACAGAGGCCGGTGAACCTGTGCTGATTGGACCGCAGTTGGTTGCGGAGACTACAGCGCATATCAAGGTGATACGGTAACACCTACTCACTGTACAGAGCCGTCAGAAGAGTTACGCCGACAAGAGGAGAAGGTTCCTCGAGTTTGAGGTGGGAGACTTGGTTTTTTGAAAGTCTCACCACGGAAGGGACACATGAGATTCGGGAAGAAGGGGAGCTGTCACCTAGATTTTTGGGGCCGTTTCCAATCTTAAAGAGGGTGGGGGAAGTAGTTTATCAGTTGGTGCTTCCTCCACAGTTATCCTCTTTGCATGATGCGTTTCATGTGTCCATGTTGAGGAAATACAACCCCGACCCTTCACATGTATTGAACGTGCAAGACGTCGATGTACAAAGCGACATGACGTATGTGGAGAAGCCGGTCAGAGTGATCAGGAGCGAAAAAAGGGTGTTACGGCCGCGCCATTCAGTTCGTCAAGGTGGTATGGGAACGACATGGCAATGAAGAAACCACCTGGGAACTTGAGTCAGAGATGAGAGCGCTCATCCGGAGCTCTTCGTATGAGTTGTTTTGAACCTCCACTTCGCTCAATTTTCGGGACGAAAATTTCAAAAGAGGATTGTATTGTAATAGCCCGGACTTTTAAATCAGTATAAATGTGGATATTATTTATTTTAATGGTGGAAATTGGAAATTTGATGAAATAAATGGTGAATGGATCAAAATATGGACAAATGCCCAAGTATGGCCCATTGGACAGGATTTGGATTTAAATTCATTTAAGGGTCAAGGATGGTCAAATTGGGCCCAATACCCATTTGGGACCGAATGGGTCAAGATAATGTAAGCTCTAAGGTAAATGGGTAAGGGTGAATTTAATTGGGCCATGGGCCCAATGGTGATCCAATAAGATAATGGATATAATTAAATTTAAATCACCTAAGTTGGTGATGAATTGACCAAGGTGACATGGCCGATTGGGACCCACCTCCACCTCATCAAATGAGGTGGCGTGTGGACCAAGGATTGGTGGGGCCGGCCACCATGGTTGACTTGATCAACCATGGGTAGAATAATGGAATTAGGTTAAGTGGGAATTAATTAACCTAAGGTAATTAACTAATTAATTAAATGATTAAATTATTTAAAAAGTGGTCAAAGGGGTCAAAAGATGGAAAACTAAACCTTTCCATCTTAAGAAGCCAAAAACATTGGCTTGGTGGAGTTTATCCCAACCACCATAAACCATAAAGCATAAAGCATAAAGCATAAAAAATATCTTATCTAGTTGGTGGGAAAATTAAGGGTGAAGTGTAGTTTAAGCAAGCCTTGGGATAAGATGGTTTTCTTTTCATTCTCTTCCATTTCATTCTCTCCTCTCTTGCTCTTCACCACGTCCCACACCAAGGAAAAAGAAGAAGAAGAGAAGAAAAGAGAGAAAAGGTGCAACTGTTGGCCACCACTCCAAGATAAAAGCTTGGTATCTTCTTCTCACCATCTCCTCCTCTCACTCTCTCAGGTACACCCCATCTTGGCCGACCCAAGCTATGATGTTTTTCCATTGATTAAGCTCATCTTGGCCGATCAACAAGGAGAAGAAGAAGAAAAGAAGGCCAGGAGTTCAAGGGGAGGAAGAAAAATCGAGGAGCCGTCGGATTGTAAGTATTTCTAAAACAAGAGATTAGATTTTTTTTTTTTTAAGGGTTTAAGAGATTATGAAATCCATTGCTTGGATTTAATGGTGGTCAAATTATTATAGGCCTTGGATCTCAAATCCATCCAATGGAAAGATGAGAAATGGATAAGTGGGAAATGGATTAAGAAAAATAAAGGATGCTTTAAGGGTTTTATGTATTAAAATTTTTATACAAACATGGGAGAGATAGATTAAGAAAAAAACAAATGGATTAAGGACATTATGTATTTAAATTATTTAAGCAATGGATGTATGGAAATTTTGGAAGGAACCATGGTAGACAATGAAGTGATGAATTAAGGTTTTAAAGAATGAAGTCATGGGGATGA
>CM023537.1:28598710-28845739 GCA_013350335.1 Chimonanthus salicifolius
GCTAAATGATTTTTCAACATATTTCAACTCCTTTGTCTTTAACTTGTGCTAAATGATTTTTCAATCGATGGATCTCTCCACCTTCACTGTTTTATCACAATAAAGACACTGTAAATGATTATCATCAATTACTTTCACATGGTCCTATGCAATATCATTCTTTCGCGTGCTGAGCGAAATGGGGGAATAGAATCAGACTCTGGAAGATTTGACATTGATACAACTTGTAAAGTAACAAAAAAATATAATAAATTAGCAACAATAAGTTGACACAAAGAAAATTATAAGTCAATATAAAATTCCACTAACAAAAAATGTATATACACAAGTAAAAGCTAAAAAGAATGACGACATTGATAAATTGAAAAACACTACATGTGCACACAACCACACTACCACAATGCTCCTATTTGATGAAAATTTCTTAATCAGCCATTGCAAATTGTTTATTCCTACATTAGATCAATTTCATTGTCATCTCAATGTTCCCTTATCTTTCAAAAAAAAATAAAAATTGTAATAAATCAATCAATTACAGATAAATGCTAAAAAGATATCATCATATGTCATGCTTTCCCCTCAGGCCTCACCCAAAAATATTAAAAACCAATAAAACATCTTGCTAAAAACATTTTGCCAAAGGTAAATATACCATATCATAGATTCTATTTTCGAATAGACATAATAAATAGCATATTTTAAGATAAGATCTTTTTATAATATATTATCAATATTTTAAAACTCAACTATTTCAAATTTATGGCTATGATAATAAAAATAAAATATATTGGTAAATTAATTGAGGAAAAAAGTGATTAAATTAAGAAGAAAAAGAAGAAAAAAAGTATATTTGACAAGCCAAATGCAGTAGATTTATTTCTCTGAAACGCATCAATTTCGTTCATTCAAACTGAAACAGGCCAAACTAGGTTGAAACGACTGATACAGAGATCTCTAAATTGTATGAGAGTGTTTCATTTAGATTCATATTGAAATGAAATGTTTCAGGACTTTATTAAAATAGAACAAAAATGATAATTATATCCGCTATACAGCATTTTTTATTATACCTCTCAGCTTTTCCTTACAGTAAGAAAAACAAGGACAAATTCTATAAAACCCAATACCCAAGAGACAATTAAGGATTACCTGGCCTTAGGTTGAATCGAACAACTCCTAAACTCTGCTGGGCTTGAACAGATTCAAAGTGCAAATCCCCTGGCTGAAATATTTTCCAAGTTCCAACGCCACTGATAGTTCAATAAATCCACACTCCATAGAGAGAGAAGGGTATTGAAGAAGAAAAAAAAAATTAGAGACGTCAGCTGAAAGTTTGAAACAAGAATGGAGAATAGAAAAGAGAGATGGGAATGCCGATACTCGATAGGATTACTCATTAGGAATAGAAGAAAATCAAGAAATCCTTTTGATAGAGTCCTAATTAGAAAATCACATCTACCCAGGCAAGAAAATCGAGATGGGAACTTGGGATTACTCGTCAGAAATTTGGAAGGGTCGATTAAAGGAAAAAAAAATATTTGGAAACAGGTCCAACCTTCACGCACAGTTCGAGGTTTCCTTAATTCAACCACGGTTTCATACGGCTTAATACAACTTAATAAGGTTTTTCCATTTAAAAAAGGTTTTTAAAGTGACGGTTCTACCGTGGCCAGGTTGGGTTTTTATAATAGTGATCACAACCCTTCTGCTGGAAAGGGTCTCCTTCAGAAAAAAGAAAAGGCCTTGTCTTGTAGTTGAGAATGCGGACAAGGAGTAATGGAAGGATTTATAAGAGAACATCTCTGAGGACATTGCTAATTTGGAATATCGTTTTGACAAACATCAATAGAAATTATTACATATCAACAGACCAATTGTATAGGGACATTCATTATGCTGGGAGGCTAAAATTTTGGTATGGTAGTCAAGGGACCAAGTGGTGCAAGGCGCAAGATGCATGTCTAGGTGTGAGTTTAGTTTTGCCTAGGTGCCACTTATGTGGATACTTCAAAATGTGTTTGTGTTCATTGATATGTATCTTTATTGCAGTGTTGTTAACAAAGCACTATTTTAAATGTCCCATGCGCCCATTGCCCTAGTGGACTTCTTGTGTCTAGTTTTCACCCCAAGTTATTTTTAATAAATTTCTTGTTCTCTCTTGTTCATTGAGGTAGTGGCTCCTGAATTTTAACAGTGTAAAATCATTAATGGATTGTAGTAGCTCTTAACTGGATCAAGTTGACCTTAGCCCAACTTGTCATCTTGTCATGGTTGATGCCTGCATTAACAACAGTTATTGTTTCTGGCTGACATCAAGCTTCTCTAGTGACCCAAATTGTTTTGACGGTCACCATGATGTATGGATGGATGGAAGTCCAATACCACAACTATCCATCTTAGAACCCGCCACCCCCACACCCCAAACGAAGTGGGGAAAGGAATGAATGAATGATGTGACCAAATCAAGATTGTGGTTTCCATTGCTGGCATTAGACTTGTTTGTCTAAACCTATTAGCATGTCTAATACATGTGGATGGGGATCCAAAGTCTCACATTGATAAGAAACTTAAAATTTCATATTTGCTTCCATTTATTTGTATTAGATTATGAAGCACATAAGGGTCTCCCACGCTCCCCTCTCGACCGACTTCCACACTGCTATGTTGTGGCGTTGCCTAAGCGGACTCTGCTTCCAAATCCCTTCTCCTACGTAGTCGCATCCTATAAGCAACCTTCCAATTCGAGCCAAGTCTATCCCGATTTCTTCTTTCAGCTGGCGTTGGCGTATTATAAGAACACCACTATGTTTGAGACGGGAAAACAACATATACAGAAACAATTGAGTTTTCCTCTTATCCCCTCTCTTCCCCTTTTCTCTCCCATTCCTCTCTCTCCTCTTCTTCCTCTTCTGAACTTAGTAGCTTCTGCTCGTCCTCCTCCTCTCCCCTCACGTCTCTCTATACTTCTTTCCCCTCTTTCCTTTCTCTCTTTCTTCTTTCTTTCTTCTGTGCAGAGTCGCAAGGAACCAGCCCGGCACCGTCCGCCTGCAACCAGTGTCGCTGACCAGATCTTCCAACAGTGCTGCCTATTCATGCATGTTGCCTGTTTCTACAGATCCAGCAGCATCCCTATTGCTGCTTGAGCTTCCGTGCCCATTGGTGGTTGTTCGTCCCCACATCTGCAAGAACTCCGCTCAGCCCCTACCGCCTAGCCAGATTCGGCCAAGCTTCTTCTCCCAACATCCAGATCTGACTCCGCAACAACCATCCCTTAACCTTGCTGCCCCACTGCCCATGATCACCCAACAACTTCCATCATCATCCAACATCGTTGTCTCTGTGCTAAGCCACATCACCACCTCCAACAACCACTACCCATTGCGCCAAGTGGACACTGCAATGCCCACGCACAACCCAGCCAAGACTGTCTGTCCCTCTCCTACTTGAGGGTGGTCGTAGCCTGCTATTTCCCTTCTTGCCCTGTGGAATCCAGGGTACTCCCAGCCAAACCTGTTAATCCCATCCACCTCATTTTACCCATCTATCTTAATCAAACATACCCAAAAACCCATCTTTGGCCTGCACAAGAATCCCAAGGATGTTCGACCCTTCCACTCAGTTCCACCATTTCCATTGTGCCCCTGTTTCGAACCCCTAATCACCTTTTTGTCTCCCTGACTACTACCTCTCTGACCACATCTTGATTTCATTCCAGTCCACCCCACCCACCTTCCCGTGTTCCCTGAAGCCCATTTAGTTCAGCCTTTCCAGACCCACCCAATTTGCTCCTTGATCAGCCCCTGTTGCTCGCTGTCCGATTGCTAGCCGGGGTTCTATTCGCACAACACCAAGCAAGTTCGTCTGATCTTGAGGGCTGCGTCAAGTGGTATCAGAGCCCAGATCTCACCGATCAAACATCAGGTGAAAAAAGAAAAAATCCATGGATTCCAGCGGATCATCGGGTAATCAACATGTCACCCACGCCGCGTTCGATGACTTCAAGCAGAGCATGTTGGACACTTAACAACCTACAAGTGACAGTGAATCGACTCGTCGTTAATCAGACAAACCCCGATGATCAGCGTGTCTTGGCTAGGTATGAGCATCATGTTGATAGGGGTAGGAGATCCCAAACGTCTCGTACTCTTCATGCGTCTGTCAATTCTTTCGGCAAGTGATGAGGCAGAAGATTATTTTAGGCAACGTGAGCTGGCGCATGCAAGTCGAGACACACCTGATCATGGAGATCGAGATTATTGTGTGAAGGTGAATCTTCCCCCTTCAATAGTAATCAAAACGTCGAAGAGTTTCTCAACGGGCTCTCAAAAGTCGAACGTTTCTTTAAGTGCATGGAAATCGAAGATAGGAAGAAAGTGTATTTCGTTGAATGCCGACTCGAAAATGGAACGTCTGCATGGTGGGAACAGCTACAAAACTCCCGTCTGCAACAAAACTAGCTTCCCATTACTTCCTGGACACGGATGAGAAAATTGATGCGGACTCGTTTCCTTCCTGTCGACTATGAGCAAGACCTAGATTGTCGACAAGGCAATCGCTCGGTCCGTGACTATGCAGTCGAGTTCTACCATCTCTGCACGAAATGAGCTAACTGAGAATAAACCTCAACAAGTATCCCGGTTCTTAAAAGGACTCCACTTGATAGTCCGTGACAAAATCAGATTTTAGCCAGTCTTCGACTTAAGCGAAGCATTTCAGATGGCGACCAGAGCAGAAAGTTAGGTAGAGGGTCTGGAGGAAGGAACACACCGATGGGTAGATCTACTCCTTTTGAACCCACACCAACGCAAGTGCAAACTCATCAACAGGGTATACTCCCTTGACCTGCGCCTGCATCCAATCCAGGTGGCCCGCTAAAGATTACTGAGGACAGAGAACATGCTGAAGGCAACCCGTATGCTCCTCCTATGCCTGGAAAGTGTTTTCTTTGCGGCAAACCAGTCACCGTTCAAATTAATGCCCTACTCGTCAGCCCGTTGCCATTGCCACCAATAACGGCACAAGAAGTTACGAACAAGTACATAGAAGGATAAGTTGAAGAAGTTGCGGATGACGATGATGATTACATTGCTCATGAAGACGAATGATCCACTTTGATGGTTCGCAGGTTGCCTAACACCGAAGCAGAATCTTCCGTTGCAACATCGCAAAATCTTCCAAACACGATGCATTGTCAACCAGAAAGTCTGCGATCTTATTATTGATAGTGGATGCAACAAGAGCATTGTTTCTCAGATGTTGGTTTACAAGTTGGGCTTGATCACACATCCACACCCTTCTCCCTATTCAAATGGATGGATCAAACGCGTGGGAGAGAAACGCGTAACAATACAGTGTTATATCTCTTTCTCAATTGGGCAAGCTTACAAAGACCGCATTTTGTTCGATGTCGTCGACCTGGACGTGTGCCACATGTGTAACGACTCGTCCCACTAGCATGATATTGTTCGCTTCGGGCCTCACACACGGCCTACATGACTTTCAATTGGCGAGGCAACCCACTGTTGCTCCCAAAAGGCTTCATGCTGGAAGGAGGAACGTTATCACTTATATACCAGGGAATTTCCAATGCAACTAACAATGTGAGACTTTTTTCTCCATATGCACGGGATATTACAATCTACCCCCCTTAAAGCCAGAGCCGTCTCCGGCTCTGCACACACAACAACCAAGCCCACACCCTCAGGCAGAGAGTTGAACCATTCTCTGATACCATTTGTGACGAACCATCCCGCTAGCATGATATTGTCCGCTTCGGGCCTCACACACGGCCCGCACAGCTTTCAATTAGCGAAGCAACCCACTGTTGCTCCCAAAAGGCCTCATGTTAGAAGGAGGAAGGCTACCACTTATATACCAGGGAATTTTCAATGCAACTAGCAATGTGAGACTTTTCTCTCTATAGGCACGGGGTATTACAACATGATTCTTGGGCGTCCGTGACAATCCAACGTCAACTGCACTCACAAGGGTCGTGCAAACACTTATACCTTTTATAAGCACGGAGTAAAGATTATTCTCACCCCTATGTGTGGCCTATTTTCGACCCTAAGAAGAAAGATTATTCTCACCCCTATGTCAACTCTCTTGGTTCGTGGCACTAAGCACAGAAGTTCGAGGAACATGGCACATATCACATGCTACCAATGCCTACAGAAGGGACATTGCATTTAGATGCCCAATGCGCAACATAGGGGTTGATCATCGAGCTCAAGGACGAGTTCTTTCCAACCAGGGGAGATTGATGTAGCACATAAGGGTCTTCCCCCCCCCGACCGACCGACTTCCACGCTGCTATTTTGTGGCGTTGCTTAAGCGGACTCCCCTTCTGAATCCCTTCTCCTACATAGCCACATCCTACAAGTAGCCTTCAAATTTGAGCCAAGTCCATCCCTATTTCTTCTTTCAGCCGACGTTGGCGTATTATAAGAACATCACTGTGTTTGAGACGAAAAAACAACATCTACAGAAACAACCGATTTTTCCTCTTATCCCTCTCTTCCCCTTTTCTCTCTCCCCTTCCTCTTCTTCCTCTCCCTCCTCTTCTAAACCGAGTAGCTTCTGCTCACCCTCCTCTCCCCTCACGTCTCTCTATTCTTCTTTCCCCTCTTTTCTCTCTCTTTCTTTTTTCTTTCTTCTGTCCAGAGTCACAAGGAACCAACTCAGCACCGTCTGCCTGCAACAAGTGTTGCTGTCCAGTTCTTCCAAGAATGTTGCCTATTCGTGCCTCTTGCCTGCTTCTACCAATCTGGTAGCATCCCTATTTCTGCCTGAGCCGTCGTGCCCATTGGTTGTTGTTTGTCCCTACATCTACAAGAACTCCGCTCAACCCCTGCCGCCTAGCCAGATTTGGCCAAGCTATGTCTCCCAACATCCAGTTCTGACTCCACAGCAACCACCCCTTGACCTTGCTGCCCCACTACCCATCATCACCCAACAACGTCCATCTTCACTAGCATCGCTGCCTCCATGCTAAGCCACATCACCACCTCCAACAACCACTGTCCATCACCCCAACTTGACATTGGCCCCAGACAAGTTAGCCAAGACTGTTTGTGCATTGTCTGTCTGATGACACGCACAACGTACATGGCGTATTTAGTATTTTTGTATTTTCGTATTTATTTTCGAAGCCCTTGTAAGAAAGCCAGGTCGGTGGCTTTTCTTGTTAGTTTAGGAGTCTTATTTTCGTTTTAGAATCAATTAGGAAGTTTCCTTGTGTATGTGGGATTCTAACCCTGTATGAAGTCTATAGTTAGGAATTTATATCTATATAAACAATTGTATTACACAAGAGATTCAACTCTCGATGGATAATTCAGTAAATTTTTATTAAAGGCATAGCCTTTTGTTCTACCTCATTTATATTCCTTATTCCTGCCTAGTTGCTGGCTGGTTCTACATCAATTGGTATCAGAGCCAAGGGTTCTCTGCATCCCTGTTATACAGTGACGTTCCTATTCGGAAACAGGCCCTTGTATTTTCAAGGACGATCGTGGTTTCCCCTCCCACCTTTTGCCCCTCCCTTCACCCAAAAAACCAAAACAAAAAACAAAAAAAATAAAAACAGAGAAGCAGACAGCCCATACCTTCCTCACTGGCTTTTCGCCTCTCACTGTTGTTCTCGTTTGCATCCAGGTACTCCATATCCCTCTTCTTCTTTTTTCCCCTTCCTCTGTGAACCCCTCTCTTTTCTTCTTTACCCTTGTTTTCTACTATTCCTTTGTCCATCTCTACTTCCACCAATTTTCGCCTCTTTGTGCTCTTCCCTTCCCTGAGAACCCCACCGAAAAAAAAAAAAAAAAATTCCTCTCCCTGCATCTGCTCTCTCTCGCCTTCACTTTCGAAATACCATCTCCTTTTCCGCTGCCCCCCTTTTCGTTCGAGGCTGTTCTCGCCTTTTCTCTTTCCGCCACTGCACCTTTTCTTTCCATTCCTCTCCTTTCATTCACAGCCCTAACTTATCCCTTTCCTTTACATCCCACATGCCTTCCATCCTCTCACACTTGCATGACATAAGTCTCCCACTCGTGTTCCCCATCTTAAACCCATTCGTTTCGGTTCCCTTTCTTATGTCTCAGTTAGCCCAAGTTTACTACGACCCTTACTTTTGATTGAGCCCATGGCCTTTTGTCCCCTTTGACCACCTAAACCCTTTCCACTTGTGGACCCCACCTTTTGAATTTGACCCAATTGACCGACCCTTCATGCCCCACTCTTGGATCCCATTGTTTTTGCCGAATTTAAATCTGAAGTTCTCTCTGAATTTCACGAATTTTCAAGAATATAGAGAACTTTTGCTCGACCAAAAATACAACGCCCCGACGAAGGTGATCAAACACTCGAACTATGTGCCAACTTCCGCGAGATGTGTGTCACCTCCTCCAACGTCACCATCAAAGTTCGTGCCTGATGCCCCGACGTCAGACTCAGAGTTCATGCATACTCCTCCAAAAGTCGTGACCCCACAACCATTGCTTGTGTTAGAGAAAGTGCCAATTGTATTGTCGGCGCCACAGTTGATTCAACCGACGAGTGTCGCACTACCACTACCTACACCTCCACCACCTCCCCCACCACCACCGCAACTTACCCAACCAACTCCATTACCCAAACCTGGACCCATTATGGATAGCAAGAACTCATCTTTGGTTATTCATACACTATCATCATCTCCTATCCTCTCCTTGGAGCCTCGTCCGACAGACACTCAGGACTGTGTAATCACTCCATTGCCTTATAGAGACCCATTCGCCATCAGCTTGGTTCATCCATGCTTGAGCCCTTTTATGGTCCTTGACTTCGTCGTCTCACAGCGGGAATATTCTCGTCGCCCCTCCATTGAAGATTATGCAGTTCCATACTTCGTGATTCTCATCTTCGGACTTGGTCTTCATCTCTGTTTAATCTCATGTTCTTTTGCTGATTTCAACTCGAGGACGAGTTCTTTTCAAGACCGGAGGATTGATGTAGGACATGCACAACGTACATGGCATATTTATATTTTCGTATTTTCGGAGTCCTTGTAAGAAAGTCAGGTCGGTGACTTTCCTTATTAGTTTAGGAATCTTATTTTCGTTTGAGGATAAATTAGGATGTTTCCTAGTTTGTGGAATTCTAACCCCGTATGAAGTCTATAGTTAGGAATTTATATCTATATAAGCAATTGTATTACATGAGAGATTCAACTCTCGATGGATATTCAGTAAAATTTTATTAAAGGCATAGCCTTTTGTTCTACCTCAGTTATCTTCCTTATTCTTGCCTCGTTGCAGGTTGGTTCTATATCACTGTCCCTCTCCTGCTTGAGGGTGGCAGTGGCCTGCTATTTCCTTTCTTGCCCTTTGGAATCCAGGTACTCCCAGCCAAACCCATTAATTCCACCCACCTCATTGCCAAACCCATTAATTCCATCCACCTCATTTTACCCATCTATCTTCCTCAAACCATACCAAAAGACCCATCTTTGGCCTGCACAAAATCCCAAGGTGGTTCGACCCTTCCACTCAGTTCCACCAATTCCACCGTTCCCCTGTTTCGACCCCTAATCACCTGTGTCTCCCAGATACTGCCCCTCTGACTGAATCTTGACTTCATTCCAGTCCACCCCACCCACCTTCCCGTGTTCACTTATGACCATTTAGTTCAGCCTGGCCAGACCCACCCAGTTTGTTACCAGATCAACCCCTGCTGTTTGCCATCCGATTGCTAGCCCGGGTTATGTTCGCCCAATGACAAGCAAGTTAGTCTGATCCTGAGCTCTGGCTGCGTCAGATTAGATCGAGTTTATCTTCTTGGTTTAAATAATGGTCATATTGTGGATATAATCTGATATCCAAACAATATAATATTGGATCTACTGGATAGATTATTTGATTACCTTTTCAATAAATAGAATTTTGTGCAACTTTAACACCAATCTATGAAGTTAATGGTCCATCACTAAGGCTCCTTTTTTTCTTTTTTTTTCTTTTTAATGGTATCACCAAGCCTTCTTTTTGAAACATAAATAGAAGGCGGCCTATGGATGTGGAGAAGTTTTATTCTATTTTATTTTTGGTGGGTTTTTATGAAAAACCTTAGTGAGGAGAATTATGAAAGGTCATCTTCACTGTAGTGCTTGCTCTGGGCAAGATCTAAAAAGAGTTGGTATGTCCAGAGTCGAGCATCTCTATCATTTCCATCTTTTGCTCGTGGATTCCTTGCAGATCAGAGAGCCCTTCTCACTATATTGAAGAATTTTTGTACTCTTGGCTTTGCTTTCTTTCCTTTTAATTTTGACTATCCATTTATGGGCCAAAACATGGGTAGCTAGCATGCGTAAGAATGGAGTCAAAATTAGAAGGAAAGAAAGAAGGTGGCTCAACGTTCACAGAATTGGTCTGAGCAGCAAAATGCTGGCCGCTCAGGACAAATACTGTCTATTTCATGAATTAAATCAATCGGCTTAATGATTAACCAATTTTATGATTTATGTTCAGTTGAAAGGGGTTTGATGGAGCTGAGAAAACTGGGGATAGAGCAGCAACTGTGGGAAGTGTCCCGTAGAGAAATTGATCTAGCCTCTGCAGCAGCTGCGAACCACAAACTATCTGCAGAATTGGATTCCTCTTAACAAATCTGCTACCCTATTTATCATCCTCATTAGCATTTTCCCTTGGTTTTGTGGGAGTGGTCGTCGTCACCCCTTCTACATGGCTTCTGTATAATAATTGTCTGATAATTCACTAAGCATGAAGCTCGGAGTTGAGTAACATCCTTGCTGCCAGGGATTGAATGCTGTTGTGTTACTACGGAAAGGCATATGACACATTATGCGTTCATCTATTCCGCCTTACTTGGGTGGGTCATGTTTTGTATATGAATTTTTAAAAAAAAAGGAAATGATCTAATAGATTACCAGAATTAGATGGATTTTTTTAAAATTGTTAACCAATTTCTGAGTTCTGTATCAGTTAACCAGATTCTTGAAGTGGATTCAATGTGATATTCATTAAAGGTATTGACATACTGTGGCATAAATGTTGCCCTGTGAATAGTGCCAATAAAAGAAATTATTGACATCTACATCTTGTCAATTATCGAAATTCATCTCCCAAGTAAAGTTTCTAAAGTTATGACTTAAAGAAAGGACTCTAAAGTTCAATATGAAATTGGAAGAAACTTCCATTGAATATGAATTTTATGGGTGAATGGATCTAGAGGGCATTTTTTTTTTTTTTTGAAAGATTTCTACCAGCAAAACAGAAATAGATCTAGAAACACATTTTTGTCGTGTGCATTAATTAATTGAAAATGGTGTGACACTTGGCACTTTCGGCAAAAATGTCAGGACTTTTCTATGAATGGAAAGGACCAAGGACCCAAGGCATTTACTAGCCTGGTCCACTACTAAATAAACACTGACAAGGCCAATTTTTTTCTTTTGGTCGAATTCGAAAGGAACGGAATGGCTTAAGATATTTGGTACCAGTTTGCGCTTTGGCTTGTATCAGTTTGTTCTAGGTGGATCGGGCTCGAGTGGCCCATTTTTGCCCTGGTTGTTTTGTTGTACTAATTTTATCATATTTTTAAAAATTCACATATAAAATCCAATCATACATATTAGAGATAGATTTGATGGATTAGAAATAGAAAAAAAAATGATTTTTAACTTTTCAGTCTTAGTGGCCAACATTACTCGTCATCAAAAGATAACTAGTGATTTTCGCTATTAAGATTAAGTGGTTAAAAATTATATTTTGAGTTCAAATTTAGTTTACTTGTAACTCATGAAATCTATTTTCAATTCATATTGGGTAATATTTATTTATATGATGAAAATCAAAAGAAAGAAATGAAATGGAAGAGTTTTGATCTTTGCGTTTAAATAAAATTATAATTTAAATTTATGTTTTGAAGTTTTTAATTCTTAATAGATTAAAGTTTGTATTCTCTTAAATTATTATTTGACAATGACGCTATTATGACTTTAGATTACAAACATGAATAGCTATCTACGATTGTACTATTTTCTTTTCTTTTTCTGAGATTGTGCTATTTTCTTCTCTTTTTCTTTGCCATTTTGTTTGAAATGTTCCAAAACATTCCACTTACAATGCAAAATGAGAACAAATTTTAAAAAAGATTTGACAACTTTGCTTCAATTTGTTCGCTCGAGAACACTCCAAATTTATTCTCACTGCAAGCTATGACTAATAAATTTTAGCCGGCCATATAGACAACACACTTTCCTATAAGTAGATACCATTTTTAATTTTTAAGTGTGAAATTACCATTTTACTCTTTCAATTTTTTTTCATTCGAACCAACAGACAATTCATTTTTCGTTCGTCCGATCGAACTTATACTTGTATAATCGTTTGATTGAACAGACAATTCATTTTTCGTTCGTCCAATCGATATTATATTTATATATAATCGTTGAATTGATCATTTGTGATCGTTCAAATGATTTTAACTGAGGTCGAAAATATTACAGTCGACCTCTTAGTTAAAATCAATCAGACGATCACAAGGGATCAATTGAACAATCACAACTTAGAAACTCAAAATAAGTTCTTTGGGCCTAAAATTGAATTTATTTGTATTTTCTGTAAAATATAAATATTTGTTACATTAAATTCTATTTTTATATACAATATTAATAAAATAAAATTAGACTTTATAAGATGCGGCTCAAATTCGAGCTTTCGAGACAAAATCAAGCTTTCATGTACCACGCCAAGTCCAACTCAAATCCTTATTCAAACTTAATATTTTAGCTAAAAACTGAGTATGAGTGTACGACCCAAGCCTAGATAAACTTGAATCTGATTTTTTTGGGTTTTTCATATGGGCTCAGTTAGCTCTCACCCAAGTTGCACCCCTGGGTAAAGTTTCCTTGTCATGCAGAACCTTCTTAATACCTATTTTTTGTACTGAATACAGTTGCAAGTCGAGTGTGCCAAGTTGGTCGTAGTCAATTCTACCTAAAGGTCCAGATTGCATTACAAGGCTCCAAGCTAGATCAGGGTCCAAAAGAGCCCTAATTATGTTGTATTGGGATTGGTTCTAAAAATAAGGTCACAAATGAGTTTTTGGGTTTTAGGGGTCCTTTCTTAATTTACCTTCGTCCCATGTCATTGTCTCATCTTTTTCCACTACTACTCTATACTGCCAACAAGTTATTTTTAGATGTGACAAAAGCCTTTTTGCACATAAGCAAATGATTATTTTCGTAGTCAAATAAAAATGTAGCTAGGGAATGGTAGGATTGAGAGAATTTTTATTACAAATTTGGATTGATTTAGAGTTGGATGATGAGTATTTAAAATTATTTAAATTAAAAGTTAAGATTTGTAATTAAGATATCAAAGTAGATTGTTTACGATAAATTTGTAAATACCAATATAAATTGGATATGGTGGGCCCTTGAAGTTTCAACTGGGTTTAGTTCTAAATTCAGGCTTTTCATCGTTTTGATTCCTTAAAATGCAAAGCCCAAAATTGACCCAATTATAAATCAAACCCTATCTTTTGCACTTGACTTGAACTCGGGGCAAAGCCTAAGTTGACCCAAGTTTAATTTTCCAGGCTCGACTAGGCATGTGTAGGTTGGGCTCGACTCAAGGTCCCCCCTTAATAATAATTTAGCACCAATTTTAATTAATTCATAGTTCATAATTCCCTATTCTCCTAAAATGGCACCACACATCTTTCTGTTTTGCTAATACTCAAACCATCTTTCTCCATAATTGCAATCTATTATTTACTCAATGTCTTGTTTCACTAGATAGTAATATACTCCCTCCGTCCCAAAATACTTGTCTTATTTCATAATTTTTTATTTCTTAAGGATCGTTTTCTCACGGAGTACACTAAAAGCTTATTAATAGATTCTCTAAGTCAATACAAACCTGATAGAAAAAGAAAAGAGGTATAGGTGGTGTCCCATTGTGTGTAGTTACTGTTCAATAATGGTTCCTAACTATGCTGCAATGTATAATTTGAGACGATGAGAGTTGTAGGTGGAAATAATTACAGAATGTCGTATATGGGCAAGTCTTAGCTTATAAAAGAAGATCGTCCTCCCATGACGTTAGAAAATGACTTTGAGCTCATTGAAAAGGTCAAAACTTTGATTTAATGTAAAAATAAAGGATAAGACAAGTAATTTAGGACAAATTCAAAATGCACATCGGACAAGTATTTTCAGTTGAGATTCGAACTTATTTTGAGTTTCTCAATTGTGATCGTCTGATCGATCTTAACTTATATATAATCATTCGATTGATCCCTATGATCGTCCAATCGATCTTAACTAAGAGGTCGATTGTAATATTTTCGACCTCTCAGTTAAAATCGTTCGAACGATCACAAAGATCAATCGAACGATTATATATAAGTATAAGATCGATCGGACGAACGAAAAATGAACTGTCTGTTCAATCGTACGATTATATAAGTATAAAATTGATAGGATGAATGAAAAATGAACTGTTTGTTCGTTTGAACAAAAAAAATGGAAGTGTAAAATGGTAATTTCACACTTAAAAACTAAAAGCGGTGTCTGCTGGCAAGAAAGTGTGGTGTTTATATGGCCAGCCTAAATTTTACACATTTTTTTGTCCTTTTATTTGTGTAAAGTATAGAACACGCAAAAAAAAAAAAAAAATACAGGTCCGCCAATGACATTATTTAAAAAATATAATAAATGAAAATTAAAAGTATCACCGCACTCAGCTTGTACAACAGGTTTTAATACATAACGTCAATTTGTATTGACCAGGCCTTGTGGCTACATGCCAATGCCATTTTCTTTAATCTTGGCTACGACTTTTGCTTTGGCACAGACTTTCAGCCCATAGTAAGTCCTAGGAGCTACTCATTACCCAACAATCAGAAATGACTTTAAGTCCAATCTAAAATCACAAGTTATCTTATCGATCTCTATTATTAGATCAAGTGATTACAATTGAGATTTTTATTTATTAGGAGTCTTAAGGTTGGAGCTCAAAAGTGTGCACTTTAAAAAGTACTCTGTCTATTAGTCGGTATTTTGTAAGTATCAACTTAAATTTCAATCTACTGATTAGAAGAGATTATAGGTATTCTTTTTAACAGTAATCAATAAAATTATATTAAAAAGAAAAGAGTACAAAGACTAAAAGAAAGAAATTGTCTAACAAAATTAGGCCCAAATAAGAAGAGGAAAAGTAAGAGCGAGAAGAAAAAACTGAAAAAGCAATAAAAGTAAAAGCAAGAAGTCATCCAAGCTCAAGAGGAAAACTCCATAATAAAGGTCGATGACTCCAAGCTTGGAATAATAATTTGTCACTCTATTTGTTGTTCGGCTGATTTTGACAAAGGATACATCCCTCCCTAAAGCCAACTCCCTAATCTCCCTAACCACGGAGATCAATTTCCATAGCGGATGTCTTTGACCCTTTGTTCACTTAATTGCACTTGTCGAATCTGAAATTCTGTTACTAGAAGTATGAAAGACCGAGAGGAGGGGGAGGGCAGGGGGGTGAATAGGTTTGATCCGATTTTATTTCCTTTTTTAATAATTTATCAATTTTAACAAAATGTGCAGCGGAATAAATGTGTGTGCAAATGATAAACAGATGAATCAAACCATTAAAGCAAACTACACATGCACAACGATATATAGTGGTTCGATTCACCTGAACCTATATCCACTGTTGGACTCACCCTCTCTAGGGTTATCCTAAATCCACTATGTATGGGAGTACACCCAAATATTACAACCTAGTTTTGAAAGGTTCGACAACCCTGGTCTAATCCTTGACATCTATTTTTTAAGGTGGTTCAATCATACTGATCTAATTCACCGTACAATGATAAACAAGGTAAACAAAGAACACTTGCCTTAGGCCTTAACAATTCTTTAAAATATGTTCTTCTTGTTGATGTCTCTACACCCTTTTCCTTTAAATCAGGTCCATCTTTGTTGAGTATTGGCACAGCGGAACATGAGTACTAGGACAAGGATATGACTGATTTTGGGCCCAAGAGAAACATCCTCAACTTCATCATTAATGAAGTATTGAATACATGATTATATCCTTGTTAAAGGATAATGAAGATGGAGTGATAAGGGGCTGACAGCACTCTGATAACGGTTCTATATTTTTCCAAAAAGGTCCAGTCATTATTTCATTCAGCCCACGAGACATATATATATGACAGATTGGTTTGTGTGCAGTCACGTCTACGAGGCCTCGAGGAGGTAAAAGGAAATACAGTGCACAGAATCTGTAATTCCAACCTTTCTCTTTAGAAATTAAAATAATTGCCAGCTTATCTACATGTCACATGTGCGTGATAGACTATCAAATTATTTCATCAATCAATCATGGATTTACACCATGATTTTAAATGATCTTTTGAGAACATAGAAAGTCTTAAACAGATTTTTCTAAATCTTCCAAATCGTTGATTGTCAATCACACTTTAGACAAATTGAGGAGTTTTTCCAAATCAGTAAAAGAGCCATCCAGGATGTTAGGCTCCAACAGTTTTGTTGAAATCTGTGTAAGGCGGCAATTTGAGTTTCAAAAAAAGAATTTTTGTTTATTCCTTATTTCCATAAAAACTCTCAATCAAGGATCTTTTAGAATTCAGAAAAACCTTAACTAAATCTGTAAGATACTCGATCAAAGGCCATTTGGCCTTGTGATCTCACGCTGAGTTACAACTGTCACAAATACCACTCAACTAAAGACTGTCTGTGAGGCCTCAACAAACTGCTTGAGGCCTCGTGGCTCGAAGTCAATCATTTTCTAATTTTACAGTTTGATAAACTATTGACTTCTAAGTTATTTGGCTTAGCCTTAGGTTTATTAAGGTTCACTTACCTGTGTGTCAATAATATATTTGGTGTAGACGCTTCTATGCATAGTAGATCTTCTGACATTTTCACATTCTTCTAAGGTAAGGTCCAACATGCACGGTCATGCTTGGTCACGGAATTGATAATACAAAGACTCGATCAAATCGAGGCCCTAACGATCTCTCTCTTTGTCAATTTTGTGACAAAACCTAGACTCTAACAAATACATCTCATTTAACCCCTTTACAATGAAATACAAGTCCTTAAAAAAATAGAAGTCAAATAATGACCATATCAAGACTTGATTTTCTTGCACTAACATTTCTCTCCCCCTTTTTCTTTTTCTCCCCTTAAAATGATGCCTGTAAAAAAATTCTTGCAAAAGACATAGGCAACTAGGTGGGATTTTGAAATTTCTCCCCCTCAACATTAGTATCATTTTTCTCCCCCTTTTTGTCATAAATTGACAAAGGGTACTGCATAATAATATCATGGAGAAACAGATTTAACAAAACATCAGTTTTAAATAAGCACTTATTCCAATATTTGAAAATAAGAAAGATCCACCACCAACCAATTTGTCAGATCCTCAAAATACATTTTCGTATAAGACACAAGGAGGATCTAAAAACATCAAGGGGCCTAAACACATCCTCTCACTTTCTGAACCCATTTCGCATTGAAGGAAGATGGCCAGAGAGATTAACTGAAATTCTTTGAGTCAGTTCTATGTTTGAGAAGATCTTTTAGCAAATTTGTTACTATTTGATTTAAGAGCTGATTTTGATTCCTTCTTTGAAAATTTTGCCTGACATTGTCCCTTCTATGATGTACCTTTGGTTGGACAGTGAACTTCTCTTTATGATGCTTCTTTCTTAGGGGACATGCAAACCTTAGGTGACCCAAATTTTCACAATATTAGCATGTCACGCTAGAAGATTTAGAGAATGAATGCTCACCTTTCACAAAAACAGTTTTGGAGTTGGATTTCTTATCAAAACCTAGACCAGTTTTATCTCCAAATTGTTTTCCAATATTTAAGAGTTTTTCAAGTTTTTCTTCCCCTTGAGTAAATTTATTTTCAAATTTTATTTTGTAACTCCTTAATTGGTTTAAGTCAAATTCCAATTTTTATTTTTCACTTCTAATTTTTTATTCATCTTTCTTTAATTTTAAAGTTTCATCTTGAGCCAATTTGAGCTTTTATTGTATACTTAGATTTTTCATCTTGAACAATTTTTAAGTTTTTTTCAAATGTTTATTTTTCAGTTTTTAATTGATTTTTCAATTTTACATTTTCATTTTTAGATTAATCAAGTCTTTCAGCTAAATCTTTGATTTGTAAGAACAAAGCATTATAAGCTTCTTATAAGCCATCATCTTCATTGTCTAATCCCTCACTGTCACTTTCAACATTTGGAGCATTTTGAGGATCATGAGAGATGGAAGTAATGAAACATTTCGTCTTGACAACATCTTCATGGGTTAACACATCGGATTCTCTTTCAGATTGTGATGTGTCTTCTTCCACCACAGTGGGCATGGTTTTCTTTTTAGATCTCCTCTTAGACGGACATTCATTAGCAAAGTGTTCATATCCATCACAATTAAAACATTGAGTTTCTTTGGGCTTGTCCTTATATTTTTCTTTGAATTTATCTCTTGATTTTTCTTTTGAAAAGTGTGTTTTATTTTTAGAGATTTCTCTAGAGTCTTCTCTTTTAACTCTTCTTTTATTTTTCCTCTCATTAAAGTGTTTTAAGAAATTCTTACCAAGTATGACAACATCTTTATCTGAATCACTTTCAGAGCCATCAGATTTATCATCTATTTTATTTTCAGTTTTTAAAGAAGATCTTAGAGCAATAGACTTGTTTTTGTGTTTTTCATCATCAAAGTGAAGCTCATAAGTGTGAAGAGATCCTACCAAGTCATCAACCTTCATTAGAGACACATCTCTGGACTCTTCAATGGCGGCTACCTTGGGCTTAAAACTTGTGGGCAAATTTCTTAATATTTTAGCACAAATCTTAGATTCAGGGATTATTTCACCTAAGATCCACATAGAATTTACAATGTCATTTAGTTTCGAATAGAACTCCATAAACATTTCATTTTCCTCCATGCGTATGTTATCAAATTGTGACTGGAGGATTTGAAGTTTAGACCTTTCAACAACTGAGGTTCTTTCATGTGTCCTTTCTAAGATGTCCCAAGTATCTTTGGCTATCACACATGTCATTATACGTTTGAACTCATCTGGTGAGACAACACAGTTAATGGCATTTAAAGCATTTCCATTTACAGTATATAGAGTCTTTTCCAAGTCGGTGTAGGTGAAGTAATCCTTAGATTTAGTACCAATGATTAGTTGAACATATTTTTCTGCTTCATCTTTGGCTGATTTTTCAAAGATTTATTTAACATGATGTTCCGAACCCCTTACTACTGATTCTCATACGGCTCCATCAAGTGATATAAAGAAGTTTTTCATTTTTGTCTTCCAAGAGGCATACTTAGAGCCGTCAAAATAGGGAGGTTTGGAAACAGGGTGACTATCACCTCTATGCATGATTCTAGTATAAGATCAACTCGGTCGATTAAGTCCAACTCAGAGTAACCGAGCTCTTAATACCAATTGAAATTCCGTTACTAGAAGTATGCAAGACCTAGAGTGGGGGTGAATAGATCTGATCCGATTTTATTTCCCTTTTTAATAATTTATCAATTTTAACAAAATGTGCAGCGGAATAAATGTGTGTGCAAGTGATAAACAGATTAATCAAACCATTAAAGCAAACCACACATGCACAATGATATATAGTGGTTCAGTTCACCTGAACCTACATCCACTGTTGGACTCACTCTCTCTAGGGCTATCCCAAATCCATTATGTATGGGAGCACACCCAAACATTATAACCTAGTTTTGAAAGGTTTGACCTCCCTGGTCTAATCTTTGATACATATTTTTTAAGGTGGTTTGATCATACTAATCTAATCCACCGTACAATGATAAACACGGTAAACAAAGAACACTTGCCTTAGACCTTAACAATTCTTCAAAATGTGTGTTCTTCTTGTTGATGTCTCTGCACATTCTTCTTTTAGATCAGATCCATCTTTGTTGAGTATTGGCACAGCGGAACATGGGTACTAGGACATGGATATGACTGATTTTAGGTCCTAGAGAAACATCCTTATCTTCATCATTAATAAAGAATTGAATACATGATTATATCCTTGTTAAAGAATAATGAAAATGGAGTGATAAGGGGTTGACAACTCTCTGATAACTGTTCTGTATTTTTCCAAAAAGGTTCAGTCATTATTTCATTCATTCCACGAGACATATATAAGACAGACTGGTTTGTGTGCAGTCACATCTACGAGGCCTCGAGGTTTCCTACAAATCCTCGAGATGGTAAAAGGAAATACAGTGCACAGAATCTGTAATTCCAACCTTTCTCTTTTAGAAATTAAGATAATGACCAGCTTATCTATATGCCACCTGTGCGTGATTGACCATCAAATTATTTCATCAATCAATCATGGATTTGCACCACGATTTTAAATGATCTTTTGAAAATATAGAAAGTCTTAAAAAGATTTTTCCAAATCTTTTAAATCGTTGATTGTGAATCACACTTTAGACAAATTGAAGAGCATTTTCAAATTAGTAAGATAGCCATCCAGGACGCTAGGCTCCAACAGATTTGTTCAAATCTGTATAAGGTGGCAATTTGAGTTTCAAAAAGAGAATCTTTATTTATTTCTTATTTCCATAAAAACTTTCAATCAAGGATCTTTTAGAATTCAGAAAAAACCTTACAGATTTATTTAAGATACTCGGTCAAAGGCCACTAGGCCTTGTGATTTCACGCTGACTTACAGTTGTCACAAATACCACTCAGCTAAAGACTGTCTGTGAGGTTTCGACAAACTGCTTGAGGCCTTGTGGCTGGAAGTCAATCATTTTCTAATTTTACAATATGATAAAGTATTGACTTGTAAGTTATTTGGCTTAGCCTAAGGTATACTAAGGTTCACTTACCTGTGTGTCAATAACATGTTCGGTGTATACTCTTCTATACATGGTAGATCTTTTGACATTTTCACATTCTTCCAAGGCAAGGTCCAACACACACGGTCATGCTTGGTTACGGAGTTGACAATACAAAGACTCGGTCAAACTGAGACCTTAACAGAATCCCCCTCAATAATAAGTTTATCTTGCCCGTACATATTCCAAATGTTTAAAGCTCTCCTAATGATAAGGATTTTCACCTCATTGGAGTCTCTAGTTCCCATCGACTTATTGAACACAATGGTTGAGATCCCCTCACGATTCCAAAGCACTCCGCTTATCCCAGCAGACCTCGGTTTCCCCTCTTGTTGCCCCATCTACATTAAATTTCGTGACTTTCTGTTCTTGAGGTCTCCATTGCTCTTTGAGCTCCACTTTCCTTTTTAACCCCTTTGTATATTCTTCTTAAGATGATAAAAGATCTGTGGAAATTAATGATTTTCATATTTTATCATGAGATCATGTACGAAACATAATTTGATCGAGTTAGTCTATTACATGTTTGAACTTTTATGTTTTGTCATGTCATGACAAAGAGCTCAATCCATCCTATAAAGTTGGCATTAAAAAATATATCATTTTGAATATCGTAGCAGCTATTACGGCCGTTGTGCCACAACGGTGCATAGCATCCCGTAACGGTTGTTAGTGTCTCAGCTTGGCCAAGTCCATATGTTTGTCATTTCCATGACTCGGAAAGAACCACTTGCTAGAAGCTTAATGTAATAGCCCGAAATTTTAAATCAATATATATTTGGCATTTGTTTACTTTAATTTGAATTTTGATGTAATGAAATGCCAAATGGATCAAATTTTGGGACAAAGGCCCAAGAAGGACCCAATGGACCATGGATTGGATGGGACCCATCTAAAGGATCAATAATGGTCAAAGTGGGCCCGACAACCATGTGGGACCCAATGGATCGAAATTAACTCAAAACTCTAAGGTAAATGGTAGAAAATAATTTAATTGGGCCATCGGCCCAATGGTAACTCAATTGATTGGAATTAAACCCCCCTAAGTTAATGATGAGATGATTAAGCTAACATAACCAAGTGGGACCTACCTCCACCTCATCAAGTGAGGTGGCAGTTGACTAAGGAATTTGCGGGGCCGGCCACCATGGTTGACTTGGTCAACTATGGGTGGATTCATGAAGGAATTGAAGGGGGCTAAGTTGAATAATAAAATTAAAATAATTAAGTGAGTTAAGAGAGGAGTGAGTCACAAAGGAAGTGGGGTAAGTCAAGAGGGTTTCCATCTTACTTAACTCACCAAACTCGTTGGAATGGGTGGTGGTTCAAACCCATTCCAACCACCTCCACTAAAGGGGACAATGGCCCTAAAATTGGGGGCATGCAAGGCCATACCTCCCTCCATGCTTAGTTGGTAGATGGAGTCCAAACCAATCATCACACTCTCTCCATCTCTCCATCTCTTCCAAAACCGTCCTCCCCTCTATTCCAAAGAAAACACCAAAGAGAAAAAAAGAGAAAGAGACTTAGAAGGGAAGAAGAGAACCCAAGCTTGGCCGACCATACTCCTAAGACCCAAGACTTGAGATATTGTGCCATTCTCTCCTCCTTTTTCCCTCTCAAACATACTACACCTGGGCCGAACCAAACCTTAGTGATCTTATCTTGATCAAGCTCACTATTAGCCGAGTATCAAGGAGAAAGAAGAAGGAGAAAGGTTAAGGAACAAGAGGAGAAAGAGACAACCGAGAGAGCCACGGATTGTAAGTATCTCTAAACAAGATATTAAGTTTTAATGATTTAAGAATGGAATATTTTTAAGGAAATCACGAAGGAAGGGTGTACAAAATATGCAATGGAGAAGACTGACAAAACAGTCAGTCGACTAAATCAAAGATTCAGTCGACTGAACTGATAATGGACGAATCAGAAACGAGTTTCTAGGAGTTTCAGCCGACTGAATAAGGGTTTCAGTCGACTGAAATTGTGGTGGCTGATAATAGAAGGAGTTTCTGGGAGTTTCAGCCGACTGAATCCGTAATTCAGTCGACTGAACACAAACGTCTCGGATAAGAAAAGGGTTCTGGAAGCTTCAGCCGACTGAATGTATGATTCAGCTGACTGAAGGAATGCTTAATGAATACGTAAATGGATGATTGGCAGTTCAGCCGACTGAATCTATGATTCAGTCGACTGAAAATAAACTGGCAGAACAAACAGATAATCTGATACAAAGTCAGCCGACTGAATCTGTGATTCAGTCGAGTGAAAAGGGTACGAACCATGTTTCAGCCGACTGAATGTGTATTTCAGTCGACTGAAACTGAACTGGCAAGACAAACAGACGATCTGATTCAAAATCAGCCGACTGAATCAGTGATTCAGTCGACTGAACTCATGATTCAGTCGACTGAATTGAAGTGTACAGTTTTTGAGTATTTTCAGAGGTCGTTGTTAATCCGGTAGGATAAATGGTGGTTAGGTTTAATTAAAGGGACTGATTTTAATGATCCTACGACATGATTGGTAAGTCATTAATGGACCTAAGTGTATGGGTCAGTTATGGATCGAATTATGTATGTGTTTTAATCAATGGAAAAAGAGGCTGAGATAAAGGCTGAATTATGATAATCTTGTAACATGGTTAAAGAGCATTAATGATCCTAGGTTTATGATCAGTTAGAGACTTAATCATGAATAAGATATAGACTAACTTGGGAAATGTATAATAAGGTATCGAGACATCACAAACGATACGCGATCGGCGACTAGAATTATCAGACGAAAACGGAAAGGGACGTTATCGGTATTAGGTGGGATTCCTACCTATTTGTAAGCCGTGGATTATATGTATATGATGGTTTCCGTATTTCATTTCAGTAATTATATGGTTTCTTTTGTGGATAATGTTTTAATGCTATGGATGGTATTTTAAATACTATGGATTATATTCCTATCCTATGGATCTTATATTATGAATATGAATTATATTCATATCCTATATTATGGATATGAATTATACATATATATTACCTAGCATAATGCACTTACATCTCATGCATGGCATGGGCGGAAAAATAAAGGAACCGGAGTCCATGCTCTGTCGGGGCGACCGAGAACAGACATGGGGATAGCTTGCTATGCTATAACCGGAGTCCATGGTCAGTCGGGGCGACCGAGAACAGACATGGGGATAGTTGATATGGTATCTCCGGAGTCCATGCTCCATCGGGGCGACCGAGAAGTAAACATGGGGACACCTTGACGAGGTTTTGCCGTCAAGGGGGATATGGCATTTTTATGATGATATGGATGATGGGTGGGACACATGGCATAAGCACCCATGGCATGGCATTCATTATATGCTTTATTATATTGCTATCAGTATGCTTGTTATCACTAATGCATGTGCTAGTCCTACTCGGAGTCCTACTGGGCGCGTTGACTAACGCCCTACTTCCACACTAGTTGGTGACACATGAGACGGAGGAAACAGTGGACGAGACGGGAGTCAAGCTTAGGAGCTTAGGATAGCGGCTACTTGTTTATCAAAGTTTTATTTTGGGAAAAGTTGTAATTTAAGTAGCTTAGCTGGCTTACATGTAATATTTTCGATTTCTTACTATGGTCTGGAATATATTCTGTACGATATCATTTTGAGACATAATTATGAACATTGGGGTATGTTAGTAATTTAATGATGTATCTTCCCTTCTATCTAAAATCGGTAGGATAGTATCTATTATAATGTTCCGCATGTGGTTACATTCTGCGAGCTTACTTCCTACGCGTGAACCGTAATCGTGGACTTCGTTCCGCGCACGCGTGGGGTTGGCCAGTTAAGGGCCGGGCTTGAGAAGCTCGGACTTAACTCGCGTCGTGACGTCTGCGCCGTTGTCACCTCTTAATTCAAAAAAAAAAAATTTAGACTCTGATTTCAGTGAAAATGGGGCGGGCGTTACACTTAAATACCCAAGATGATCAAGAGAAAAGATCATGCTCCACCAGATTAAAGCTTACCGTTATGATAATCACAAAACAGGTAAAATGGTTATAAATGACTTTATGTGATTCCCACACCTTAGAGATGACTATCCCTAAGCTTAGTGGAACAAATAGTTAAATCATAAAAAGCCTAAAGAGGAAGCTTGACAATGAATTGGAACCGAACTTGGAAATATGTATTTGGTTTCACTGTCAGCTCGACCAGTCGTTCTCACCGACTCATTGGTAGAGATAGGATCGACCCATCGTGGTTTAGGACTAGTCGGCCAGATTGACATAGGTTCTGGAACATTGAACTGTCATTCTAGGCATGCCTCTGATCGAGAGTCTCTTATGCACCTATCCTTTGGTGAAAGTCTGAAACGACCCCTCGTTGTCAACGACTCCTCGATCAAGATCTTGAGTTCTGGAATCCTTGAACTGATGTGAACTGTCGAAAAAACAAACATATCAGCAATCAAAGACCGATCGAAAGTACCAAGACCGACCCCTCAGTAAAGGGTGACAGGCCATTCTGGGTAACAGGTTTCTAGATTTGAAACTACTGTCAAAACATATTTTGCACCTGAACAAGCCTCTAGTATGGGTCGACCCCTCAGTACCATAAGTGTCGACATGTCGACTGAGAAAGAATATAACCGTTGCGAGTGTATTAATGCACAACTGTCGGGTTTGCAACGGTAACATTTCACAGACCCCTCGTTGCAAGCGACCTGTCGGTACATTACCGTTACTACAATTAGTTTCCTTCGTTATATAAAACAATCTTTACGAAACCAGTTGGTATCCTTCGGAAGAATCAGTTAGACCCTCATATTTATTAATGAGCTTAATAGGGGCCAACAGAAGGATCACTCTCTCTCTCTCGTGCTTATACTAGGGGAATGAAATACAATCAATCAGATGAATTGAGTTGTGAGAGAGAGGAAGGAGAAAAACTCATAAACAACCAATCTGAGGATTGAGTTAGAAAGTGAGAATGAGAGAACTTTAAACTAGGAAACCTTTAGTAGAACTAGTTTCCTTGACACCCTGGATTGTGATTGCTCAACGGTGGCTATAACGAGAAGCGTCGACACACATTGGGTGGGATCTTGAAGAAGCACACATTAGAAGAAAGAACTTCAAAGGCAAGTGCTTCTTGGTTTTAATTTACTTTAAAACCTTTGTTTCGAAAGTAGATTAAGGAGAGGTACTCCAGAACCACTATAAAAACTCTAGAGTGAAGTCTCCGGCACAGTGGTGGGTGGAATTCCTTGCCAAATGGATAAGTGAAATTCCTATTCGACAGTGGTGGGTGAAATTCCCAGCCGATTGAGTGAGGTGGAATTCCTACTCTAATTGTGAGGGTGTAAGTTTGTACTTAGTGAATTTTGTGGATAGTTCAAGGTTTAACGAGTCTTAACAGTGGATGTAGGTTGGCTAACTAAACCACTTTAAATTGGTCTTGTAGTGGTTGATCTTTGTGTGTTTATATTTAATGTTTAAGTACTCTTCTTAACACACATCGCTTTGCATATTGATTATCATATTTCATACATTGTGAATTAGCATCGATAATCAAGTTTTATGTAAAGGGGTCAAAATCTTTGTGTGAATGTTTAAAGAATTAAATAAACAATCCATCACACCAAACAAATCTCTTGATTAAATATTCCGATGCACTCAAAATAATCAAGAAATTTGTAAACACCATTAAAAATGGGATTGACCTATTTACACCCCCCCTCTCTCTCGGGTCAATCATGATGTTCTAGCACATTGAAAATGAAAACTCTCAGCGGCCATTATGCTTTCTCTCTCCTCCATTTGTTTTCAAAAAATTCTAAAATTTTTACAGAAAAATCTAGGCTTCACGTTGATGTAATTGTATCATTATTTTGCAGTCATTTAGATAATCAAATGAGATTTTTAATCGAGAGTGTCAAATATCTTAATAAAAAAAATTAGAATAATACCAATAAATACAGAAAAATAGGTAAAAATTCTAGTAATTTTGTGCTTGTAAAATTGCACTTGTGGTACTTCTAGCAAGTAGTCGCCGATTAACAATGTATATTCTCGAAAACAAGTCAACATTCAAGTATTTTTGTTGTAAAAAAATTCAGCTAAAAATTGCAAATGCATGAAATATAATTCCTACCACATAAAAAATACCCAAAAAAATTAATAAAGGTGCATGAAATTTCGTTTTAAAAAATATAAACACAACTGCAAATATAAATTTAAAAAATACCTAGAGATATGAAGCTTCCTTACAAAATCCAAAAAAAAAAAACTTGCCTTCTCGTAGATCTATCAAGGAACTTGAGAAAGGTTTCGATCGTCGAAAGTTAGCTGAATAATTTCTCTTCTTGAAGAAAAAGTCCAAAAAAATGAAGTTGGCAAAATTTTTAGAGGAGAAAGACAAGGGTCGGCCGATTAAGTGTCCTTGGGTGTTGTAGTAGGTGGAGAAGAAATACCTTGGGTTATCCATCTAAAAAAAAATCCAACTCAATGGGGGCCCACAAAGGTTGGAAAATATTAAAAAAATAATTCAAATCTCTAAGGTCTATGCGGTACCGACCAGTTGAATAAGACCCATGTGATGCACGTGATTACCAATGTCTGTTCAATCCCACACACAACGCATGTGCCGCGTCCGCAACGGCGGACCAAAGCGCTGCAACGTTGTATCTGATAACCATGTATCGTAGCACCCATGATGCAGCGGAGTATGATTTTCCATTACGATTCAGCCAATATACATCGTATCGAATGAATCTGTAACCTAAGCTATGAAGAGAAAAAAAAAACAGATGAATGTGTAATGTCATGTGCAATTAAATTGTCCAATGTAAGTCTCGTCAAATTATTTTAACGTTTGATTTTTAATATTAAAATTAAATAAATAGATAAATAAACATTACTCTGATAGTTAATTAGGCGATGAATAAAGTCAATGAACATCTTTCTAGCTAGAACTTGCACTCACGGGTAAAGTAATGTACATGAAGACACTTTGGACTGAAATGATCGCTTGCACACTAGTACATAAGGTATTACTCCACATATCTAGGTATTGAACCTACCAATCGAAGAGGAGATGGGTTTTTTATAAAGATCCCTTTTTAAATATATGATTTATCAAAAATTATTTTGATTGAATTAATTACAGTCATTTAAAAAAAATTACGAAGTTTAAAGATTAAAAGTTAATTAAAATGGATCACATTTTGGAAAACTTAAAAAAAAATGCAGCCAAATTGATTTAATGAAGACGATTTTTTATGGATCATCTGTTTAAAAAAACCCTTTTGCAATGGACTCATCACACTCCATTAATAGACTATATGCTTCATGATGTAAAGTAATATACCACACACCGACATGCAGGTGATCTATGCACTTGGGCTAATATACCACCTAATCAATTTATAGATTCTGTTCTATTTCTTGTGGCCGTTCATGGACCCACCATCTAAACCCTTTATGACAGAAGTATGCTGATCAAGCAATCCCAACCATCTGATTTAAGGTTATTAAACTCCACTCATCTACAGTTGGTCAACGTCGATGGGTTGGAATTTGCAACAACTATGTAGGTAGGGTCAGGTGCAGTTTGGATTGGATCAATTTTTTTTCAAGATTAAGATGTGCAAGTATTTTACTTGACTAATTTTTTGAACATGTATAAATCTCCCAATCCACAGACATTGACGTTGGATACAGAATAATAAAGAGTGATCCTTTTTGTATTGACGGAGACTTGATCTCAAGAATTTACACAAACAAATGTGGGTTTTAACCATCAAACCAACCTCTCAAGGGTTTTGGATGTGATCATTTGAACCGAGTGTTTGAAATTTATGCTTCCAAGTTAGGCAGTGATTTGAGTCGGATCTTAACCAAATTCATACTTGGTTTCTTTCCTCAATTTCAAATTTAAAGCAATTTAAAGCCTTAGACGCTTGAAATATCTTGGCCGATATGAGATGTATCGACTGTACAGGCGAGATCTCAACCGATATGACCGAGATCTCGTCAATATTAGCTAATACAGTTGAGATTTGACAAAAAAAGAGAGAGAGAAAGAAATATCGCTCGATATAGGCTGAGATTTCTGACGATATTCATCTCAACTGAGATTTCGAGCCCACCATTTTTTATCCCTGTCTTATCTTTGCAATGGATCAGGTCAGACCTATTTGACCTATTTATGTAAATTCTAAACCACCAACTCCTTTCTCTCTCTAAATTCTAAACCCTACCAGTTCCTCTGTTGTTGGCCCATCTTGATGAGTTTCAACAAAATTATGCAGGATCATCATGAACTGCTGCCTTGCCATTTAGAATCCAAGTTAAGCAGAGGTTAAGGCGGGTTCTAAGGTGCCTGACCTGACCCAAATTCATATTCAGCTGGTCTATCCAATCTAACCATATTTAAAGCCTGAAATTTCGAGTTAACCCAGCCAAAGGAGAACACTAAAAAAAAATACCCTACCTTACCTCCCTGTTATGAATATTTTTCAATTTATTCAAATAAAAATTAGTTAAGGAAATTACATCATCACATATAGATAAGGATGTAGTTAGAAACATTTATGGGTTGATTTTAAAACTTAAAAGTATTTGTTTCCCCAAGGCTAGGGCTGCAGCTCGGGTCGGACGGGCCGGGTTTTAATGAACCCAACCCTAACCCAACTCACACTATATTGAACCCAACTCGACCCAACCTGAATAAAAAACCCGATTTAGTGAACCCAACCCGACCCAAGATTGTAATACCCTAAACCCAACCCGACCCGACCCTTAACCCGACAAAACCCGACCCGAGTTGAAGCCCTAGGAAAATGGATACCATGGAAAGGTAGAAAGGAAGAGATCATGCACGAAATCTGAGTAGAATCAGAGAGGAGAAATAAAAATTTAAAGAAAGAAGAAAAGGAAAGCAAGGATGAGAAGCGCACGAATCTCAAATCTTTAGAAATAATGTAAGATTTTCCCATTCCAAAAAATACTAGATGGAACAAGAAATTGGCTGCGATGAGTAAAAGTCCAGATGGAAAAATTTAAAAAAAAAAGAGTGATTTCTATACCTTGACAGAGAAAATCCCGTCACGCTTGAAGAGAAAATGTCGATTTTAAACGCCAGAAGAGACGCTGAGAGGAGAGAGAACCGGCAGCCATGGCGGTACCGACGCCGATGAATACAAAAAGGAAGGTGCAGATGAGCTCAACCACTAAGGTGTGGAGGCAGTCGGGCTGAGTCGCCTCCTCCCTATTCCCCAATGCTATCTTCGTCATTCCGTCCTCTCTCTCCAAGGTCTCTCTCCTTTCTTTCCATCTTTTCTCAATGCCGTTTTCCCTTTTCCCATTTCTCTTCTGCAGTTCTGCTTAGGGTTTGGGATGAGGAAAGGCAGCTTTTTATATTAAGTTATGTAGGGTCGGGTCGGGTCTTCTCGGGTCGGGTTTTCTTGGGTCGGGTCGAGTCGGGTCGAGTTGAAATTTAAAAGCCTCAACCCAACCCGACCCTGAATTTCGGTCGGGTTTTTCTTTTCTTAACCCGACCCGACCCTACAACCCGACCATTGTAACCCGACCCGCATGATTTCTAGGGTCGGGTCATGCGGGTCGGGCCAAAACCCAACCCGAGTTGCAGCCCTACCCAAGGCTTTTGTCGGAATTGGAGTAGGCTTTCAAAGTTTAAAGACTAGCCTAGACCTGAACATGGGTTAGGTCTGATATATTTGATTGCCTATCTAAACCTCAAGGTTGAAGGAGACCCAACCAACTCAACTGGTTGTGTTTAATAAAAGATAAAGAAAGTAAGTAAATGGAGCGAGTCCAATCCGAGTTGGTGAGAGGGAGGTAAGAGTAAGATTCTGTAATGTCAATTTTCTGCAATCGAAGATTATTTTGAATTGGGTTGAGGTGGGCCCAGAACCTATATGTTAGGGCTGGCTGAGTGGAAGAAAGTCCAAGTTTCCATCATTTAAGTGGTCCTTAAGAGCAAGTGACGCTGACAGGCGAGGGGCTGTATTATTGTTTGTCATTTTGTGGAGTGGAAGCTTGCAAGTGGCCAGTTAGAATCCCTTGCATCTGAAGTATATTCTTCTTCAAGCAGCTGCCCACATGTGAACGTGAATGTGCGGGAGTGGGAACAACTTGATTGGTTGGACATTGAATTTTTTTCACTAAAATTTTTAGGGTCCCCGTTTTTCATACCCGGATTTTCTGCCTCTACACACCCATTTCCGGGTGCAGATGGCTAATTACCATTTTACCCCTATGTTTCTATTCGTTCGAACGAATTCCCAGTTCATGTCGCCGTTCATTCGAACGAATGGAAACAACCTTATCCAATTTTGATTCGTTCGAACGAATCCCCCTTTTAAAACAATTCGTTCGAATGAATGAATTGGGTGAACAGTAACCGCGGGTTACTGTTCACCCGTGAAGGGTGAACGAATTCATTGAATGAATCATTGATTCATTCAATTGAATCGAATTTTTTTAAGCACTGTGTATTTTTAAAATTTCTCAAATTAAATATCTAGACTAATTACGATAATCTGATAAAAAATACTTTAAGACTTTAAGGTCTTTTGACACTCCTAAATATTTAAAACACAGTATTTTACAAATAAGGGTATCCCTAGGGTGTGCCAAAAACACAATAGTATCGAGCGAAGTTGGAAGTTCTTGTCGGGTCCCACAATAGTATCGAGCGAAGTTGGAAGTTCTCATGGGCTCCATCAAATCTTGTAGAGTTTCAAAGCAATCCGTAATCTTTGCGTTGTATGATTTATCTTTTCTATGTTGGGCTTATCTCCGTTCGATTCCTTGAAGAAATAAGGAAAGAAACAAAGAGTTCTAAACGTTTCGTCTTCCTCGCATCCTTAAACCGCTCCACCCATTTCTGGCTCCTTTCTTTCTCATCGGAGCTTTCCGGCCAACGTCATGCGGGGAATCTCCCGACGTCAAAGGACGGCTCGCCGGGCTCATGAAGAACGTCCTCCGGCAGATAGGATGACGCATTAATTCGAACGAATGACATCCGAGGGAAGTACTGTCATTTTCCAGTCCTGTCTGATACATTTGTTTCGAATGAATCAATCAATTAATTCGAACGAATGGACGTCTATATGTCATTGGTTCGAATGAATCAGTCCATTCATTCGAATGAATCGCATTTAGACGTCAATTCGTTTAAATGAATGGACTGATTCATTCGATCGAAGGACTGTATTTTCCAGTCCCCTCTCATTCATTCGTTCGAATGAATGGAATTTACACTGGGGAATTCGTTCGAATGAATTATTCATTCGAATGAATGAACAGTGCACATGGCCACTCGTTCGAATCAATTAAAATCTCGGCAGTATGCATGTATTCATTCAAACGAATCCAAAATGAACTGGGAATTCGTTCGAATGAATGAAAATAAAGGGGATATGCGACCATTCGTTCGAACGAATGTAAAAATGAACTGAGCATTCGTTCGAACGAATGGGAACGCGGGGGCAAAATGGTAATTTGCCACCCGCACCCGGAAACGGGTGTGTAGGGGCAGAAAATCTGGGTGTGTAAACGGGGACCCAACTTTTATCTTAATTTTCTTTAACAAAATTTTTCAATATCAATAGATAGAGAGACACTCTAAAAATAGATTTTAGGCTCTACATTGGTAGATCTATTGTAAAGAGGATAGGGTAATTCTTATATAAAGTTTTACTTTTAGCTGATGATTTTATCATTTGATTTTAAATTTTTAAAATCAATGTCTCATACTCATTAAAATACTTTTAAAATTAATGTCTCCTGCTCATTAAGATTTAAAGGTTGATTTTAAACTTTTAAAATCAATGTCTCATACTCATTAAAATACTTTTAAAATCAATGTCTCATACTCATTAAGATTTAAAAGTTGAGATTATATAGATGGGACCATCAATTGATAGTGAAACTTTTTATACTCTATATCTATATAATCAACTAGCAAATGAACTTAAATTTGTGGGATCTATGATACATCTAATACATGTTTGATAGTGTGTCTCACTAGTGCATCTTGCTAATTTAACTCTTTCTTTAAATGGTTTGCACTTTGAAGGTAATATGAATTGGGACAAATAGGGTGATATTACCATCTTTATCATTATCAAAATTAAGAGTTTTACTTATTTGAAGTCAGTTTTATGAGTTTTTTCTTCTTTAATGATGAGACAATTAGTCATTTTACAATCTAATATGTCATTCTTTATCCTTTTTTCCTCTATATTTTTAATGATCGACCTCTCTTCTTAGTGTATTCGATCTGTAGCTTCTCATCTCTATGTCCTGAGACTATGTTCAGTTATCTATTAACATGCAAAACCACCTCAAATGAGTCTATCAAATTTTCATATGTTGGAGTCATTTTTGAACTATCCTTAGTGATGTGTTTCTAACTCTATCATTTAGAGTTGATCCACTCATCCAGTCATTTTTGAACTATCCTTAGTGATGTGTTTCTAACTCTATCATTTAGAGTTGATCCACTCATCCATCATAGTATATGCATTACAATAGTCCTAATTTTGTCTATTTTTCTTTTCTCCATACCCAACACTCTACTCCATAAAGTATGTAGATGTAATAACAGTTTTAAAAAATCGTCCTTTTAAGCGAACGAAAAGTCTTTTAAGACAAAGATTGTTCACATTTTGCTCGACCTGCTTCTATCCTATTAGTTATATCTAAGTCGTAACCTCTTCGAGATTCGACCAGAGACCCATGTATCTAAATTCATCACATTATACAATTAAGTTATTTCCAATTTTTACTGAGTTGCACCCACTATCATCTAACATTAAAATTATATTCCAGGTCTTTTGTTTTAATTCTACTAATTTTCAAATCATTTAACTTTGATGTTCTCTTCCACGACTCTAACTTTGTATTGAGTAATTATTTCATCTCATTAATTAATATTAAATTATCTGCAAAAAAAAATGCATTTTGACACTTCATCTTATATTTTTGATTTTTTTTTATGTTAAATTGTTTATGATTAGTGCAAATATTTACGGGTTTAAAGAAAATGTTTAATAAAGTCCCACTCCAACATAGAACTCCATTATCTTTTCGCAAATAGCTCTTATGTTAATGACTGCACCATCAAACATATATTGAATAATATCAATGCATTTATTAGAGATATATTTATTGTTCAAGGCTCTCTATATTAATATTCTTGTTAGTTTATTATAAGTTTTTTGATAGATTAACAAAACCCATGTAAAAGCTTATCCTCTTCTTCTTAAAATTTTCTATAGTTGTCTTAGTAGAAAGATAACTTTTATTGTTGACCTACTCAACATCAATTCAATATGATTTTCCAAAAGTTTCAATGTGTGATAAAAATTAGGTGATACTAGATGAGAAATTATCTATTATGATTCTGTTCAAAATAACTCTTTGTGATTCAAGATAATCACTGAATTGAATCATTGACTAAAATTAAAAAATAAATTATAGTATTTCTATTTTCATTTAAAGCTTTGATTGAAAGTTTCATCATTTTTTTAATTCGCAATAAATAGTTTCCAGGAAATTAGATTGCAAGGTGCTTAAACGATTAATGATGACATGGTGTGATGGAATCTCATATTTATTCTAATAAAAAATGGTTAAACAAACTTCCTAAAGAGAAACTCCACACGTGTTCTTTTTTCACTTTCATTCTTCTATTCCTAACAAATTATAAAGATATGTTGATAACCTCAATTCTTGCATTTTAACTTAAAATTTATTTAACATATATGAAAAAAAAAATAGTGGTGCAAAAATCATTACAATTGATTGCTGAATCTCTCAAAAGTTTTTTACAAAGAGTTGTTATAATACAAAGTCAAACCATTTGTCATAAGTCATAACTAGTGTTTTAGAAACCTGAAACAAATCATGTCATCCAATCTGTTTGGAACTGAATCGTCTCTAGGTGATCTGATTCTAATTATCATTCATTTTTTAAAGTATTAATTTTTTTACTTATTTTAATTTTTCTTCGTCTCTTTCATTAAAAATGTCATATTTTATAATTTGCAATTACAGTATCAGGATTGTAATACATTTTATTATTATTTATTATTTAGTAATTTATATTTATGTAATAATGATCCTTTAAGAACAATTCTCATGAGATTTTTATGAAAATGTTCAATGGACACTATCTTCACCCACATAAATAGATGGGTTCAAAAGGTCTTGACTTGTACATGGTACCTATAAAGTTTTATCTTGATTAAATAAAAAAAGCTTATATTTTTTAAGCCATTAGAACTTCACATCTAATAGTGAAAATTCATTAAATTAGAACAATTTGTTTTAAAAATCAAATTTGTGTCATATGGATGCAATTCATAGGATAGGTAAGTGTGAAGGGGAATTAGATCAATTATATCCATAAAGTTCTCGTGAAAGTCTCGTAATAACTATTCTGATATGATCATTGTTATATATTTTCATGTAACAATTGTAAAGAATTTTGGAACTTGATTGATTTGTATTATCAAGATCCTATATAAATATACAAATGGGAGTCTATCACTCCTTAATTTGACTACCTAAATAATTGATTTCTCCTTAATTACATAAAATTGACCCAAAATTTATACCAAAATTTCTCCTTATTTTACAACTAATGATATACAGGTAACAACAATGTAATATGTTAGTATGATATTAAATTAGTATCACAATTTGAAATAACTATAGTAATTTTCTCACCAATTGAACTTAATTTAATAACGCTACGATGAGGAGTGGTTTAACAAACCATTTGATTTTTGAAACAGTTAGCACAAGGAGGGAAAAGTACAGTATATAAATGTAGAAAATAATGTTCGTGAAGATTACTACGCAAAATTGCAAATGTCCAGAGTTAATAACTGGTCTAAAAGTAACACAAGGACTGTATCTAATGCAATATAAATAATACTCGTATGTGTGTGACTCTGGATATTTCATCATCATTTCACGGTTATTTAGATATTTAAATATAATTTTAATATTATAAAACTGAGAATTTTAAAATATTTAAAAAAATATGGAAAAATCTTAAAAATTCTAAAAACATGGAAAATAAAATCTAATAATTTTCTTCTAATCAATGAATATTTTGAATTATTTTTATCAATTTTTTTGACTTTTAACTTTTAAATAATCCCAAAATTCAATAATAAAATGTAAAAATATTTTTTGCTTCAATTTCTATCCCCGTCGTATAACTCTGCCTCTAAAATCACTTCAATCGTGGAGTTCTGAAAAAATTATACTCATTTTACCGTAAGTATCTTATTTAGCATTATGAATTGATACTTATCTGTCGTACATTACATCTTGGCCGCAATATGTGGGCCCACAACTAACCAATAGTCGCAACGTATGAGACATTTTTTAGCTTAGCTATGAAAGGAGTTGGTGAAAAGGTGCGCATGATATTATTTTTTCCTTTATTGTGGACATAAGTCCCCCAAATCCCACTACAGGAACTATTTTTTTTTAAGTAACACCATCAAAATATTTAAATTGGAAGAAAGAAAGAGTGAACGAAGAAGACTTGTATATTCTTTTTGGCATTTTTATGGAATTTTTATTTTAGAAATACGTGGAAATGATGCATTGTTATTTTGTAAGAGATAGTTTCTGTACTTTTGGTACAAAAAATAAAATAAACTAAAATAATATATTCTAACTAATTTTTTACTGTTATTCAAATAGTTTACTTTCTTTCAAAATCAAATTTCTCTATCCAAAATTTCAATTGCGGCTTATAACGTGTCCTTTTATCTTAGTATCGAATTTTTATCCATCGATATATATCGGTCAATACGATATATATCGGTGGGCTTTACAATATCTCCACTATTGCTACAACTTTAGAAGTGTAAAACCTAATCGTAGGTAGCGAAGTAGTAAAATGTACTCGGTAAGTCCGAGGTCGAATTCATAGGGACTGAAGGATTTTAGAACACTAAATTAAAATGAGAAATAAAAGTTGATTTTCCATACAAAAGTATGGAGCTAAAATGAATTTAAAACAATAATAAAAATGTACTAAGGTTCGGTGATCTATTTAATAATTTATAGATTCATTTTTATCAACTTGTCTTAGTGAGATTCGAATGATGATTCTATCTCACCAGAAGGATGGGACACTTAACTCAATAATAATTTTCAATTAATTTGTATAAATAATTGATGGTTAAGAAACAATTAATTACATATTATATGTCACAGAGATTCTCCAAGCAATCACTGTATTCGTAAATCACAATAATTTAAGGAAAATATATAGACATTGATAGGTCTTTGATTTATATCACAAGCATCATACATTTATCCAAGTATTCAGTGTATTCGGAAACTACACTAAATCAAGGAAATTACTATGATGAATGTAATAAATATCGAGATCAATTAAACCATTCAATTAAATGAAACTCACATTAAAACTCAATTGTTGATTTAAAATAACTCAATAAATAATTAAACTTCATCCCTCTCCTTAGTGAGAAATTTAGCCAGACATTAGGATAAAAGACATTAAGATAATTAATTTAAGCATCAAATGAAATTTAAAGAGTATTTAAAACAATCTCAAACTAAATGTTCTCAAATGAAATGAAACATGAAATACCATTAATTAAATTAAAAGAAAATAAAACATAGTTAACCGTATAAGAGAAGTGCAACTAAAAACTCCCTCAAGTGAGGACTAAAGGGAAAAAAGAAAGATGGCTGGTCTTCAACGAAGAAATGGGTAGTGAGTCTGCTGCCTTTCCAAACCTCACATGCTGCTACAACTGACTGTTGCTTGTCATACAACAGTCCCGACCTCGAAACCCAGGGTCGGTCACTGTTCATGTAAGGTCTCGGAATTTTGGAATTAATATAAATGTGAATATTATTTATTTTAATGATGGAAATTAGAAAATTGGTGGAGTAAATGGTAAATGGGCCAAAAAAAAAAATTGAAATTGGATAAAGGCCCAAGTGTGGCCCAATAGACTATGTTTGGATTTAAATTTATTTAAATGGGTCAAGAATGGTCAAATTGGGTCAAATACCCATTTGGGACCCAATGGGTCAAGATGGGTATGCTCCAAGGTAAATGGGCTAGATGGAAATGTAATTGGGCCATAGGCCCAATGGTAATCCACTTAGAGTGAATTCAATGATTTTAAATCACCTAAGTTATTTGGAATTAAACAATGGTGATGTGGCCAAGTGTGGACCCAAGGTTTGGTGGGGCCGACCACCATGGTTGATTTGGTCAACCATGGGTGGAATAATGGAATTAGGTTAAGTATAATGAATTAACCTAAGGTGATCTAAATAAGCAAATGGGAATTAAAGTAACTAAGTAATTAAATAATTAAATTATTTAACATGGTAGTTAAGAGTGGTCAAAGGGGGCCCATGAGGTGAAAACTCACCTCATCCCAAGCTCAAAAAAATAAAACACGTTGGGACTTATGGGGGTGGAGTCATAAGCCATAAAGCAAGATAAATATCTTGTGGGTGGGTGGAGAGAGTTAATGTAAAGTGAAAGTAAATAACCAAAGAGATAAAGATGGATTTTACACCTTATCCTTTTCATTTTACCCTCAACTCACTCTCTCCATCTCTCCCATTTCTCCATTGCCGTCCCACATTAGCAAGGAAAAGAGGAGAAGAAAATTAAGGAAGAAAAGAGAAGAGCTCAAGGAGAGGAAGAAAAGGTTGGACCACCATCTCAAGGTAAAGTTCTTGAGACATTTTTCCATCTCCATCCTCTTCCCTCTTTCAATTCAAACCTAACATGGCTGATTTTAAGGTTGGGAGTTGCCACCCTTGATCAAAGATCTTGACCTATAAAAGATCAAGAAGAAAGAGAGAGGAGGCTACGGAGACCGACGGGAGCGGCGGAAATCGGAGGAGACGTCGGATAGTGAGTATTTCTTAACTAAAAGAATTTTGGATTTTAGGGTTTAAGAAATGGAATTTATTTTTGTGAAATTAATGGTGGATAGGTGATTTTATACTATGGAATTTAGATACATTAAATGGAAGGGTGGAAGATGGAGAAAACCCTAAATGGGTGAATTAGGGTTAGGGTAAGAAATTGGAAAAATATATTGTGTGCATTGTGTAATTAAATTATTAAGCATGGAATTATGTGGAATTGGAAGGTAATGTGTGAATTTCTTAGGGTTTTAAGGTATGGAGGACATTGTGTAATTTAATTATGTAAAAATGGAAGCATGGAGAATGTTAATGATTTTAGGGTTTTAAAATGATTAAATGTAGCTAATTTTTGAAAAAAGTTTTTATGATGGAATCCATGGATGAATGTAAATATTTTAATGGCCTCAAAAGTGGTGGATGAAGGTGAATGTTTTTATGTCTTGAATATCACCTATGAATGATGAATCAAGTATTTTGGAACCATGAAGAATGAATGGAATAAGGGCTAAGTTAATGGACTCAATTATGGTGAAGAATGATAGTTTTAAAAGCATGATGTAAAATCCCTCATGGGAGGATTCATTTTGGGCCTAAGTAATGTAAATAGGTCCAACGAAAGATAAGGAAAAGACATCATGGGTTCGACCATGGTGTATGGCCGAACCCATGATTCATATGAGAACCATTTTATGGTCCAAGATTAGGGTTTATGTAAATGATTAAATGAATGGGGATGAAGTCAATTAAGTGGCTGATTTTAATAATTCTATGATATGGTTGATGGGTCACTAATGGATGTAGGTTATAGATCAAGTATGGACTTAATTATACATGGATTAAATGAATGATTAAACATAGGAGAGGTAGTGGCAAAACCGTAATTAATGACCCATTTGTAGGTCATGCTATGGGCTAAGTTTAGGATCTATGTCCATGCATTAATGAGGCTAAGTTGAGGGCTAATTCTTGATAATCTTATAACTTAGTTAATGATCATATGACATGGTTAATGGTACATAAATGGATCTAAGTTTGTGATAAGTTAGGGACTTAATCGTGGATAAAATATGGACTGATTTGGTACTGTATAATAAGGTATCGGGACATCGTAAACGGTGCGCGATTGGCGACCGGAATTATAAGACGAAAACGAAAAAGGACGCGAGTCGGTATTCGGTAGGATTCCTACCTTTTTGTAAGCCATGGATTGTGTGATGGTTTCATTGATTTATTTTGGGAATTTTATGGTTTATTTTATGATGAGTTTTAAATCATGGCTTATGTATCTTATATGGCATAATGCAAGATTATGAGTTATATGCTAAGTTATGAAGGCTATATTATGACTATGGAATATACATATTACATAGCATAATGCATTACATCTCATGCATGGCATGGGCAGAAAAAAATAAACAAACCGGAGTCCATGCTCCGTCGGGGCGACCGAGAACAGGCATGGGGACACCTTGACGAGGCTTTGCCGTCAAGGGGGATATTTTACGATTGGACAGATCTTGACGAGGTTTTTCCGTCAAGAGGGATATGACAGTATATGGCAGGAATGATGGGTGGGATTCATAACATTGACACCCATGGCATATCATTTACTTATATTTTAGTATATGGTGGTTTATAGTTTTCATGATGTTATTATCTGTATATGGTTATTACTAACCCATGTGCTAGCCCTACTCGGAATCCTACTGGGCGCGTTGTTCTAACGCCCTACTTCTACCCTAGCTGATAATGCAGGAGATGGCGGACCGGAAGGGCGAGACGGAAGCCAAGCTTAGGAGCTTGGGGAGGCGGATTAATTATCTTGTTGTACTTTATTTTGGAAAAGATGTATTTGTATAGTTAGCTTGTCGGAAATGTAATAATTTAGGTAGTTTGCTATGTTTAGGTATTATTTTGGATAATACAGTATAATGACATTTTCGTAATTAATTGGGTATTTCTTCCCTGCTATTTGAAGAACTGGTAAGATAGTTCTATGATCATCCGCATTTATTTTTATGTTCCGTGAGCTTACTTGCTACGCGTGAACCGTACTCGTGGACTTATGTTCCACGCACGCGTAGGGTTGGCCAGTTAAGGGCCGGGCTTTAGAAGCTCGGAACTTAACTCGCGTCGTGACGTCCGCGCCTTTTGTCACTTTTAATAAAAAAAAAAAAAAAAAAAAAAGTACTCTGATTTTACGGTGAAAAGGGGCGGGCGTTACAGTTGGTATCAGAGCGAATTCGGAAGAATGAATCTCTCGAAGTAAGATTAAGACGGTTGCACGTCTCACTGACGGCTAAGAATCCCAACCGACCGACTCTTCGGAGACCGCTGCACGGGGGCCGGGTTAAATTACTTCGATTGACTCAAACTGAAGGGTTTAATCTGAGAACAACATTTGACGGAAAGGGATGATAGCAAGGAAAAAAAAAAAAAAAATCAAGGTAAGTCGGAATTATCAAACATAGCAAGTAGGGTTACATTTTCCCGACATGAGAAAACAAGTTTAGGTTTTCCCCAAATTTGACAGAATAATGGTAGGCTTATTGAACATAGGAGAAAATTCCCCGATTTCACAAATGGAACGAAACATAGATACTTGGGAAGTTTTCCCCAAACCAAGTGTGCTTATTTGGCAATCTTCCCCAAAAAAAAAAAAAAAAAAAATGAGAAACAAAGTATATTGTTTAGTATTTTTTTTTCTTCTTTTTCCTCCATTTGAAAAAGGAACTAAGTCAGTGTTTTCGATGACTAGGAAATGGCTCCGAAGAGAAGGACTCGTCGCAACCAGAAAGAGGTATCACCACCTCGCCAGGAAGAGGAGGTACCCCATCGGGAAGAGGAACAGAATAATATAAACATACAAGGTGTACCTCCCGAGCTAAAAGATGTAGTTCAAGCGGCAGTCACTGCTGCTCTTCAGCAACATTTGAGTGGAAATGCGACTACTAGCGACGAAAATGCTACTACTAGTGACACTAGTAAGCGGAAGATGGTTAAAGACTTCCAGCAACAGCGTCCTCCCTACTTTAGAGGAAAAGAAGGGGCTGTAGGAGCAGATTACTGGTTAAAGAAGATCACTCAGATCTTAAATCTGCTTCAGGTTTCCAGTCCGGCTGACAGAATCTTACTGGCAACATCTCAACTGATTGAGGATGCCGGTAATTGGTGGGAAGTGGTAGAAAAACAACAATCACTGGTGCTGGAAAGGGAAAGAATTGCCATGACTTGGGAATGGTTCTCAGCCACTTTTCTAGAGCAGTTTTTCCCAGAGGAAGAAAGGGAGAGTCAGACTGAAGCTTTTATATCATTAGTACAAGGCAATATGACAGTGGCAGAGTACCACCGGGAGTTCCTTCGACTATCTGTCTACGCGTTCTACATGGTGGACACTGAGCACCGGAGGGCCCGTAAGTTTGAACGGGGCCTTCGGCCGAGCATCAAAACTAGGGTGACAGTATTCAAGGAACCTACATTGGCAGGGGTGGTTGGCAGGGCCACTATAGTGGAGCGGGAATTGAATGAGGAAGCGCGGCGTGACAACCGCCGATGGCAGAGTGGGCGGGGTGCATTTCAACCCAATAAAAGGTTCCGCCCTAGTTTCGGCAGACCCTCATCCGCTACTGGATCTACAGGGGGCTTTCGCCCCAATCAGCCCTCCCAGTCAGCATCAGTTACCCAGGTTCCTAGAGGTGGGAATACTTGCTATCAGTGTGGCCAACAGGGTCACTTCAAGAGGGAGTGTCCGCAGCTCAACAGACCCTCTAACTTCAAGGGTTCCTCCCGGCCTCCAGTTAGATCAGCTCCGCCGCGAGGGGGCAGAACATACAATCAGGCAGGACGGGCGCCAAACCCTACGGGATCAGGACGACTTTTTGCTATACCTTCTCCAGTAGCAGTGGACCGCTCGGTGATTCAAGGTATGGCCGTAGTTGGTAGTTCTTATGCAATTACATTATTTGATTCTGGAGCTTCCCATTCATTTATATCTGCTGCATTCATATCTGCTACGGGCACATTAGTACAGAATCTGTCCACCTCACTTACTATTGTATCCCCTGTCGGAGACACATCTTTGGGGCTCATATGCACGGCACTGAACACTGAACTCGCTGGATTCAGATTCGAGTTCAATTATTTAGTAATCGATATGGCTGAGTACGATGTTATATTTGGCATGGACTGGTTGGCTACGTATCAGGCCCATATTGATTGCCATCTTCGTAGAGTGATATTTTGGTCACCCGAAGGAAGGCGGTATATAGTGCCCGCTGACCGACAGGGCATTCCTAGAAGGCTGCAGGAAGAATTGAATCATCTTGCCTTGAACACCCTCAGATTAGATAAGGCACCAATAGCTGAACTTCCGGCAGTGGTAGTAGATTATGCCGAGGTATTTCCAACAGAGCTCCCTGGTCTGCCACCTAAGAGGGAGATAGACTTTGAGATTAAATTATACCCCGGCGCAGCTCCAGTATCGTTACCTCATTACAGGATGGCACCGGCTGAGATGACTGAGTTGAAAAAGCAGATTGATGAACTGCTCAGGCTGGGCTTTATTCGGAACAGCACATCCGCATGGGGAGCCCCGGTATTGTTTGTTAAGAAGAAGGACGGTACCCTTCGAATGTGTGTGGATTATAGAAAATTGAACCAGTTGACTGTCAGGAATAAATATCCCCTACCCAGGATTGATGATCTGTTTGATCAGCTTAGGGGTTCCTCTCACATTTCCAAGATTGATCTGATGTCCGGATACCATCAAATCCGGGTTAGAGAGGAAGACATTGAGAAGACAGCCTTCAGGACACGATATGGATTATATGAGTATGTAGTCATGCCGTTTGGGCTTACTAATGCACCGGCGGTGTTCATGGACCTGATGAATAGGATATTCCGTCCTTACTTGGATCAGTTTGTAATTGTATTTATTGATGACATCCTGATCTATTCCAAGAGTCAGGAGGAACATGCTGAATACCTGCGGATAGTTCTGAACACCCTGAAGAGGAACCAATTGTATGCCAAAGCCAGCAAGTGTGAATTTTGGCTATCAAAGGTCAATTTCTTGGGGCACGTTATATCGGAGGAAGGCATAGCTGTAGACCCGACTAAGGTAGCGGCAGTGAGGGAGTGGAAAGCACCGACGAATGTGACCGAGATCCGCAGTTTTCTGGGATTGGCCGGTTACTACAGGAAATTTATTATGGATTTCTCCAAGATTGCAGCCCCACTTACCCGACTCACTCAGAAAGGAGTCAAATTTGAATGGTCAGATCTGTGCAACCGGAGATTTGAGGAGCTAAAGGAGAAGCTTACAACCGCTCCTATTTTGATATTGCCGGAAAGAGGCAGAAACTATGAGGTGTACTGTGATGCCTCAGGAGAGGGACTGGGGTGTACGCTCAGTCAAGGTAATAGGGCGGTGGCGTACGGGTCAAGACAGTTGAAAATTCATGAGCGCAATTATCCCACACATGATCTGGAACTGGCAGCAGTGGTCTTCGCTCTTAAAAGCTGGAGACACTACCTTTATGGTGAGAAGTTTGAGGTATTCTCAGACCATAAGAGCCTAAAGTACCTATTTGATCAGAAGGAACTCAACATGAGACAACGTAGATGGATGGAATACTTGGCAGATTATGAGTTCGCACTCCGGTATCATCCTGGCAAGGCGAACAAAGTGGCGGATGCTCTCAGCCGCATATCACCTGCAACAGTAGCCAGTATGATCAGAACAGAATGGGAGGTGTTGAATACCATCAGAGAGTTTAAACTCTATCTGGATAATCATGGAACCATATATAATCTGATCATACGATCCCACATGGTCTCCGAGATTGAACGGGAACAACGAACAGATCCAGAGGTGGAAGAGATATGGGCTAAGATGTCTACCGGTAAAGTTGTACCGGAATGGGAATTACGACCGGGACAGGGTCTTATGTTCCGAGGTAGGACATATGTGCCTAAGAATTGCAGAAGAGAGTTGCTGATTGAAGCACACCAAACAAAACTCTCTATTCACCCGGGCAGCACCAAGATGTACCATGATCTTAAGAGGCACTATTGGTGGCATGGACTTAAGAAAGACGTGGCAGAGTTTGTTGCATGTTGCTTAACCTGTCAGCAGGTTAAGGCAGAACATCGGAAGCCACCGGGCTTACTCGCACCCTTACCGGTGCCAGAATGGAAATGGGAACACATATCCATGGACTTTGTAACAGGGTTGCCAAGGTCATCCAAGGGCAACGATGCAATATGGGTCATAGTGGACCGGTTGACCAAGTCTGCACATTTCCTTCCCATCAAGATGACGGATTCATCAGACACTTTGGGTCGACGGTACATCCGGGAGATCATCAGGTTACATGGCATTCCCCGGTCTATTGTGTCCGACAGGGATGGCCGATTCACCGGCAGAGTATGGCAGGGCTTGCAGTCGGCTATGGGGACCGACGTATTAACTAGCACAGCATTTCATCCACAGACTGATGGACAGTCGGAGAGGACAATACAAACATTGGAGGATATGCTGAGAGCATGCATGCTAGACTTTAAGGGTGGATGGGAGGATCATTTACCACTGGTGGAGTTTTCCTACAATAACAGCTATCAGTCAAGCCTACAGATGGCTCCGTTTGAGGCCTTATATGGTAGACCATGTAGATCACCCGTGTGTTGGACAGAAGCCGGTGAGCCTGCGCTGATTGGACCGGAGTTGGTTGCAGAAACTACAGCGCAGATTAAATTGATACGGCAACATCTACTCACTGCACAAAGCCGACAGAAGAGTTATGCCGACAAAAGGAGAAGGTTCCTCGAATTTTGAGGTGGGGGACTTGGTGTTTTTGAAAGTCTCACCACGGAAGGGACACATGAGATTTGGAAAGAAGGGGAAACTGTCACCTAGATTTGTGGGACCGTTTCCAATCTTGAAGAGGGTGGGGGGGGTAGCTTATCAGTTGGCGCTCCCTCCGCAGTTATCATCATTACATGATGTATTCCATGTGTCTATGTTGAGGAAGTACAACCCTGATCCTTCACATGTATTGAATATTCAAGACATCGATGTGCAAAGCGATGTGACATATGTGGAAAAGCCGGTCAGAATAGTCGGGACCGAGCAAAGGGTGTTGCGGAACCGGGCCATTCAGTTCGTTAAGGTGGTATGGGAACGACATGGTAATGAAGAAACCACCTGGGAACTTGAGTCGGAGATGAGAGCCTCTCATCCGGAACTCTTTGTGTAAGATGTTTTGAACCTCTACTTCGCTCGAATTTTCGGGACGAAAATTTTAAAAGAGGATTGTATTGTAAGGTCTCGGAATTTTGGAATTAATATAAATGTGAATATTATTTATTTTAATGATGGAAATTAGAAAATTGGTGGAGTAAATGGTAAATGGGCCAAAAAAAAAAAATTGAAATTGGATAAAGGCCCAAGTGTGGCCCAATAGACTATGTTTGGATTTAAATTTATTTAAATGGGTCAAGAATGGTCAAATTGGGTCAAATACCCATTTGGGACCCAATGGGTCAAGATGGGTATGCTCCAAGGTAAATGGGCTAGATGGAAATGTAATTGGGCCATAGGCCCAATGGTAATCCACTTAGAGTGAATTCAATGATTTTAAATCACCTAAGTTATTTGGAATTAAACAATGGTGATGTGGCCAAGTGTGGACCCAAGGTTTGGTGGGGCCGACCACCATGGTTGATTTGGTCAACCATGGGTGGAATAATGGAATTAGGTTAAGTATAATGAATTAACCTAAGGTGATCTAAATAAGCAAATGGGAATTAAAGTAACTAAGTAATTAAATAATTAAATTATTTAACATGGTAGTTAAGAGTGGTCAAAGGGGGCCCATGAGGTGAAAACTCACCTCATCCCAAGCTCAAAAAAATAAAACACGTTGGGACTTATGGGGGTGGAGTCATAAGCCATAAAGCAAGATAAATATCTTGTGGGTGGGTGGAGAGAGTTAATGTAAAGTGAAAGTAAATAACCAAAGAGATAAAGATGGATTTTACACCTTATCCTTTTCATTTTACCCTCAACTCACTCTCTCCATCTCTCCCATTTCTCCATTGCCGTCCCACATTAGCAAGGAAAAGAGGAGAAGAAAATTAAGGAAGAAAAGAGAAGAGCTCAAGGAGAGGAAGAAAAGGTTGGACCACCATCTCAAGGTAAAGTTCTTGAGACATTTTTCCATCTCCATCCTCTTCCCTCTTTCAATTCAAACCTAACATGGCTGATTTTAAGGTTGGGAGTTGCCACCCTTGATCAAAGATCTTGACCTATAAAAGATCAAGAAGAAAGAGAGAGGAGGCTACGGAGACCGACGGGAGCGGCGGAAATCGGAGGAGACGTCGGATAGTGAGTATTTCTTAACTAAAAGAATTTTGGATTTTAGGGTTTAAGAAATGGAATTTATTTTTGTGAAATTAATGGTGGATAGGTGATTTTATACTATGGAATTTAGATACATTAAATGGAAGGGTGGAAGATGGAGAAAACCCTAAATGGGTGAATTAGGGTTAGGGTAAGAAATTGGAAAAATATATTGTGTGCATTGTGTAATTAAATTATTAAGCATGGAATTATGTGGAATTGGAAGGTAATGTGTGAATTTCTTAGGGTTTTAAGGTATGGAGGACATTGTGTAATTTAATTATGTAAAAATGGAAGCATGGAGAATGTTAATGATTTTAGGGTTTTAAAATGATTAAATGTAGCTAATTTTTGAAAAAAGTTTTTATGATGGAATCCATGGATGAATGTAAATATTTTAATGGCCTCAAAAGTGGTGGATGAAGGTGAATGTTTTTATGTCTTGAATATCACCTATGAATGATGAATCAAGTATTTTGGAACCATGAAGAATGAATGGAATAAGGGCTAAGTTAATGGACTCAATTATGGTGAAGAATGATAGTTTTAAAAGCATGATGTAAAATCCCTCATGGGAGGATTCATTTTGGGCCTAAGTAATGTAAATAGGTCCAACGAAAGATAAGGAAAAGACATCATGGGTTCGACCATGGTGTATGGCCGAACCCATGATTCATATGAGAACCATTTTATGGTCCAAGATTAGGGTTTATGTAAATGATTAAATGAATGGGGATGAAGTCAATTAAGTGGCTGATTTTAATAATTCTATGATATGGTTGATGGGTCACTAATGGATGTAGGTTATAGATCAAGTATGGACTTAATTATACATGGATTAAATGAATGATTAAACATAGGAGAGGTAGTGGCAAAACCGTAATTAATGACCCATTTGTAGGTCATGCTATGGGCTAAGTTTAGGATCTATGTCCATGCATTAATGAGGCTAAGTTGAGGGCTAATTCTTGATAATCTTATAACTTAGTTAATGATCATATGACATGGTTAATGGTACATAAATGGATCTAAGTTTGTGATAAGTTAGGGACTTAATCGTGGATAAAATATGGATTGATTTGGTACTGTATAATAAGGTATCGGGACATCGCAAACGGTGCGCGATTGGCGACCGGAATTATAAGACGAAAACGAAAAAGGACGCGAGTCGGTATTCGGTAGGATTCCTACCTTTTTGTAAGCCATGGATTGTGTGATGGTTTCATTGATTTATTTTGGGAATTTTATGGTTTATTTTATGATGAGTTTTAAATCATGGCTTATGTATCTTATATGGCATAATGCAAGATTATGAGTTATATGCTAAGTTATGAAGGCTATATTATGACTATGGAATATACATATTACATAGCATAATGCATTACATCTCATGCATGGCATGGGCAGAAAAAAATAAACAAACCGGAGTCCATGCTCCGTCGGGGCGACCGAGAACAGGCATGGGGACACCTTGACGAGGCTTTGCCGTCAAGGGGGATATTTTACGATTGGACAGATCTTGACGAGGTTTTTCCGTCAAGAGGGATATGACAGTATATGGCAGGAATGATGGGTGGGATTCATAACATTGACACCCATGGCATATCATTTACTTATATTTTAGTATATGGTGGTTTATAGTTTTCATGATGTTATTATCTGTATATGGTTATTACTAACCCATGTGCTAGCCCTACTCGGAATCCTACTGGGCGCGTTGTTCTAACGCCCTACTTCTACCCTAGCTGATAATGCAGGAGATGGCGGACCGGAAGGGCGAGACGGAAGCCAAGCTTAGGAGCTTGGGGAGGCGGATTAATTATCTTGTTGTACTTTATTTTGGAAAAGATGTATTTGTATAGTTAGCTTGTCGGAAATGTAATAATTTAGGTAGTTTGCTATGTTTAGGTATTATTTTGGATAATACAGTATAATGGCATTTTCGTAATTAATTGGGTATTTCTTCCCTGCTATCTGAAGAACTGGTAAGATAGTTCTATGATCATCCGCATTTATTTTTATGTTCCGTGAGCTTACTTGCTACGCGTGAACCGTACTCGTGGACTTATGTTCCACGCACGCGTAGGGTTGGCCAGTTAAGGGCCGGGCTTTAGAAGCTCGGAACTTAACTCGCGTCGTGACGTCCGCGCCCTTTGTCACTTTTAATAAAAAAAAAAAAAAAAAAAAAGTACTCTGATTTTACGGTGAAAAGGGGCGGGCGTTACAGTTCACTGCCTCCTGCCGCTTTCTTTCCTCCCGTGTCACTGCTGGCTCTCCTATGATGTGTCACTCGCTGTCCAGTTCCAGATAAGGAGGATATAAATAAAGGGGGAAAAATAAAGAATGGAAAGGAGAGTTCTCTATGTCACAGAGAACATCCAAAATCTCTAGCCCGATACTCCCCCAAAGGAGAGATGGCTTTCATTCTCTTGCAGATCCCTTTTTGTAGAAGAAGGGCAACGGCTAGATGACTTCTTCCCCAAATCTCTCTCGACGGCTCTCCCACTGATTTTTCATATTCTTTCTTTACATCTCTAGCAACCCAACAACAACTTTTCTTTCTTTGCATTTCAGATTTTTCTCCGTGTCTTTCCTTTCTCAAATTTCTCCAACCTATTGATGCACTCCTTTCCAAAATCTTTCATCAACGGCTCTTTGACTCTTGTAATTTGACTCGGCAGATGATTTGGTCTTAACTCGGGACTATGACTCAGCAAATTGACTCGGGTTTTTATTCAAATTTATTAAATATGTGGGATTTAATCTCCAGAAACAAGAATAGGCGCAATAAGTCTTAAAAATAAAACTTATAAATTTACATGTAAATTCAAGAAATAAAACCAATTTAAATGTGATAATGCCCATGGAAAATAAGATATAAATGCAATTTTTAGCATTTATCACACCCCCAACTGGCATGTTGCTATTCCTCAAGCAACCAAAATTAAAACAAAATCCTAATTACGCCACTTTCGCTGGCACTCTCGATTGCATTTAGTGCATGCAATAAGCCTTTGAACCCCTATGTCATCCCTAGTGGACGAGTTGTAGTCTCGTGAGGGTTTTGAGGGATGACACCCATAAACATCATTCTAGTTTTCTTTTTTACAAATTCTTTTTCAAATTTTTTATTAAACAATAATTTCCTCAATTATTTTTTTGGAAAAGAAAAAAATTCAACATTGAAGAGGAAATGTACTATTTAACCTAAAAAATGACTCATCAATTTGAAAACCTATTAAAAGCAATTTTTTTTTTTTTTTACATTTTCTTTAACAACACTAAAAACTTTTAAAAACAAACATTTAAAACTAAACCCTCTATCCCCCAACCTAAATCTGACATTGTCCTCAATATTGAAATGACATGAATGCATGAAAGTGTATAAGGATAGCGACATTAAAAGACAGAGTAATCAACAACAAATAATGTGAGGGTAGATGTAATGACCCGTTCTGAGTTTTCTCGATTTTTGGAGAAATTTTCGAATCTTCGAGTTATCTTTGGGACCTTGGTAGAGGTGAAGAGATTGCGGGGGCGCCGTGGTGGGCCTAGTTATCGAATTTCGAGTTGAAAATTCAAAGGACATTTCAGTAATTTCATAATTTTTATGTATATTGTTATGGAAAAAATCGTTGAAAAATCACACTTTTTCCTATTGACATTTGTTATTTGAGATTTTTCAAGTTCTCGAATTCTTTGTATTTTATTTTCTTTTGAAAATAAATTATTTTCAAAACCTTAGTATTTAAAAGAAAAGAAAAAAAAAGGAGATTAAAACCCTAATTTCCCCAAACCCTAACCCTTTAAAATCCCTTCCTTCCCTCACGCGGCACTGTAGCCGCAACTACAACAGTGCTCGTGCGTCCCTCTTCTCTCTCGGTAGCTCTCCTCTCTTCTGTCTCTCAAACCCTAGGAGACCCTCCCCCTCCACACAACTACCGCCGCATCAACCTTTCCTCTTCGGATTTCTCTTTCTCTGCCATCTCCTTTTTCTCCTCTGTGATCCTTCTCCTCCTTCCTCTCGGCCGACCTAAGTTGCACTTGATTTCACCCCTCCTCCGCCACCGACCGTCGAGTCATCACCCCTCCCGCCGTTGCAGCCGTTTCTAGGTTTTCCCCTTTTTCTCCCTGTTTTTCTCTGATTTCTTGCTGATTTCCTTCTATTTTCTCAATTTTCATCGATTTTTCCCAAATTCTTTGGATTTCAATGATTTCTTGCAGTTTCCCCGATTTCCTTCTCTTTTCCCCGTTTTCTTGATTTTCATCAAAATTTTCCGAATTTCCTTGGATCTCAATGATTTTCCCTCTCTTTTTCCCCTTCTGAGTCGGCTCGGCTGACTCACTGAGTGGACTCAGTTGGGCACCTGGTTCAGCCCAGCTCGGGCTTGTCCCAACTTGGCCCAGTTCGGCCCAGCTCAGGTTTGAAACATCTTGGCCTAGTTCGGCCCAACTCTGATTTCAACCATCTTTGCCCAGTTCGGTCCAACTCTGATTTTACCCAATCGACTCAGCCAGTCTTGGACCTAGCCCGCCCGACCCTGTTCTGGCAGGCCTAGTTCTTCGGCCCGACCCATTTTAGAGACCAGTTTCAGGCCCGGCCTATTTTAGAGCCCAGTTCTTCGGCTCGGCCCGTTTTTAGGGCCAGACCCACTTTAGAGCCCAGTTTCAGACCTGGCTCGTTTTGGGCCCAACCCAGTTTTAAGCCCATTTTCAGTCTGGATTCTTTTTAGCCCGTCTTGCTTTATTCACTTATTCATTCTTCCTTGTTTCAACAGTTTGAGCTCCCTTCAACCATCAAGTCGCTTGTTCGCTTCGGATTCTCGACTCCACACACACAGTGAGGGGACTTATCACTGTTTTAACGTTCATTCACATCTATTTAACCTTTAACCTCAGACATGTAATGACTTGAATGGGGCCCTTCGTTTATTAAGCCACTTGGTAATGGAATTGTCGAAATAAACATGTGGCAAGGGATCCGTTTGTGTGCACTCATGTTAACTATATGCAATTAAAGGAGAATTGTAATCGGATGGATGATTATTTGGACTTGGAAAGTAGTTGATAAGATGTTTGTTTAATCATTACATGGGAATGAACTTATGATGAGAAAAGTATGTGTTGGATATTGGACATGATGTTCGAAAATTGTTGATAATATGTTTGCGTTCAATCATAATGTGTATGTGAATTTATGATGGGAATGAGATGTGTTTTGGATATTGAGTACTATGCTTGAAAGTTTATTGATAAAATATTGTGTGTTTAATTACAACATGTGAACATGATCATGATGAGCATGGAGATATATGTCTAGATAACCTGTTATATGTCCTTGTTATGCCCAATGCGTGTGTTGTTGGTCTTGATTAATTATATCAGGACATGATTATATTGTTAGACATGACCTTGATATCATTTACATGCATGGGAGGTAACCCACCTCAGACGATGTGCCATTGGGTGTTGAGATGGAGGAGTTATTTACATGTGTATATGTTCATGATGATATGATGGTTTGAGTGTTGGGAGGACCTCCCCGTTATATTCCGACGATCGAGACCCCTATAGGAGATGCGAGTTTCCCCATTGCGTTTTTGCGGATGAGGTGCCTGCCCTTGAGATTGGCTTCCCGTTATACACATGCGGTCGAGACCCCCATTAAAGATGCAAGTTCCCCGTTGCATTCCGGCTGTTGTGTATTGTATGGCTTCCCGTTTGAATTGGTAGGGAGACTGGAGTTGTTGGAGGACTATTACGAGTTATGGAGGTGATGTCTCGGACTGATCAGTGGGACCATTGGTTAGTAGTATTTTTGGCACTCTTGTACAGATACATTCTTTCTATTATTAGGTCTACTACATTTCATACATGCCATACATGTTATATTGTTGATAAGTGATATGTTTTATCATTTCACTGGGCTAGATAACTCACCCCTTACATTTCAAGTACCCCGATTGGGCATGGGCCAGGCAAACCCCTTGAGCAAACACCTGAGGAGGAGTACTAGTAGTTAGACATATAATTTTATACTTATGTTCTAAATTTGAGAGACTCTAATTACATGGACTTATTATTACATGTTTGTTTGGATGACTGTATGACCTTATTTGATTAGTCTATGGTTGTTTGTTATATTTTCTTAGCACTGTGGACTCGTTGTTTGTTGAGCGGGAGGTAGTTACCCCGTTTCCAAAAAAAAAAAAAAAAGATTCACCTGATATCTCTTTTTTGCGAGTTTTGAGATATTTCGGAGATAAGGCGCCGTAGCGGGACGGGGAGTTACAGTTGGTACCAGAGTACGATTCAACTCTCGGACTATGCATGGGACATAGATTGATGTGATTATGACTAAAGACTTGGTTCATCCCCTGTGTGATAGATGGAACCGAGTTGTGGGGTAGTGCGTAGACACCCTAAGCTTGTGCGGTATGTTTGATACGCTTCCCTTTGGTTAGTGTACTTGAGACGTGTCTTGTGTCTGATTCTTGCTCGGTTTGAGACTCTCCAACGTTTGATTCGTGAGTAAGTCAGTGGTGAGATAGATCGCTTGTTTGTGTGTGGAGCATTGTGACGTGGTCATGGGAGTTGTGGGATATAAATCTTTAGGTTTTAAGTCGTGTTGGTCATACTCCATAGAGTAATTAGAGGTGTTCTTCGGTGGGACCCACGTTAGAAGGAGTTCTCACCTTGGAGGCACGTCGATGGTATTTTCAGAATGGCTTGAGCACCGTGATGGAGTCACAGGAGGGCTCGTGTTTAAAGCGCGAGGGCACCGTTTGTGGGTCTCGCTTGTGACTATTTGGTATAGAGATAGATTCATTGAAAATCTATGGGTGTCTACCGAGTGAGTCCAGCTGGCTCACTCTGCAGATAGCCAATAGAATTCCATGAGAGGTGGTGGACTTGGTATGTTTGAGTTGTTAATTAGGCCCGCTTTGAGCTTAGGACTACGAGGAGTGCCTGGGGGCCGAGCCAATGGTTGTGCGTCTGGCTCTAAGACTCCCACGGGTCCAATGTTATGGCCCAGTTCTTCGGCTCGGCCCGTTTTCAGGGCCCGACACATTTTATAGCCCAGTTTCATGCCCGGCCCATTTTAGAGCCTAGTTTCAGGCCCGACCCATTTTTAGGGCCAGACCCACTTTAGAGCCCAGTTTCAGACCTGGCCCGTTTTGGGCCCAACTTAGTTTTAGGCACATTTTTAGTCTGGATTCTGTTTAGCCTGTCTTGCTTTATTCACTTATTCGTTCTTCCTTGTTTCAACAGTTTGAGCTCCCTTCAACCCATCAAGCCACTTGTTCGCTTCGGATTCTTGACTCCACACACACACTGTATGTAGCGCCCGCCCCTTTTCACCGTAAAATCAGAGTACATTTTTTTTTTAAAATAAAAGTGACAAAGGACGCGGACGTCACGACGCGAGTTAAGTCCGGGCTTCTAAAGCCCGGCCCTTAATTGGCCAACCCTACGTGTACGTGGAACGAAGTCCACGAGAACGGTTCACACGTAGACGTAAGCTCGTGGAATACAACTTAATGCAGAATATTATAATAGAGACTATCCTACCAGTTTTCAGATAGCAGGGAAGAAACATTCATTTAGTTACTAATATATCTCAAAATCATAATGTGTAAACTAAAATCCCAAAACATAGCAAGTTATCTAAATTATTACATTTCCAACAAGCTACGCTATTCAAATGTACATTTCCAAAATAAACAAAAATAAATTAGCAGTTCGCCTTCCCAAGCTCCTAAGCTTGGCTCCCGTCGCGCCCCTCCGTTCCGCCATCTCCTGCGCCATCAGCTAGGGGAGAAGTAGGGCGTTAGACAACGCGCCCAGTAGGACTCCGAGTAGGGCTAGCACATGGATTGGTAATAATAGCATGCAGATAATAACATAGTGAAAACTGGTGAACAACCATATAATGAAATTATAAAGTGAATGCCATGCTGTAACGCCCCGCCCTTTCCGAGAATTTCAGAGTCTAATTTTTTTTTGTAAGTTATAATAAAACATCGAAAGAGAGCGGGCGGCGTCACGACGCGAGTTAAGTTCAGACTACCCAAGTCTGAACCTTAACTGGCCACCCATGTGTACATGGACTAGACCATGATTACGAATCACACATGGAACTAACATCAACATGTGGAATAACCTAGATTAATTGCGGAATAGAAAGACCAAATAACAAGTAACAGTCTTAAACATTATTTAACATAGATCAACCATCCAAATGTTATCAACCTAATCAAACCATAGCAAGTAGTGAATTATTATATGTCCCACAAAAGTATTCAAAAGACAGTAATGTAAAGTAGTTCAGTCCTTCATTCAAGCACTTAGGCTTGGCTCCCCTTCCGGTCAACGACCTTTCCTTTCCCTTTGCTTGTACCTGCAATCTCCTCTGAGGATAGAATTAGGGCGTTAGATCAACGCGCCCAGTAGGTTCCCGAATCAGGGCTACCACATGTTAGCATATAAAACATGCATATATATCATATTACATGAACATTAAAAACAGGTAAAACAATGCTATGAAATATGCACATGCAATGAGCATCCCCCATCATGTACTTTCATAGCCATCACTTGACGTGCCTTACACCGACAAGGTAAATTACACACACTTTCATCTCTTCTATAAAATATGTACATGCAATGAGCAACCCCCATCATGTACATTCGTAGCCATCACTTGACGTGCCTTGCACCGACAAGGTAAATTACAACACACTTTCATCTCTTCTATAAAATATGTACATGCAATGAGCAACTCCCATCATGTACATTCGTAGCCATCACTGTAAAACTTCATTCATTATCCCATAACTATGCATGAGATGTCAATGCTTGTATGTCATTTGTCAATGCATAATATATCATTTGAAACCACATAAAATAAACAAGAATCTCATAAAGAAAACCAGGGTAAAAACTGTGGTTACAAGTATGTAGGAAACCTACTGAAGAATCACTTCAGCGTCCGTTCTTTCTTAGACTTTATCCGGTCACGACTCGTTCGCCGTTCAACTCTCGTCACCTTGTGATACAATAATCAGTAAATCATATTGTCACTTAAATGTCCATTCACATATAAGACCCAAAACATCTTGATTTGATCCTTTCTTTCAAGTCCTTCCATTATTGCCCATATTTACAATTTTTGCCATTGGTTCCAACCAATCTACTTAGTCATCCAATCTTTAATCCACCAAACTTACTCCATGGGTTCGGCCATACATTTGGCCGAACCCAATGGTTCTTTTATCCATTACCATATGGTTCTCCATTAGGGTATTTTAAACCTTTTAAATCAACATAGAACCATTACCAACTACTACTCATAAGTTTAGCCTATTTAACCCATTCACCATGAATTAGCATAAAGTCCATCAACGTGCTTGGTTATTTACTGATATTAAGTACATAGATACATACATGATTCTTGAGTCAAAATCATACAACCCAATCAGTAAGCATAACCATATATAAACCAAATAAAAACCATAAAGTAACCCATGGGGTTCGGCCACTCACATGGCCGAACCTCATGGTTCTTTGAATCCAATTCTTCTAATGATCTTTCATCATTTATCATGTATCTTAGGCATAAAAACAACAAACATAATTCTATTTAAAATCCTATAGAAACCCCATGGTATTGCATGGTTTCTAACTCTTTAATTGCACAACAATCATCAATCTCTTTCATGGGGTTCGGCCATTCAAGTTGGCCGAATCCTATGTCCATGAATTGATCCTTCAAACATGCATTAGGTGTTATTTAAATCATGCAATATCAGTACCCTTTTGCTGCCTTTATACCTCTTAGAAACCCTCTTTAAAACATGTATTTTAAATCTAATAACATATGTAAAAACAGTCCCAACGTGCATGGTTTTAAATTTCAAAAACCATACACACTAATCAACTTTTTCCATGGGGTTCGGCCACCCAAAGTGGCTGAACCCAATGGTCCATTTCCACTCCTTTAATCCACTGATTTAGACCATATAAACTTCAGTCCTTGATGACCTTCAAGTCCATGTTTTAACCCTTTTTAAAACATACATTTTATGTCCAATAAAACATCTAAAAACAGTCCTATACTTGTATGGTTTTAAATTCCAAAAACCATCCAAACCAACCAATTGTTTCCATGGGGTTCGGCCATCCAAAGTGGCCTAACTCCATGTTCTCAATTTCCATCCTTTAAACCTTATCATCACACATTAAAACCTTACTTATTTCGGCCACAAAATGACCCCAAAAATCAGTCCATAAAACCCATGGTTTTCATGTTTCCAAAACATGAAAACCATGCAATCTTTTACATGGGGTTCGGCCCTCCATGGTGGCCGAACCCAATGGTTATTTTCACCATTTTAAATCCTCCATAATCAAGGTTAAATATTGGTGTATTCGGCCATGACCATGGCCCAATACATACCCTACTTGTTTTATGTTTTTAAACCAAAAAATCATAAAGATACTTACCAAATTTTCCAAACTTCCTCCTTGTCTTTGATCCTTGTTTTCTCCCTTTTATTTCTTCTTTTCTTTTGCTGTTTTGTGCTTGAATATTTGATGCCAAAACCTCTGCTGTTCCAGCCAAGAAGAACAACGAATTGGAGAGAGGAGAGAGGGAGAGAGAGATGAGGAAAATCTTAGGCTTTGCAATGATAAATTGGCCAAGTGATGGTGTTCATTGGTTTTGTATTTCAGCCATCAACACCCGTCCACTTCCTCATCAACTCATGCACAAAACGTGGGCATTGGGTGCCCTCCAAGGCACCCCTTGGCAGCTACCCATGCAGCCATTCAGATTTCTATGTAACTCACCTCAAACCCATCATTTACATTAACCATTCACCATGGAACTCACCAAAACAAGTCCCCAACGTGTGGGACTTGTTTGGTTGGTTTGAGACCAGCCAACCTCTTCAAATTCCCATTAAACTCACTGATTTACAGTCCCTTGGATTTCCATTTTGGCTCACCCAACTCAAGATATTTTCATTCAAACCCAACTCATCACATTTAATGCTCCATCTTTGAGTCAACTCTTTTCTTAATTTAGACTCACTCCAAATCAGTCCAACTCAAGTTGAGTTATCTCACACTTGAGTTCCATTGAGGGCCCACACGGTCATCGGTGGTCAAACTAGTCAACCCGACCCGTTGGGTCCACTTTTGGCTCCTTGACCCGTTTTTGACTCCATGACCCAATTATGGGTATTTTGGTCATTTGTAATTGGTTTTTGCATATGGGTCAGGCCTACCCATTTCTTCTCTACTTGATTTCCAATCAAATAGCTTAACCCCATTTAATTTAAATTCACACAACGGTCAAATCATCCATTTTGACCCGATGGGTCCCATTTGGGCCCTTTGACCCATTTAGCCATTTTTGACCCAAATGATGAAAATTACCCAACCAATCAAACTTAACATTCATAATATGCTCATATGATTTTAATTTGAGCAATGGGCCCCACTATTTCCTTTCTTAACATCACAAAATAATTAATTTAACAACTCAAGGGCATTTTGGTAATTTTTCCACTTCATTGAGAAATTGGGGTGTTACACATGCTATGGGTGTCTATGTTATGAATCCCACCCATCATCCTTACCATCATGATATCATATCCCCCTTGACGGCAAGACCTCGTCAAGGTATCCCCATGCCTATTCTTGGTTACCCCGACGGAGCATGGACTCCGGTTATAACCTATCAGGTTATCCCCATGCCTGTTCTCGATCGCCCCGACGGAGCATGGACTCCGGTTTGTTTATTTTTTTCCACCCATGCCATGCATGAGATGTAATGCATTATGCTATGTAATATATTTGGGTCATAGCCTTTACATATTACTCATATCACTAACATATAACTCATAGGTTAACCATATGCCATAATCACATATAAACCATAATTTCATAACCCATTGCATAACCGAAAATATAATTTCCAAAAATAAAGCAATAACGATTCACATAACACCTAATCCATGTCTTACAAATAGGTAGGAATCCTATCGAATACCGACTCGCGTTCTTCTCTTTCGTTTTCGTCCGATAGTCCAGTTACCGACACGCGTACCGCTCGCAATATCCAATACCTTATTACATACACATAATTAGTCCATGTTTTTAACCTTTTAAATCCATTAATCACATACTTAAGGTTACCATAATTGCACTTATGTCCATGATCATTTTTCATGGAGTTCTTGAATTTGGCCATTATTTACAATTTTGCCACTACTCCTTTACATGATTAATTACTCATTTTTATTTCTCCATTCTTAGACCCATGATAGATCCAAAATCTTGGATCTATCAATGATTCATTAACATGTCACAAGATCACTAAAATTCCACCATCTAATTAACCTAATCCTTATTAATTTAAACACCCATATAGTCCCATACTTAACCCATCAATTGTCTCATAAAATTGGGTCATAGGTTCAAAATACCCCATTCCTCAAATCTTCCCATGGGGTTTACTTCATGCATTTAACCCACATTAAGTCCATTATCCATTTATGCCCTTTGAAGGCCATAAACATCATTCACCTTTCGATCTAACCCATCACAAGGCTCACCAATGGGCCATGGGTTCGGCCATACACCATGGCCGAACCCATGGTGTCCTTTTCCCATTTTCTTCCTTGGTCAACATATATCACTTAATTCCATCACAAGTCCCTCCATGTGGGGATCTTATCATACATTTTAGATCACCCCTTTGATCAGCATTAGGTCTCTTTTTTTTTTTGGTTCATCTACATTACCAACACTCCTATTTATTTTCCATTATTCATAACCATTATCACACCATCATAAAACCCTCATATTTAACTACATTGGAGTCCATTACAAATATCAACACTAGGTTCATTTTGGTACAACAAAACCACCAACATTCATCACCATAGGGTTCCACAACATTCATAAAATCTTTCCATAGTTTTTTTTTTTTGTTTTTGAAATCCCATTTACAATGCTTAAGGTCCATTTAAAAAAATTGTTAATTTTCTCCATCATTTTTCTTATAAACACCCCTTTAAACTTAACCACATTTAATCAATAAGCCCTTAGAACCCTAAACCATCCTCCATGGTTTCCATTCTTCATAAATCCTAATAAATCATTAAAATGACCAAATTACCTTCCATGTCCTCCATTCCTTAAAACCCTAAAAATTTTACACATCAATTATAGAACCCTAATTAGATTCATCAGCCCTTTTTACCATGCTTAATTAACACCTAATTATACAATGTCCTTCATTCCTTAAAACCCTAAAAAAATTCACACATTAATTACATAACCCTTAATCCATTTATATATATATATTTTTTCTTTCTTTAACCCTAATTTATCCATTAGAGTTTCCTCCACTTTCCATCTTTCAAATTGATGGATTTAAAATCCATGGCATAAAATCATTTGACCACCATTAAATTTACAAAATGAATCCCAAATCTTAAACCCTAAAAATCCAAAATTTCTTGTTTAAGAAATACTTACAATCCGTCGTCTCCTCCGATTTCCTCCACTCCCGTCAGCTTCCTTAGGCTCCTTTCTCCTTCCTCTTGATCTTTGGTAGGCCAAGATGTTTGATCAATGGTGAAACCCTCCTAACTTAGGATTGGCCATGATAGGGTTTGATTTGAGAGAGAAAAGGGAGGAGAGGATAAAGAGGTGTCTAACTTTCGTGGCCCTGAGGTGGAGGGCCCAAGCTTAAACCTTTCTTCTCTCTTTCTCTTCTTTTCTCCTTAACTTTTTTTTTTCTTCTTCTCTTCTCTTCCTAGTGGGGGATGTCCATGAGAGAGTGAAAGAGAGGAAAGAGTGAAATGAGAATGAAAAGAGAGGGAGAAAAGAAAAGATAAGCCTTATCCCCATTTGCTTACCTAATTTCCACTTTACATTAACTATCCCAACTAACCCACATGATATTTCTCATGCTTTATGGCCCAAGCAACTAGCCAACGTGTTTTTTTTTTTCTTCCAATGGATGGTTTTGGTCTTTCATTGACCATTTGACCACCTTTAACCACCATTTTAATAATTTAATTAATTAATTAATTAAGTCCTTTAACTTAGGTTAATTAATCCCCACCTAATTTAATTCCATTCAATTCCCTCTATGAAATCCACCCATGGTTGACCAAGTCAACCATGGTGGCCGGCCCCACCAATTCTTGGTCCACACGCCACCTCACCTGATGAGGTGGAGGTGGGTCCCACTTGGCCACATCACCTTGGCTTAATTCAAATTAACTTAGGTGATTTAAATCCATTCCATACATTCCAATTGGATTACCATTGGGCCCATGGCCCAATTACATTTTCCTCTTACCCATTTACCTTAGGGCTTACATCAATTTGATCCATTGGGTCCCAAATAGGTATTGGGCCCGATTTAACCATCCTTGACCCTTTAAGTAAACTTAAATCCAATCCATAGTCCATTGGGCCCTACTTGGGCCTTTGCCCAAATTTTGGTCCATTTACCATTTATTCCATCAATTTTCCCAATTTTTTCATCCTTAAAATAAATAATATTCACATATTCATTGATTTACAATTTCCGGGCCATTACACTGTAAGGGGACTTATCAATGTTTTAGCATGTATCCGCATCTATTTAACCTTTAACCTCGGACATGTAGTGACTTGAATGGGGCCTTTCATTTATTAAGCCACTTGGTAAGCAAACTGTCGAAATAAACATGTGGCAAGGGATCCGTTCGGGTGCACTCATGTTAACTATATGTGATTAAAGGAGAATTGTAATCGGATGGATGATTATTTGGACTTGGAAACTAGCTGATAAGATGTTTGTTTAATTATTACATGGGAATGAACTTATAACGAGTAAAGTATGTGTTGGACATTGGACATGATGTTTGAAAATTGTTGATAATATGTTTGCGTTCAATCATAACGTGTATGTAAATTTATGATGGGAATGAGATGTGCTTTGGATATTGAGTACGATGCTTGAAAGTTTATTGATAAAATATTGTGTGTTTAATTACAACATGTGAACATGATCATGATGAGCATGGAGATATATGTCTAGATAACCTGTTATATGTCCTTGTTATGCCCAATGCGTGTGTTGTTGGTCTTGATTAATTATATCAGGACATGATTATATTGTTAGACATGACCTTGATATCATTTACATGCATGGGAGGTAACCCACCTCAGACGATGTGCCATTGGGTGTTGAGATGGAGGAGTTATTTACATGTGTATATGTTCATGATGATATGATGGTTTGAGTGTTGGGAGGACCTCCCCGTTACGCTCCGATGGTCGAGACCCCCATAGGAGATGCGAATTTCCCAGTTATGTTCAGGCGGTTGAGGTGTCTGCCCTTGAGATTGGCTTCCCCGTTATACTCCGGCAGTCGAGACCCTCATAAGAGATGCGGGTTTCCCCGTTGCATTCCGGCAGTTGATGCGGTTGTGTATTGTGTGGTCTCTCGTTTGTATTGGTAGGGAGACTGGAGTTGTTGGAGGACTATTACGAGTTATAGAGGTGATATCTCGGACTGATGAGTGAGAGCATTGGTTAGTAGTATTTTGGGTATCTTGTAAAGATACATTCTTTCTATTATTATATCCACTACATTTCATACATGCCATACATGTTATATTGTTGATACGTGATATGTTTTATCCCTTCACTGGGCTAGATAGCTCACCTCTTACATTTCATGTACCCCGATTGCGCACAGGCCGGGCAGGCCCCTTGAGCAAACACCTGAGGAGGAATACTAGTAGTTAGACATATAAGTTCATACTTATGTTCTAAATTGAGAGACTCTAATTACATGGAATTATTATTACATGTTTGTTTGGATTACTGTATGACCATATAGTCTATGGTTGGTTGTTATGTTTTCTTAGCACTGTGGACTTGTAGTTTGTTGAGCGAGAGGTAGTTATCCCATTTCAAAAAAAAAGATTCACCTGATATCTATCTTTTACGAGTTTTGAGATATTTAGGAGGTAACAAGCCGGTAGCGGGACGGGGCGTTACAGTAGAAGACACCTGAAATTGATGAGTGCAAAAACATAATCGTCTTTTTTTTTTTAAAGATACCGCTAAATTACATGAATGAAAAAAATGAAAAAGAGAGAAAATAAAGAAGGATAGTAATAATAATAAAGAAAATGGAAATGCCTAAAAATTAGTAGGATACACATTGCACCAATCAGTCCTAAAAAACATGGTCCTCCAGAGGGGTGGACTTTCCCTCAGTCAAATAATAGCCGACGAAGAGGGTTTGGCATTGTCCTCCCAGTGAATCTCATGGGTACAAACAAAGGGACGAATTTCCCCAATGTCGACAGTGATCCATTCTACTGTACCCACATCAAGTAATTTTTCCTCGTGAATTTGGTTTGATTGCAAGAACATGGCCACTGAGAATGTCTTTTGTTGGACCTAAAGATATGTACTGGAGTTCGACCAGTGGAGGTTCCAACTCAAGCCTTGGCATTTGGGCACAAGATGGGAGGGGCATGATATCACAAGGTGCTAACTCTTCAATACGTGCCCTCCACTTATCAATATCTAATAATGGAGCAAATTCTAACATAGAATTTACAGAACTAAACCCTCATCAAAATCATTAAAGTGGGCCAAACAAGCCTCAAGAGGATCAATAAAAGCTAATGGAGACTGATCTTGTATCTACTTCACTTTAGGCACATCACTGTCATCATTCCCAAATTGCTTGCAAATATTAAATACATTTAATTCCAACGTCATATTGCTAGAAGAAAGTTTCATAATACCATCCCTATAATTGATTAAAGAATTGGAGGTTGCAAAGAATTGATGGCCCTAGAATGACACGAATTTTTTTGATGATATCCGACAAGGGAATGCTATTTTTACCTTCCTAGAAATTTAAAAAGTGTTGGCATTCGGCCCTAATTTCTTAAGAGGTAGTGATTTTTGTATCGGATGTTGCAAAGCCACTATAGACTTAGACTCATCAAGCTCACCATCACTCTATAATTTTGAACATTCCTCAGGTTTGCCAACTTTCGTTGAAATATTTTGGTCAACTATTTTTTCACTTTGCAGAGTGGTGATAGACTCAACTAGTCCATCTTGTGAATCAGAAGAGTTTGAATTTTGTATTTCAAATTGATCTCCCGGATTCAATTCAGGTTGAGCAGAAAACTCATGTATTTCTTGAATGCTCAACATAGAACTCTACTTGTTCATTGAACTCTTCAATTCATTCATGGATTGCATCATCTGATTGTTAATGATAGCCTGACTTTGCATGAATGCATGCAATGGCTCCTCAAGAGTTTCCTTATGTGGAGGCACATATGGAGTAGGAATGAAAGACCATTGAAGAGAGTCGTTAGCATCGGAATTGTCTCTCCAACTAGGGTTATAAATTTCAGGGTATGGAGAGAAAGGCATTTCATAGGTATTAGCTGGACCCTGTAACCAATCTTTCAGAACTGGGATTGCAGGACAATCCAGAACTTGGTGTCCAACAGTCTCACATATGCCACAAATGCCATCTATTTTTTCATCGGCCTCTATGTCCTCTATTCTTTTTGTCAAATAGGCCAACTTCGGGTGGACATCATCCTCTTTTTCAAGGGGATACATATCTCTCATTTTAAAGTCAAAAGTACTGTGATTAAGAGAAAAATTGGTACATGGTGGAGAACGTAATCTCGCGTGTTGCATATATTCACGCATAGTTCTCGGTGGTCGGACAGAACATGTTCTTGATTGTTACAAATAATCAAGCATAGTTCTCCGAGGTGGGGTATTTCGATTTTCACTTTCCCCATAATCACATCCATATTGAAACATTGTGTTGCATGGAAATGAATATTCAGACTCTTCAAATAAATTATCAAATGGGTCTCCAACAGTAAAATGATATTGACCAGCCATATCACCTGTAATGAGGATATAAAAAAAACACTCAAATTAACCTAAACTAAGTAAATAATGAAAAATAAAAGAGGGAAGGAACGAGATTACTAGATGTATAGAAATCCAAAACAAACATACCTAAACACAATGAACAAGAAAAGTTACTAGCTCATAAAACAAACAAATAATCTAAAGACTAATTTTTTTTTTGTTTTTTTGTTTTAATTTTTTAATATTTTTTCAAGTGTTTATAAAACCTTTACAATCCCCGGCAACGACGCCAAAAACTTGCTACACGTTAGAAGTGTAAAACCCAAGCATGGGTAGCGAAGTAATAAAATTTACTTGGTGAATCTGAGGTTGAATCCACATGGACTGAATGATTTAAGAACACTAATTTAAAATGAGAAATAAAAGTTGATTTTCCACACAAGTTATGGAGCTAAAATGAATTTAAAACAATAATAAAAATGCACTAAGGTTCGGGAATCCATTTAATAAATTATAGATTCATTTTTATCAACTTGTCTCAGTGAGATTCGAATGATGATTCTATCTCACCGGAAGATGGGACATTTAACTTAATAATAATTTTCAATTAATTTGTTCAAATAATTGATGGTTAAGAAACAATTAATTACATATCATATGTCCAGGGATTCTCCAAGCAATCACTGCATTCGTAAATCACAATAATTTAAGGAAAATATATAGACATTGATAGGTCCTTGATTTTTATCACAAGCATCATACATTTATCACAATATTTAGTGTATTCGGAAACTACACTAAATCAAGGAAATTACTATGATGAATGTTATAAATATCGAGATTAATTAAACCATTCAATTAAATGAAAACTTACATTAAAACTCAATTATTGATTTAAAATAACTCAATAAATAATTAAACTTCACTCCTCCCCTTAGTGAGGAATTTAGCCAGACATTAGGATTAAAGACATTAAGATAATTAATTTAAGCATCAAATGGAATTTAAACAATATTTAAAACAATCTCAAACTAAATGTTCTCAAATGAAATGAAACATAAAATACCATTAATCAAATCAAAAGAAAATAAAACATAGTTAACCGTATAAGAGAAGTGCAACTAAAAACTCACTGAAATGAGGACTAAAGGGCAAAAAGAAGGATGGCTGGCCTTCAACGAAGAAATGGGTAGTGAGCCTGCTGCCTTTCCAAACGTCACATGCTGCTACAACTGACTACGGCCTGTCATACAACAGTCCCGACCTGGAAACCTAGGGTCAGTCACTGTTCACTCCCTCCTGCTGCTTTCCTTCCTCCCGGGGCACTGCTAGCTCTCCTATGGCGTGTCACTCGCGGTCCAGTTCCAGATAGGGAGGAGTTAAAGAAGAGAGGAAAAAATAAAGAAGGGAAATGAGAGTTCTCTCTGTCACATAGAACCCCCAAAATCTCTAGCCCGATGCCCAAAGGAGAGATGGCTTTCATTCTCTTGCAGATCCCTTTTTGTAGAAGAAGGGCAACGACTAGATGACTTCTTCCCCAAATCTCTCAACTCTCCATTGATTTTTCATATTCTTTCTTTCCATCTCTAGCAACCCAACAACTTTCTTTCTCTGCATTTCAGATTTTTCTCCATGTCTTTCCTTTCTCAAATTTCTCCAACCTATTGATGCGCTCCTTTCCAAAATCTTTCATCAACGGCACTTTGACTCTTGTAATTTGACTTGGCAGATGATTTGGTCCTCACTCGGGACCATGACTCAGCAAATTGACTCGGGTTTTTATTCAAATTTATTAAATATGTGGGATTTAATCTCCTGAAACAAGAATAGGCACAATAAGTTTTAATAAATAAAAATTATAAATTTATATGTAAATTCAGAAAATAAAACCAAAATAAATGTGATAATGCCCATGGAAAATAAGATATAAATGCAATTTTTAGGATTTGTCAACTATATATCGGCTGAAATTTTATATATTGGCTGTTATTTATTTTTTTCTTTTAAAAGAGAAAATTCAAAAAAAAAATTATGATTACCAAATCGGAAAGCCCAGAATGGCAATATTCCTAAGGGCATTTAATGTCAAACTAGGCCTTAGATTTCAATATTTAAGGAGGTAGAAATTTCTAAAATCATGGAGAAGAAAATCTGGGTTTCCCCTTATATTTTTTTGCTTTTTCCTTATTGTCTTTCCATTTCTTTCTTTCCTCCAATGTTGTAGTCGTTTGGGCCAGAGTCACAAATACCTTTCTCCCGGCGATTGGTAATATCAGGATATTTTAAAATTTTGGATTTTTATTGAGATATTAATGGGAAAATCTAGCGAAAGATATAATGTTTAAAAATAATAAAAATAGATTAAATTAAAATATTAATAAAATAAAATCTTAATATGGAATATATCGGGATATTATTGCGATATTACTATTTATCACATTTTTAACTTGAATTTATTGGGAATTTACCGTCGTGACAATAAATACACATTCTTATCGCGATAATGGTATTTTGCTGATAAAAACGTGGAAAATTTGAAAATACAGCCCATATTTGTGACATGGGTTTAGGTAACACTAAAATCATGGAGAAGAAAGGGAAACACTAAAATCATGGAGAAGAAAAATCTGAATTTCCCCTTTTATTTATTTTTTTCCCTTTCTTTCCATTGCTTTGCTTTCCATTTCTTTCTTTCCTCCAATTGGTGTAAGTCGTTTGGACAACACTAGAATCATGGAGAAGAAAATACAGTTATCCTTTCTATATATATATTTTTTTTATTTGGGTTATTCAAAATTGAAAAACTCACAAATTAAAGGAGATTCTATCTAAAGTTTCCAAAATTTTACCCCAATTTTGAATTCAAAATCATAAACATTTAATGATAACTTAAATTATTTCTACCAATTTTTGTAATTTTTCATTATTTTTTAAAAACATTTGAAATCCTTAAGTTCGTAACTTAGAAACAATATTTGAACATGTAAATGACCAATATTTGATGAAAAAACTACATATCCTTGAAGCCCATAATTTTATGTAATTTTTCTATTTTTGAAAAAAATAAGAAATTGCCAAGAGTGAGAAAAATGTCGACGATATATCCATTCATATATCACCTAGGGCGATATTTTCACCCCTTCAACATGCATTTTCTCCAAAATCCAAATAGCGTTATGACTTTATTTTAATTGATAAAAGCAGAGATGAAAAATCACCTAGACCGATATCCAAATATCAACAATACTGATATATCGGCCGATATTTTTCTCTCTCCCCTCAATTTATTATTTTATATTAAAAAATTTAGAAAATGTACTAAAAATGAAGAAAATTATTGGCTTGATAGATATGTAAATTTTTCATTAAATATCAGTCATTTACATGTTCCAATATTATTTTTTAACTTATGAACTCTAGAATTTCAAATATTTTTAAAAAATGATGAAAAATGAGAAAAAAATTAGTTAATGGAAATATAGAAATACATCTCAATTTTTAATAGGGCTGACTAATTAAATATGGAAGTTTAGTTGCTGTCTAATTTTGTAAATCTCAGTTTTTATGGAAATATGCAAATTTCAATTTTTAGCTGTTGTCTAATTGATGGAAATATTTAATATGGAAATAAATCTAAGTTTTATTGGGGTTGACTAATTAAATAGTTGTTGTCCAAATCTCTCATGTTAGACAACTAAGACAACTAAATTAATTATATGAAACCCACCATTAATTCCCATTAACGTTGTTGCTCAATTATTGGAACCCACCATGGTAAATGAAAGGAAAATAGATCAACATACATAAATGTGAGATATAAGGATGGATTCAGTGACCGATTTGGACCTGATTTCTTGCAATAATTGGTTGGAAAATTCAACAAAGATGAATGTTTCCAAACTTAGGAAAATTTGATCCAAATCGAGGCCAGCTATAAAGGAAAATTCTGCAGAAAAACAACTTGTTTGGGCGTTGATTTAGGCATGAATTGGTCTAGTAGTTTTTTTTTTTATTATTATTTAGGTAAGGTAATAAATGCCATTCCAATATGCTGATGTAATTAGTATACTTTTGGGTTTTTTTATATATAATTTTATTTCAGTTGTATACAATGTAGGAGGTTTCTTACATATCAGTGAATTTTTAAAATCCAAATATATACCAATATCGGAAGGGTGATATTTTTTTTTTTAAATTAGGTGATTTTTTTTTGAAATAACGACCGATTCTTTTATTTTTAGAATTAAAAATAAAAAGACACATGTATCAGCCGACATATTTTGATTTTATATATTGGCCGATATCATAGTCGATATATCATTGATATTTACCGATATGTATACTATACCATGTCGGTCGCTATGTATCGGCCTTTAAAAATTCGATGGATATCGTATCGGCCGATATTTTCACCTAAGGATAAATGTTATGATTAAAATCCAAAAATTTAGTTTGAAATATTTATAACTTATTGTGTTAAAGTGTGGAGTTCCTCCTTTCTAATGCAACTGTTAGTGCCTTGGCTTGGCCAAGCATCTATGTTTGTCAATTCCATGATTCGGAAAGAAGCACTTGATGAAGCTTGAAGACCCAAGATGATCAAGAGAAAAAATCATGCTCCACTGGATTCAAGCTCATCGTTATGGCAATCATAAAACAGGTAAAATGGCCATAGATGACTATAGGTGGTACTCACACATTAGAGAAGACTATCCCTAGGCTTCGAAAAACAAATGGTTAAAATATATGAAGTCTAGTGAGGAAGGTTGATAGTGAATTGGAATCCAACTTGAAAATGTGTATTTGGTTTCACTGTCAGCATGACCAGTCTATATCACCGATCCCTCGGTGTAGTTAAGATCGACCCATCGTGGTCAAAGATTGGTCGGCCCAAATGAAATAGGTTCTGGAACATTGAACTATGATTATGGGTATGCCTCTGATCAAGAGTCTCATATGCACCGACCTCTCGGTGAAAGGATGAAATGACTCCTCGTGGTCAATGACTCCTCGATCAAGATCTTGAGTTCTGAAACTTTGAACTCATGTGGACTTTCGAAGAAACAAACATATCGGCATTCAAAGACCGATCGAGAGTACTAGGACCAACCCCTCGGTAATGGGTGATTGGTCGTTCTGGGTAATAGGTTTCTAAGTTGAAACTACTGTCAAGCATGTTTTGCACCAGAATAAGCCTCTCGTATGGACCGATCTCTCGGTACCATAAGTGTCGACCTATCGGCGACAAACAACATGTCGAAGTTGTGAATGATTGGTTTATATTACCATTGGGAGTGCACTTAATGCATAACGGTTGGAATTGTAACGGCAACATTTCTAGTCACCGACCCCTCGGTGCGACCGACCTATCGGTACATTACCGTTACTTCAACTGGTTGCCTTCGCTATATATACCAATCATTATCCAACCAGTTGGTTTCCTTCGAACGGATCAATTGGACTCTCATCTTTATTGGTGAGCTTAACAAGGGCCAACAGAAGGATCACTATCTCTTTCGTGCTTACAATAGGGGAATCAAATACAACCAATCAAATGGATTGAGTTGTGAGAGAGAGAGGAATGATGAAAACTCATAAACAACCAATCTGAGGATTGAGTTTGAAAGTCAGAAGGAGAGAACCATAAACTAGCAAATCTTTGGTAAAACTAGTTTCCTTGACACCCTTGATTGTGATTGCTAAACGATGGCTACAAGGGGGAGTGTCGGCATACATCAATGGGATCTCGAAGAAGCACACATCAGAAGAAAGAGCTTCAAAGACAAGTGGTTCTTGGTCTTAATTTTATTTAAAACCTTTCCGAAGTGGATTAAGGGGAGGTATCCCAGAACCACTATAAAAAATTCTGGAGCGGTGTCTCTTGCGTAGAGGTGGGTGGAACTTTCGGCCTAATGGATATGTGAAATTCCTATTTGACAGTGGTGGGTGAAATTCCCAGCCGATTGAGTGAGGTGAAATTTCTACTCTAATTGTGAGGGTGTAAGTCCCCACTTTGTGGATTTTGGAGATAGCTCAAGGTTGAGCGAGTCCTAATAGTGGATGTAGGTTGGCTAATCGAGCCACTTTAAATTGGTCTTGTCGTGTTTGATCTATGTGTATTTGTATTTATTATTTATGTACTTTTTAACACACATCACTTTGCATATTGATTATCTTATTATACACATTGCGCACAAGCATCGATAATCAAAGTTTATGTAAAGGGTCATAATCCTAGTGTGATCACTTAATGAAATTATCGCACTAAACAAATCTCTTGATAAACATTCCGCTGCACTTTAAATCAAGAAATTTGTAAACACCATGAAAAATGGGATTGACCTATTCACCCCCCCTCTAAGGTCAATCACAATGTTCTAGCACATTGAAAATGGGAACTTTCAATTGGTATCAAAGCCTGGTGCTATTGAGAAAGGATCTAACCATCCAAGTTGATCTGTGCTAGAACAATGGCTATAAGAGAAAGCCATGATATTTTCAAGTCTCTGTTTTTGATGAAAAATGGAATGAAGAACTATAAATGTTTTCATCATAAAACCTAGTTGGAAATAGGTGAATAGAAAGTGGTATGTGCCTATGGTAGAAGTATTTGGTAAACTTTCAACTTCTATGACCACTCAACCCGAAGACCAAAACTGCTTGGACAAGTGATGAATAGGCTATGCACGAAAAACCAAACATGTGTAAAATTCATCAGTGTTGTTTCATGACATGCTGTCAAAATATTTAAAAGACATGAAACAACAAAAGAGGCTGAAAGAATCCACTGAAAATTGCCTCTTGTAGCCCAAAGAATATCATCACCTATCAATAAATTTGTGAGCTGAAAAATATAGGTGATTGGTTAATTTCATCCATTGAAAAACTTCAAGTTGTACCCTTTAAGAGAAGAAAAGGACAGAGGAAGGAACTTGAAGAAGGTAGTAACCTCCAAGTATCCTATAAGGTCATGTACCGAGATGTTTTAGAGACCAACATCATGGTACAAAATCTAGAATGAACCATAGGATTAAATGGGAAGGCACCAAAAACTAAAACCAGATTTAAGAAAAGGCCAACACTGGATTATGAACTTAGATTCCAAGTTTCACAATGATCGTGTTCAAATGTGTAAGGAACTCACATTTGAAACATATTTTTGGAATCACCTTGTATCTTGCCTTCAATCCATGTTCTTCTTTGATTGTTGGATTGATCTTATGTAAGATACTTGTATGTACATGTAGGTTCACACTCTAGTAGTGGATTATGCTTGTCTCATTTCATTTCATATGCTATGTGATTTGTGCATCTTTAGGAAATGAATGTAGTATGTACATTACCTCATGTATAGGATGTGTATGGTATTCATATACAGTGTCGTTTCATTTCAAGTTCATAAACTTATGAATCCCATGTGGAATGAAACATGTTTTATGCCTTTAAATGGATTATCTTTGGTGTGACCTACCAAAAGTGCTTATCTACATCCATTTATTTACCAGCTTGCTCAAGGAATTAGAGTATACTTGAAATAATGGTAATTGTGTTGATGATGTTTTGGGTAATACCATGATAACAGGCATAAGAGTTGTGTGTGTAGCATCATACTTCATTTCCATATGATCAGTAACCATATTTAAAAACAGGAAATGAATGTATGATTAGTGTGCTTTGTGTCCCATTCCAATATTCGCTAAGTTTGTACATCATGTGGATTGACTCATGTTCATAGACACCTTGCCATTGCTAAAGCCTGGAAATGCCGCATCACATGACATCATACACTTAGGCAATATACTTGAATCGGTGAATTAAATGTGTTCAAGAATCTTGGATTGAATTGGATCCAAGAAAAGAGATCCGGAATCCATGGTCTGTGCTTATTTTCAGAAGGGTGAATCGAATCTTCAAATGGCACAGATGCGGTGTGAATGTATATATCATCGCTGGCATTAAAAGGTGTATAAGCAAAGCTTGAAGAACTTTGAACATCACAAGCACACACACACACACACCCAGTCTTCCTTCATTATAAAACTCAGGTTGAAGGATAGACTAGTTGGAGGTACAGACAGGTCAGTACTGTTGAATTTCAGAATACTGTCTGACAGGTCGATACATATCGACATGTCGACACAGACAGGTCGTAGATCACGGCTGATCGGTGGATCAGAAAGAGTAAGTTAAAAGGTCTCTTTATGCAAAAGCGACAGAACATTTTGAAAACGTCGTTTCCCCTTCCTCTGAAGCTCTGCGATTTCCTCTTCTCCTCCCGTGTCCTGGGTTACCGTTAGGACCTCCCGAAGCAAAATCTCATCGGAAAAATAGAGGGGTTCCATTCCTTTCATCTCTAGTAGTTGAAAATGACAAGGGACAAACCCACTGTCCTTATCGTGTCCTCTGATTATGAGAATGATAGTGCCACCCAATCTAAGGAACCAAAATATAAGTGGCTTGAAGAGAATCATCGTTTCTCCTGAATACTATAGGCTATCGAGATCAAGATTCTCACAAGGAAATCTCACAAGAAGAAATCTCCTCCACCCTTAACAAGAAAGCCCAGAGGAGTGATTATTATAGAGCCTACCTTTCCAGTTGAGACCATAGTAGAAGAAGTGAGTGGAAAAGGAAAAGCTCAAAAGGATCTCACTTCTCCAGAAGAAGCAAGCAGTGAAAAGGATACACCTATCAGGAAATCTGCAACTGGTAAGGAAAGAGAGGAGAAAAGAAAAGACGAGATGGAACATGCCAAAGCCGAATCGGATAGAGCTCTTATAAAGAGAACCTATTGCTTCCTTGAAAAACGTCGGGAGTTGGAAAGAAAGATTGGAGATTTTGCAACCTCCATGAATGAATCAATTCAAAATATCCCCACAATTATGGAAGGACTAAAAAAGAGTAACCGACGAAAATCCTCCTCCCCTCCAGCATCTCCTCCTCTGGATGGATCGACTTAGAATAGTTTTTCATAAATTATGTTTTATGATTTGGAAAAACTATGTTGATATTTTGTCTAAACATCCATTTGCCTCCCTTCTTAACCATATATATCAAATTCTCATGAATGAAATAATATGGTTTAGTATGATGTGTGTATTGTTGTATGCCTAATATCTATTGTCTACGTTTAACATGGTATTTTTTAAATAGACTAACATGCAGGTTTGGATGAGTCAGTTTTGTATTGGCATGTTAAGGAAGATAGAAATCTCAATGAGATGTGACACACATCCTTGAAGAATGGGGGAGCACAAAATATGTGCTGATTGGCACCTGTCACTGGTCATGACAGTATGAGGAGGAAGATTGGCACGAACTTAAATAGAAGCTTGATGGAAAATAAACTTAGAGGCAGCTAAGTTTATGGGGGAGAAGACTCTAGGGAAGTTAGGACATTATCTCGACTCATGGATTAAATCAGCGACGCTGAAGTCTTAACCTGTGCAGAGGCAAACTAACCTTGTCACACGAGAAGTGTTCATTGAACCATAAGGAAGAACCATGATTTAGAGCAGAACCTAGTTAAGCACTAAATACAAGAAGCATGGGGGAGTGTTTAAATCTCGATGCTGGCTTACTAATCTTTGTCAATTGAATGACAAAATGGGGGAGAAAATTAATACAAGCTAAAGGACATCAAAGGCAATAGACATAGGGAGAATGTTTATGCTTGGAGTTTGAGAGAAATCTTCTCAACATTGATAGCTTGGATAAGCTATGAGTAGTGTTGGTCACTGAGAAATCAGAGAATATGTGGGAACTTGAATACAAATCTTGTTTAGTCCATGAATACATTTCTATATTTTGGGACTAACCCCTCTAATGATTTTTTAGTGTTGCTTGCTTATTTACTTAAATAGGAAAATGAAATGAAGCAAGCTGAACAAGAATATGCGAAGACCATAGTCTTGTTTTCCATTTGATTATGTAAATGTAATCAATGTAATATTTTTGTATTCAAATGTGTTGTAATAAGGGTGAGTTTGTAAATGGGTTAGCTTCTAGGTTTTGTTATGAAATTGAAAAAGGGAGAGATTGTTAGTGCCTCGGCTCGGCCAAGCCCCTATGTTTGTCAATTTCATGACTCGGAAAGAAACATTTGCTGGAACCTTGAAGACCCAAGATGATCAATAGAAAAGATCATGCTCCATCAGATTGAAGCTCATCGTTATAGCAATCACAAAATAGGTAAAATGGTCATAGATGACTATAGGTGGTACCCACACTTTTGAGAGGACTATCCCTAGGCTTAGAAAAATAAATGGTTAAAACATATGAAGCTTAGTGAGGAAGGTTGACAGTGAATTGGAACTCAACTTGGAAATATGTATTTGGTTTCACTATGAGCACGACCGGTCTATCTCACCAACCCCTCGGTGTAGTTAGGATCGACCCACCGTGGTCAAAGATTAGTTGGCCCGAATGACATATGTTCTGGAACATTGAACTGTCATTCTGGGTATGCCTCTGATCAAGAGTCTCGTATGCACCGACTACTCGGTGAAAGGCTGAAACGACCCCTCGTGGTCAACGACTCCTCGATCATGATCTTGAGTTCTGAAACTTGAACTCATGTGGACTCTCGAAGAAACAGACCGATCAAGAGTACCAGGACCGACCCCTCGGTAATGGGTGACTGGTCGTTCTGGGTAACAGGTTTCTAAGTTGAAACTACTGTTAATTGTGTAACTATTGTGTCATTAAGTGTAATACCCCGACCCAAATTAGTGTCTAATCATGTGATTAGTAACCACTAAGTGTGTTTAGTGGCTAGTTAATCTATGAAATTAACATTTGGGCTTTGTGTAGAGTCAAAGTTTGACTTGACTTGAGTTCGGAACCTATGGACCCGACTCGTTTAATGTAGTGGCAAAATTGTAATTATCTGAACTTTCTCCAGCTGAGGTCTTTAAATTGATCTGTGATGATTAATTTGTTAAATTACACTCAATTACTTAGTTTTAAAATTTTGAGTCTGGTAATTTTACCATCTAATTTTTAGAAGAATAATTTTAAGTTATCAGAGGTATCCCTATTTTATAAAATGTTAGTTTTTAATATTTCAGGGTGACAAAATATTTTGGAATTTTTATAGTGTTTTAAACAGCTAAATTTCAGAGTGACAAGTGTTATTTAAAATTTTGAAATTTGGTAGTTATGTGATTTTAATTTAAGTCATTAAGTTTTAATGTATTTAAATGTGTGTTTTATTTTTGGACACTGAATAAAGATTTAGTTTATTTATTCAAAGCTATGGAATTATAGAGTTTTAATTTAATTATTTTAAACTATAAAAGTAGTATAGTTTTGAAATTATTTTCAAATGGATAAACATTGGATTTTTAGATTTCTCAAAAAATAAAATTGAGGTGATTATTCACCCACATACAGTTGAAAGCCTAGGTAGGGTGGAGGGAAACCACCGACTTACTTGGTAATTTAAGGCGTAGAGTGGGAGGAAGAAAAGATAAAAAATAAAGAGCCACTAACTTCTCTCCTCATCCCATTCGTTCTCTCTCCTTTTTCCTCTCCTCTTCTTCATTCTTTTCCTCTTCCAACGGTTCTAACAATGTTTTGGAGCCTTTGTGGGTTTCCAACTTTCTCATATCTCAACTGATTCTCACAACCAAAGTATGAAAATTCATTTATTTCAAATTTTAGAAACTCTAGGACATTTCTCTTGTAAAAATGAGTTGGTTTTTGCTTCAAAAATCATGTCAAAGAAATTAAGAAAAGTAACTTTATTTTAAAATTTATTTTTGGAGGTGTCAAAGACTTTGCCTTTCATTCTTAAGCTAAAAAGGAAAAGATTAACCCTAAGCTAACCTTGTTGTCTTACTTTAAGCAAATGGATGTTTACTTTATTGTAATCTCTAGGCTTATCTCAATACGTCTCCATGGATCTATCCAGAAGACATTACGAGAATGACCTGAGCATTTACTTTACTGCACTGAACCCTCTAGGCTGAAACCCTCCACAAGTAACGCAACGGAAACGTTGCTTAGTGGTCATCTGTGACGACGCTTTTACAGTTGTCCGGTGGTATTGAACCCCCCAGAAATTTTAATATTAATTAACGGGATTAGAAAGGGTGATTAATGATTATCTGAGATTAAGGATAACTTAATTAAGTAATTAAGATGGGTTTAAGTGGGACTTAGTTAAGAGATTAGAATATGATTTAATGTTAAGTTATGTGGTGGGTAATTAGTTTATGAAAGCTAATGAGAAATTTATTGATGATATGGCATCGTGCCACATAGGCGATGACATGGCATACCACATGGAAAAGTGTGATCGAACACCACAGTTAACCCCACCCCCTATAACTTAGGGCAACCAAAGGAAGGAAAAGACATCACTCCCTCTTTTATCCCACTCACATGGCACTCTCCTTATTTCCTCTCCCTCACACGATGTAATGCCCCGCCTTTTTTCACTCGCTTCTTCTCATAAATTTAGAGTCTATTTTTTTTTTATAACAGAGTAGAGTGATAGAGCGCGGGACGTCACGACGCGAGCTAAGTCCGAACTTCCAAAGTCTGACCCTTAACTGGCCAACCCTATGTGTGCATGGACTAAGTCCACGAAAATGTTTCACACATAACAAGATCAACTTATGGAATAAAAATCATAACCTACGGAATTAATAATAGAACCAAGTTCTATTCCATTCAGATAACAAAGTACGTCAAGTCCTTAATCATCATTCAAATATCGTAATTATCAAAATTAAAATCCAACCATCTAAGTTATTAGATTCTCGGAACTAGTTACTCAATACATGTCCATAAGTAACTTTATTCAAAACATATAAAATAAATCATCCAAGCTCCTATGCCTGGCCCTCCTTGAGTTCATCGTTCCCCTTGTTTCTTGTATCATCAACTAGGGTAGAAGTAAGGCATTAGAACAACGCGCCCAGTAGGTATTCCAGTTACAGCTAACACATGGTTAGTACAAAACATATATAATAATATCGTGATGTCAAAAACCATATAAAACCATGCCATGCAATGATGACAAATGTAATGAGTCCCACCCATCACATGTACATAAAGTACCCACCACATAGGTTTTTCGGATGCCCCGACGGAATGTGGACCCTCCGGTTACCAAATCCTTCACCCCATGCCATGCATGAGATGCCAATGAAACACATGCTATTTTATAACATAAACATAGCATTTAAAATCATATTAAAACACATGCTATTTTATAACATAAACATAGCATTTAAAAATCATCATTTGAAACATATCATTTGCAGCATAAATTCATCAAAAAATAAGATAAACACAATGTACATCAACCATGGTTTCAAAGAGGTGGAATCCTACCAAAGATCACTACGTGTTCTTGCGTCTTTCATCCTTTAACTGCACACGATCGTAAACACCTTATGAGGTCCCGTTACCTTATAATATAACAATTAATCATAACCAAGTCCCACTTGATTTTCAATGTTCTAAGTCCATAAACAAAACCCCATGGGGTTCGGCCATACACCATGGCCGAACCCATAGCCTACCATTTTCATGCTTATTTACCAAATTGCCATTGGTCTATCATTCCATAATCCAATCCTTTCAATCATTAAAAATTTCCTAAGTTCATGTTTGATCCACAAACCATCTCATGGGGTTCGGCCATACATCATGGCCGAACCCATGATCTTTCAATTTAGGCGATATTTACAATTTTGCCACTACCTTAGGTTTATGTCTCCCCATTAATCCAATCGTCATATTAAATCCATAAAATCCATTCAACTTGATTCATGGGGTTCAGCTACACACCATGGCCAAATCCTATGATATCTTAATTCCATCTTAGGTCCATAAAATAAACCTCATGGGGTTCGGCCATACACCATGGTCGAACCCATGATCATCCATTTTGGTCTTTATTACCAAATTGCCATTACCTAATTATTTCCATCCTTCCATTCATTAACACGTAAACCTAAACCCATAGAATTAATTCATGGGGTTCGGCCAAGCACCATGGCCGAACCCTATGATGTCTAAGTTTCCTTTTTCCATCATCTTCCATTATTAGCCAATCCATAATTAGATAGGTTTCCAAATTAATCATCCACCCTTCCATAATTAGAAGGTTTCTAACTTAATCATCAATCCTTCCATTATTAGAAGGTTTTCAACTTAATTATCCACCCTTCTATAATTGGAAGGTTTCCATACATAAAAACTTTCTAATTTAGCAACCTCCTTCCATAAATAGAAACTTTCCCATTTTAATCTCCTCCTTCTATTTTTAGAAGGTTTCCAATTTTAATAAACAACTCCATGGGGTTCGGCCATACACCATGGCCGAACCCTATGGTTCATACTCTTTAGAAAGCATCTTCCATTTAATCCCATTCCAAATTACATAACATTAACATCAAACTATTATTTAAAATTAACCAATCCAACTCCATGGGGTTCGCCATACACCATGGCCGAACCCTATGGTTTTTTAATTTCGTTCGAAATCATGCATTCCCATTCATCCATTAATTTGTCCTTCCATGGATCTAAAACCATCAACCATACATCCATTTAAAAATAAATCAATGTTCTTTCCATATGATTCATCCTTCAAAACCCATTAAACAAACCCAATGTTCCTCCATGGTTTTCAATCCTCAAAACCCATAAATTAAACATGTCTTTCCATGGGGTTCGGCCATGCACTATGGCCGAACCCTATGGGTCTTTCTTTCCATTAAAATTCATCAAACCATCTCCCAATCTTCTTCCATGGGGTTCGGCCAAACACCATGACCGAACCCTATGGTTCTTTTATTTCAAACAAAATTTATAAAATAAGATACTAACCGGTTCCGATTGATTCTTTTTCTTCCAATCCTTCTCCTTTCTTCTTGATTTTTCCCTCTTACTGCTGCCCTCTTTTCCTCCTTGTTCTTTGGCGAGAATGAGAGATTGAGAGAAAGATAGAGAGAGAGAGAGTTCAGCTATGGTGTAAATTGTGAGCCCCTCTATGTCTCCCCTTTTATTATTTCCTCTTGATCTTAGTTTAGAGGTGCTTTTAGATACAATTTCCTCTTAAGGCCGTGCGCCCTTTGTATCTCTCCTTTTATTATTCCACTCAATCCTATTAAGATAGCACTTGCCGACATTGGCTTCCCATATTTAGAAGGTGCTAAAATAATAATTCCTTTATGCTGTTTTTAATCTAGAAAGTCTCTTTTTAAATGATCCATGCGCATCACCTAGATATGCAATCTCTATACACGGCCAATGCAATCTTCATTTGATTTTTTAAACATTTCCTTGGATATTCAAATCCAATAATTTGGCCATGCACAATCATTAATTTAATTTTGGACATAATGCATTATTAATTAAATTCAACCCCATTTAATTTTTATTGCAAACAATTCCAAAACCGTTGGGTCCTATTTGGGCCAATGACCCAACTCTTTGTCCAATTAAAATCCATAACTAATATTCATAAATTAAATGGATAATTTTCATACAAAATAATAAATTGAAAGTCCGGGGTGTTACACACGACACTCTCTCTATTCCGGGGTGTTACACATGACACTCTCTCTATTCCACTTCCCTCACACGGCAACCACCCCATCTCTCTTCCTCACCACCATACACTTCTTTCCTTCCACACTCCACACGGTTTTCCTCCTGCTCTATTCTTCTCCATTAGTAAAACTCAAGCAAGGAAAAAAACAAGAGAAGAAGGGAAGAAAGGAAGAAGAAAGAAGGAAGAGAAATCTTTGGAAAAGCTTCACAAAAGGTTGGTTTCTCTCTCTAGATTTAGTATTAAGACTTAATTTGAGGATTAAGATGGTTTACAATCAACCTAAGACAAATTTGGGTTAAGAAAATGAAAATTGAAAAATTTGGGCATTTTTGGGTTTTCCCAGAACTCATGGAATTTGATTTAAGATCTATCTATTTGTTAATCAAATCATGAGTATTAACCTCCTAAAATGTGACAAATCACATGTGGAATCAATCTAAGAGGTTATGTTTAAAAATCATGGCCATGACCCACCCTTTTGTGATTTTCGAGTTCAAGAAACTTGGCCCGCACTGCAGTTTTCTGCAAGTGACTGTCTGAAGAAGACAGGTCTCAGAACTTGTCTCATACGTTCCGATACAAGTTCCGAAGGCTCGAACAGTCTGAGGTAATAAATGACGTTCCGAACACTATAGGAATGTATGAGGTCTCGGAATCTGGCTCGGACGTTCCGAGGCCAAGTTCCAAGAAGACCAATGAACCCCCCAAAAGAATAAACACTTAGGAAAAATCAGAAAAACCTATTAAGTCCAAAAGAGGACCCGATGTCTCGAAACCTTGCTCAGAGGTACCGAGACCAAGTTCCGAGCAATCTAGTGTGAATTGAAAATCTATATGTCTCGAAAGTACCGAGAGAAAGCTCAGAAGTTCCGACGTCTCGGAACTTGGTTCGGAGGTTCTGAAACCAAGTTCCGAGCAGACCAACATGACTTTATACTTCAGATGGTCCGAAGGGGACACAGATGCTCTGAAGCTTCGGAACAAGATTCGGAAGTTCCGAACAGATTGACCCAAGTTTCGAACAGAGTGACCAAACTATTTTGATCTTAACCTCACCCTCTTATTTTGATCATTAATGTGGGATTAATAAGACACCAATTATATTCTCCAAATGTGATATCCTAAATAGTAATTAATGAAAGTAATAAGTATTAGATTTGGAAACCAAAGACATTAATTAATGATGTGATTGTTGTGTCTTAGTCCATGGAAATAACCGAAGGATCCGGAGGTGACTTAGGAGTCGTACGTGCCATTTCGTGATTCATCCTCCCCGTCGATTTATCTTCAATCAACTAGGTCTTCTTACCTGCTTGAAGTACCAAAGTGATACTATAAATGTATATTTGATTTAAAGTTCTATAAATTGATTTGAATGTATGTTTTGATAATGATTTGATAAAGTGTAGTTTCAAGCATGGAAAATATGGATTATTTTTATATACTGTCAAATGGATTTGATATCATTGCATGGACATGGACTTCATGCATTTGCATGGGATGGAAAAACATGAGACTGAGATAAAGGGACGACGTACCTTACTCAAAAACATTTATATATGTATGGAATGAATAACCATTGTATATGGCCGCATCCATGGATTACAGAAAATATGGCATTCTAATTGGGCAGAAAGCTCTAGGGTCAGAAGAAGTTCTGAAACCTGCGCAGGAGTATATGTTTGTAGTGCTCCCCCGGTAGTCCCGGTTAAATTGCTATTGTTGGGTAGTAGCTCCTAGTTGGTGCCCCGGGAAAGCTACGGACATAAATGGCCAATGTTTATAACCATTGAATGAGAGAGAAAGATTGACCAATGCATGGGGCATGAAAGGGCTTGCATGGATTCATGTCACCCATGGCATCACACTTCATGTTGATTTCCAGATGAGTTGAAAACACTATGATTATCCTTATTATTAGTTGAGCATGATTTGAATTCGAACGTATTGTTTTCCATTATGACATATAATTGTATTTTGAGCAAGTGATTTGATATTTAATTTTCAATGAGGTTTGAATGAATTATGAAATATTAATAGTATGTTTTTTTCATCACATGTTGGTACCTACTTTGATGGGAATTCCTACTGGGCGTTTGACTAAGCCCACAATTCTTTCCCCTTTTTTAGAACCTGATGCAAGAAATGAGAAAGGCGATGAGGCTGACCAAGTAATGGTCAAGCATGAATAAAGAGAAAGCAAAAGAAAGAGCTTGGAGAGATTTACTCAATTTTTGATATTTTGGAAGAAGACTTAGTTCATTTTGTTATTTGTTTATCTTTTGAGAGAATGTATCTTGCAGGAGTTATGAGAATGTAAATATAATCATTGATGTATAAACTCCTAGATACTTATGTTTGACTTGATATTTGTAGTTTAACTTATGTGGGATCCTTACATTTTGCTTTGGAATGTGAATGGTTATCATTTAGATGCATCAAATATTTTTATATGTTTCTGCAAGTTTATATAGTGTGTTGCAAATGTGATAATGGACTTCTGTCCGAGCGCACAAACTAGATAGGGTAGTTGAGGGATGGGTCTTCAGACTCAGACTCGGCTAGCGTCGTGGCGCTTACCTCCTTCTCTCCACTAAATATCCTTATTATATTACTCTGATGTCGATGGTCAGAAGGAGGGGCGCTACAGGTAAAAGAGGTTGGGCACTGAATACTTTATTTACTTTTCAGTATTGTAACCTGTAGGCACAATCTCAATACTCGACCCTGGCCAAGAAGAATACGAGATTGGGCACTGAATACTTTCATTTTCTCTTTATTATATGTTTTGGATGACTGACAACTGACTTCTGACATAATTAGTGGAGTAGCAAGAGTTTAGGAGACTCTCTAACAGTACTGGGTTTTCAGATGGAAAATGTGATTAAAGAATTCTTTCGAAATATTTTGAGTTATTTTAAGTGTATTTGAAATTAAATAAATATTTATGTAAAATTATTAAGTTTTACAGATCTTTGTTGAAAATCAAGCTGGAGAAGGTGAGGAGACTCAACTTTACATGTATAATGGTGATTGTGTTAATTTGTTAGATTTTAGATGGAAAATGGGAACCCATGGTATTTTTAGAGATGGAAAAGACCAAGTGGGACAGAAATCGAGACTTAACACTCCTTCCTTGTATGGGATGATATAAGTTCTCACTGTTAGAACGGAAGCACTGAAAAAGGTGTCAGGGATCCGAGGCCTAGTGGTTTGAAACTGCAGTATGATACCCATTAGATGTCTAAAAGTGATAGATGAGTCGTTGGATAACTTATGGAATGTCCATTGATGGATTGAATGTGATTGTGCATGTGATATGTTAAATCTGTTCATATACGTGGTTTATACTATTTTTGCAATGTTTATTATGCAAATGTATTCTGCATGTGAATATTCCTGTCCTAATAGGGTTATATAGGTGATATTTATTCTGGATTGTTTAACCTAGACTAAACTAGTGGATGGTAAGTGGAACTCTACTGTTAAATCTTAGTGGAAAGGGTATATCGAGATTTATATTTATTCCATGTTTATGGAAATGTTGATAGTATGTGTAAGTGATAAACTGTACACTATCACACACATGGTAAGTGGGTCGAGCTCTTGCAAGGTGTTGCATTTTGTCCGTGTCAAGATCCTAATGCATTTGAGGTTGAGTGGGATACCTCGATGAGGTTGAGTGGGATACCCTAGACCTGTATAGTCAAGGTTGAGTGGGATACCTCATGGGTTGAGTGGGATACCCTTGTGTGTCAAAGAAAAATGATACACCTATTAAGTAGAAAAGAACAATTGCCACATGTTCTATAATGTGTAAAACTGGATTGTAAATTATGTTTAATTCACGTTTATGAATATTGTGTATCGTTGAGCACTCTTCACTGGGCAAAGAGCTCACATCCCTTACAATGCATGGCATGGGCTGGAAAAGGGAGCCGAGGACCCCTCTATGATGGTTTAGAAGTTGAAACCAAGAAGTTATTGAAGTTAGAACATAGAGTAGTTTGTTTCTAAGTTCAATATTTTGGTTATTTTGATGATATATGTATTTTGGTTTTCAAAGCCATCTATGGCTTAGAAACCTTTTGAACAAATCATATGTATATATTATGATATGTTTATGTTATGGTGCTTGAATTTAAATGTGTGTATGTGATTTGAAATGTATAAACCCTAGGGTATTACCTAGTCACTCTAGCATAGGTAATGTGAATATGATGTGTTATATCAATATTGTATGAAGCTTATAAGTGGGTGAATATGGAGGTTAAAAAGAAAAAAAATGGAAAAAAAGCCCAAACAGTCTAAGGCTGAAGAGAATTCCGTCGACTGAATACTTGAATTCACTCGACTGAATCCACAAAAAGTACATAAATTTTCTATACACAATTCAGCCTATTGATTTGAGAATCTAGTCTACTAAATTCTTCACTGTTAGTTTTCTGGAGGAACATACCACAATTCAGTCAACTAAATTCAGAATTCAGTCTAATGAAAAGTTTTCAGTCTACTAAATTGAGAAATTCAGCCTACTAAAAACTATGAAAATGTACTATAATGAGATTTTGCTTATTCCTTTGGATATTTTTATGATGCATATTTTGATGGAAAGGGTTTTATGATGCATACTTGAATCCCTCTAACATTAAAGTGAATGACCTTTACCTCTTTGAACTATGGTTAAGCTCATCCAAGGGCTAGGTGAAGGAGGTTCTAAGGTATTAATGGGTAAATTTGGGAAATTGGTGGGTTAAGTGTGATAAAGTTAAACCAAATGTCCACATGAGCATGTTTAACAATTTCTATGGGCATAAATGAGCTCAAATCCAATGGACTTCTAATGTTTAGGTTTTTTTTTTTAGAAAAAAAATTAGCCTCGATCCGAGCCCACATCCGAGTTCGGGGCGTGACATTAAGTGTGAGTTGTGATTTGTGAATTATGAATATTTCAGAGTGGGCTCTCCGAAAGGTCCAAGCTTGGCCCAATCCGATTTCGGTAGCTCATTGATCTGACTCATTGAAATTGGAATGACAAAACTATGAATATCTGAACTTTCTCTATTTGTGACCCTAAAGCTATTTCTATATGAAAGACGCTCATTTGAAGTATTTGAACTTCCAAATTGCATACATTCACTAAGTTTTAAATTTCGAGTTTAATAGATTTTTCATTTTATTCTTTCGATATTCAAAAGTGTAGCCTCCTTAATATTTTGGAGGATCCCTATTTACAAAAATTTCATTTTAAAAAATTTAGAAAAGTAAAAAATTTACAGACAAATACTTTGTATTCAATCAGTATTTAAATAGACCATTCTATGTCTTCAGATTTTAAAAATGAAGTGTATGACACTCAAACTACACGGTTGAATGTGGACCGTTGTTTAGCGTGCACAATTAAACACATGTTTTCAAACAGATCAAGTGGCTTTTGACTTTAAAACTCTTTTGAGCTTTAGAAAATTTTCATGAGATAAATTTACCGACATATTTGCAGAGTCAAATTTCACAAAAGGTACTAGATTTTTCAAAGGGGTCAAATTATTATTTAAAACTATATAAGTTATAAGGTTAAAATAATAATTTTATTATAACTTTTTCCCACTGGCCTATGCTTGTAGCAATAGGCAACGTGGAGGGTTTCTCCAACCTTTACAGGTCTACGGTGTAACGTTTTAAAAAAGGAAGAGATGAGGAATGAATTTCTCATCTCATTGCTTCCTTCTTCTTCTTCCACTTCTTCTGTTCTTTTGTTCTTATTCAGCTTTTGGAAAACTTTGTGAATTTTACTAAGGGAAGTTAAAACTCAGCAAAAAATCTTCTAGAAGGTATCAAAACTTTCATTTTCTCTTATTTATGAGCTTTAGGCAAGATTAGGAAGAAAATGAGATGAAAAAAGGGTATAAAAAATGGATTTTTGGAAAACTAGGGAAAAATGGCCTTTTTACTTATTTTTGAGTTATACTCTCAAAATTTGCTTTAATACCTTTTAAAATCATGTTTTTTGTCTTCTAAGGTAAAAAAGGGACATAATACTAACCCCTCTGACTCAATGTATGGTTATTTTCAATATTGTATATTTACATTTCTGTATTGTACCATTTAGGCTAATTCTCAATTCGTCTGTGGTGATTCTTGGTCGCCCAGTGGTATTTGAGTTAGGCATTGAGTAATTTTACTTACTTTCATGTATTGTACCCTATGGGTTGAACTCTCAATACTCTCCTGGCGCTGGAGTGTAACGCCCCGCCCTTTTTCACTCGCTTCTTCCCGTAAATTCAGAGTCTTTTTTTTTTATAACAGAGTAGAGTGATAGACCGTGGGACGTCACGACGCAAGCTAAGTCCGAACTTCCAAAGTCCGACCCTTAACTGGCCGACCCTATATGTGCATGGATCAAGTCCATGAAAAATGGTTCACACATAGCAATATCAACTTGCGGAATAAATATCATAACTTGCGGAATCATAACATAAAAATGCAGAATCATAATAGAACCAAGTTCTATTCCATTCAGATAGCAAAGTACGTCAAGTCCTTATCCATAATTAAAACATCATAATTATCCAATAAATCATCCAACCATCTAAGTTATTACATTCTGAAATCTAAATACTTAAATACAAGTTCATGAGTAACTTTATTCAATACATGTAAAATAAGTCTTCCAAGCTCCTATGCCTGGTCCGTCTTACGTTCATCGTTCCCCTGATTACCTGTATCATCAACTAGGGTAGAAGTAGGGCGTTAGAACAACGCGCCCAGTAGGTATTCCAGTTACGGCTAACACATGGTTAATACAAAACATATATAATAATATAGTGATGTCAAAACCATATAAAGTTCATGCCATGCAATGATGACAAATGCAATGAGTCCCACCCATCACATGTACATAAATGTACCCACCACATAGGTCTTCGGACGCCCCGGCGGAGTGTGGACCCTCCGGTTTCTTCCTGATGGAAAAGCACATCAAGGTACACCACATAGGTTTTTCGGACGCCCCGACGGAGTGTGGACCCTCCGGTTACCAAATCCTTCACCCCATGCCATGCATGAGATGCCAATGAAACACATGCTATTTTATAACATAAACATAACATTGAAAATCACCTTTTGAAAACATAATCAATCCATGCTATTTTAAACAATTTAAACATAGCATTTGAAATTTAATAATAAAACATATCCCTTGAAACATATTTTCATCAAACATAAGATAAAACAAAGTATATAAACCATGGTTTCAAAAGGTGTAATCCTACCAAAGACTGTTCACGAGTCCTTACGCTTCCGTTCAAGAATCGATCACCGATCGCGCACCGCTTGTGAGATTCCGTTACCTTATAATATAATAATAAGTCAACACCAAGTCCCACTTGATTATAAGGTTCTAAGTCCATAAACAAAACCCCATGGGGTTCGGCCATACACCATGGCCGAACCCATGGCTTACCATTTTCCACACCTATTTACGAAAATACCATCCATGGCTATTATTCCATAATCCCATCTTTTCAGTTATTGAAACAATTGCCTAAGTTAATGTTTGATCCACAGACCAACTCATGGGGTTCGATCATACATCATGGCCGAATCCATGATCTTTCAATTTAGGCGATATTTACCATTTTGCCACTACCTTAGGTTTATGTCTCCCCATTAATCCAATCGGCATATTAAATCCATAAAATCCATTCAACTTGATTCATGGGGTTCAGCCACACACCATGGCCGAACCCTATGATATCTTAGTTCCATCATAGGTCCATAAAATAAGCTTAACCTATAGAATTAATTCATGGGGTTCGGCCAAGCACCATGGCCGAACCCTATGATGTCTAGGTTTCCTTTTTCCATCATCTTCCATTCTTAGCCAATCCATAATTGGATAGTTTCCAAATTTAGAATTTCACCTTCCAAAAATAGAACTTTTCCCTGGTTAATCTCCCCTTATATTTTTAGAAACTTACTTAATTAAACAACCTTCTATAAATAAAAAGGTTTCCAAAATAAATCCTAGTGGGGTTCGGCCATACACCATGGCCGAACCTCACTCATGGCATCCAATCCATTTATTCCTTTTTTAAATCCAATTTTCCTTAATTAAACTCCACCTTCTATTATTAGAAGGTTTCCATAATTAAACTTACTAAATTTATCAACCTCCTTCCATAAATGGAAGGTTTCCAAATTAAGTAAACCCTTCCACAATTAGATTGTTTCCTTAAATAACCAACACCTTTCCATAATTGGAAGGTTTCCATAAATCACCTCCTCCTTCCATTTTAATAGATAGTTTCCTAAAATAGAAACCGTCTTTCCTTAATTGGATTACTTTCCAATTTTAGCAACTCTTTCCATACTTGGATACTTTCCATAATTAACAACCAAATCCATCTCCATTCCAAAAACAACCCCATGTATGGCCGAACCCTATGGTTCATGATCTTCATCAATGGTTTAGATCCGTTAAAACATTCAATAATAATACTTACATAATTCCATGGGGTTCGGCCATACATCATGGCTGAACCCTATGGTTCAAGATCCTCTCTTTAAAATCACCAATCATTGATCTCAATTACTTTTTAACAATTAACCAAACACCTTCCATGATCTTCATTTAAAATCCTCTTTTAAATCTAAAACCACCCAACCGTCCAAGATTTCCATTATTTAAAATTTAAGAACATAAACCCATAATTTTCCATGGCTTTCCATTAAAATCATAAAATCCATCCCCCCATCCTCTTCCATGGGGTTCGGCCCAACACTTTGGCCGAACCCTATGGTTCTTTATTTCAAAATAAATTCATCAATTAGATACTAACCTTTTCCGATTCCGGGCTCTTCTAATCTTTCTCCTTTCTTCTTAATTTTTCTCCAACCAAGAACACCTTCTTGTTGCTGCCTTTTCTTCTCTTGCTCTTTGCCATGTGAGAGGATGAGAGATTGAGAGAGATAGAGAGAGAATTCGAATGGGATGTAAAAACCGTGAGCCTTGTCCCTCTCTTCCTTTTATAATTTTTCCCTTGATCCTAAATTAGAAGTTGCAAAGATAAACATGCCTCATTGCCGTGTACCCCTTGTCTTAATTGGAATGGCCGACCTTCCCTCTTTGGAAGTGTCATACACTACCATGCAATGTCTATTTAGTTAGACATCTTCCTTATTTAATTTTTAGACCAAATACATAACCTTTTAATTTATCTTATGCACATAATATAGATATGAAGTATCTCTATACACGGCCAAAGAAATCCCCATTTGATTTTTAAACATCTCCTTGGATATTCAAATCCAATGTTCGGCCATGTCCAAATCTTTTAATTAATCCTTGGACATAATGTCACGCCCCGACCCTCCGGGCCCACTGACGTGAGTTTTTTTTTTTCCTAACACAATATTGAGCCTTTACGGAAATCTTATGGACTTTAGCATCTCTTATGACTAAGTTTGGATCCAACATTTGGCAACCTCGGACCCAGCCATATCTAGCCGGTAAAAATCCTAGGCAGATGGAGGGGCCACCATGGGCCCGCTTAAAACCCAAAACCTCGACAGATTTCACCTCGACGCATAGTATGTGGATACACTAACTAACCAACATGTAATGTATAACTTAACCTCTTAGGAAAGTCCAAATAGAAAATGTCACACATAATCTACCTAACATTTATCATCAATCGATCCTATCAACATCAGAATTGCACATCAGAAACGAAGTAGACTTTATTACATCCTACAGTGTTTCAAACGAACACCATAAAGGGTTTATTACATTACATGTTCATACGTACAATGTCTACTAAGTTAAACATAAAATCCCAACATTTGGGTAGATAGCTAAAGGGTCTCCATCCTAAACTACAGCTGATGATCCTCCATGAACTGCTGCTGTCTAGCCTCCTTCGCCAATAAAGGATAGTAGCGTGCGAGAAAAGCTTTTGAAAAGTCAGCCCAAGTCATGGGTGCACTTTCCCTAGAGAGATTTTTGACTTCCCACCATTTGTAAGCATTCCCTGTCAGTTGGTAGGTGGGCTAACTGTTACACGTAGATCATCGTCTACCCCTAACATATCGAACATACGGCTTGTTTGAGTAAGCCAGTTTTCAGCTACAGTCAGGTCTGTTCCTCCCGAAAAAGATAGAGGATTCAATCATCTGAAATCCCTCAAAGCAGCATTTGCTCTTCCTCCGTTAGTTCTAGCTGGTTGTTCATTTCCTGAAGTATTCCTGAATACTTGCATTGCAATTCGTACTGTTTCATAAATAGCTTCCTGCTCCGGAGTACGTGGAGTAGGTGGCGGTGGTGCCGATCCCTCTCCTTGATTCATCTCGTTTCGTGGCATTTTCTCCTGATATACACAAAGTATCAAAAGAATCTCGTCACAAAGCATTCCACATGAAATAACCAAAGCTTTTTATATTGAAACACATGCTATTACAACACTAAGATTTTATTTCATAACCGTAATATTTACATCACTTAATATATAGTTGGAGAGTCTTTATTATATGACTTCTCCTCACACACAAGAAAAGACAACAAAAAAATTCTAGACCAAACCCCTATACACCGCCCATCATCCCCTTTCATGCCCCCTGCCTCTTCCATTACTCCCCTGATGAAGATGACATGTCTTTGTTATCAGCATAGGGACAATCCCTCATCTTATGACCATATTGGCAACAGACATGACATCCATAAATTCCGTTCCCCTTGGAAAAAAGGACAGTTACTCCTAGCATGACCCCCAGTATTGCACTTGTAGCATTCCCGATCCTTCGGGTAAGGGCAATAATCCTCAGTATGACCCGGTTGTGCACAGAAATTACACAAGGCTAGTCTTGAGGTACTAGCAACATCTGTCTTCGGAGGAACTGGTTTCCACATCGGAAGCTCAGTGGGGTGCGTAGAAAAAAAAACTTCTCCCACTTCTTGCGAGGATGGTATTTCATAGTCCATTCCTGTATAAGGAGGTGGTGTTGCTGGCGTATAGTATGGAGAATCCAGTTCACTGTCGGATGATATATTGATGGGAGTCGGGCTTCCCGGAACTGGTGGTGGGATACTAAGTCGATACCATCTTTGAGTTGGATTATTAAAATCGCGTACCAATCTTCCCTTTCTTTCGGTGTTGGATCTACCAGCCATTGCTGTTTCAACAAAACAGATATCAGTCCACAAAGAAACTAATGATATCATTTGCATATAGAAACACATAGCACATTGCACAAAGCTGATAATTCCAAGCACAAAGCAGAGAATAACAATATTATAGTCTGAAATTTATCAAAATTCAGCTATTAAGACATCTCACTAAGTTATCCCAACGACTCACTCCGGTTTTACTAAACTAACGCTTAAGTCAGTTCTACCTAACTGTAGACATGTAATTCCATACACACTCCGAGTTTTGAACTAAGGCTCTGATACCAAGCTGTCACGCCTCGACCCTCCGGGCCCACTGACGTGAGTTTTTCTTTTCCTAACACAATATTGAGCCTTTACGGAAATCTTATGGACTTTAACATCTCTTATGACTAAGTTTGGATCCAACATTTGGCAGCCTCGGACCCAGCCATATCTAGCCGGTAAAAATCCTAGGCAGATGGAGGGGCCACCATGGCCCACTTAAAACCCAAAACCTAGACAGATTTCACCTCGACGCATAGTATGTGGATACACTACTAGCCAACATGTAATGTATAACTTAACCTCTTAGGAAAGTCCAAATAGAAAATGTCACACATAATCTACCTAACATTTATCATCAATCGATCCTATCAACATTAGAATTGCACATCAGAAACGAAGTAGACTTTATTACATCCTACAGTGTTTCAAACGAACACCATAAAGGGTTTATTACATTACATGTTCATATGTATAATGTCTACTAAGTTAAACATAAAATCCCAACATTTGAGTAGATAGCTAAAGGGTCTCCATCCTAAACTACAGCTGATGATCCTCCTGTCCTTCGTCCTCCTGGTTTCCTGTTTCGTAAGGGGTGTGAGTTTTACAAACTCAATGAAGAGAAAACAACAGCAAGTTCTAGGATAACAAGGCATATTATCAACATAATAGACATGCTATCAAATAACAGTTTATACACTTATAAATCATGGAGAATAATGTCATCACAGTTATCTACCATGAAATGTCATTTATTTCAAAGAGGTACCCCCGTCAAACGACGTCTGCGGTTCTCCCCTAACCGCGATTAATACATTTCCTACACCGCCGGCAAATTCATGCTTAGTGCTTCACACAGCCCGTATTTTAAATACACCTCGTACCAGTGCCCTCCACGAGCTAGGTACTTCATACATTGGTGTGAGGTAATTTGATATGCACAGTACACAAATCAATATGCACATCAATACATGGATTTAAACATAATTGTCAACCCACATAATATCTCTCACACATATAACCTCACTCAGCTAACATAGATTCTTAAGTCCTCCCGCATAGAATCATAATACCAATATCAGAAATCAGTATATAATATGCTGAAAAACTAAACACAGATTAAAAACCCACCAACGGGTTATACTATAACACAAAGTGTTATCGTTATCTCCAATCGGGTACATTTATCCTATGTTCATCATTTATTGCATAGATTAATTATCCTGCAATACATCAGTTATACACAAAATGCATATTCCTATCGGAATCACTGTTGGATACCTGATCTATCATCAGATCACACATATCACAATACTAAGTAGTCTCTAGGAATAAGTGAGTTCCGTACTCCATTTTAGGATGGCTATATTTCGACATCCCGAAACACTCTCAAGTTCACGTTTCATATGCAGAAACTCATTATCACCTCCTTACATGTGAACAGTGTCGGTATCGCATTCTAATCCCATTACATCATTTTCGCCAATAAAGATAACCACGGATATCTACTTATTGCCGTAGGGCTAATGGTGAAAGAAACATTATATTGAATGCAACATGAGATGCATTTTAGTAAACATATAGTGTGGTTGAATCTCCTCACCTTCGGTCGGCGAGTGTTTTTCAGTAATCTGTTTAAAATGGAAAACAGTGTAAATACAACGTATAATAACACTATATAGCCATAATTTATACTCATAAGCGTTTGGAACATCATGACAATACATTTAGAGAGCTTTCTTGAAATTTTGTAAAAATTACGATTTTGCCCCCGAGCCTAATACGGGCTAAAAATAAACCCCCAAGTGGTCTAAAACAAGTATTCTTAAGCTTAAATAACATAAATTTCATTTTTGAAATTTTCCCAAAAATTATGTTTTTACCCCCCGAAAATATCCAAAATTACCAAAATGCCCCTGGGCACTATTCACAGAAATACTGTTCATGGGGCACTATTCATCCGTAAATCACTGTTCACCAAAAATTACTATTCATGAATACTATTCACTCGTAAATACTGTTCACCGAAAATTACTGTTCATGAACACTATTCACCGAAAATTACTGTTCACGGACATTATTCATCTGTAAATTACTGTTCACCGAAAAATACTGTTCACGGGGCACTGTTCACCCGTAAATTACCAAATTACCAAAATACCCTTTAGGGCCTGCACAATGCGCCGCAAATCACTATTCACGGACAGATTTTTCTATTTTTTCGTATTTTCTTTACTGATTTTTATAGAGAAAACCGTAAATCATTTTCTGATGAAATTAAATATCTAGCTTCCTCTTAATGAGGTCTACAAACTAAAAATATTAACTTAAAATAAACACTTACAGAAATCTTATGAAGAATTTAAGACAACCACTTGAGGAACAGTGAATGTCTGGCAGCAGAGTGGAAAATGGAAAATCTGAGAAAACTTCGTAAATTTGTGATTTTTAACTGAGACCGAATGCACCTATTTATAAGGGTTTAAAAATACTATTTGGATATCTGCTGGATCAACCTTGAACGTTTAAAACTGTCGGCAAAATCTCAGCGGTTAACACTGTCGGCAGAAAGATAAGATGAAAAAATTCTTATCTCAGGTAATTACTATTACCTTACTCTTTTTCTGTTCGTATATATTAGACCTTAAGTCGTGAAAATCCGACACCGCAGGTGTGTTGAGAACACGGGGTTTACCTACGGTGGATCGTTCACTTTTTGTTTTGACACCAAAAATAGGGTATTTTTCACAAAGTCAACATTTTAATAAAATAGACGGTTTATAATCACCGTGATTTTGACACTTCGAAACTAGTGTTTAAAATACCCTTTTCGACATTCTAAATATGTCAAAGAGTTTGATAAAATACAGATCGAATGTGATCTGAGTTTGCTAATTTTCAGGAATACGGGGTATCTTAAAAATCGGGGCTTTTAGATAAAAGCATATATAAAATACACGTTTCAAGGAATACTCGTGAAATTCCTGAAAATACCACTGAGTAGCGTACTCAAAAGCTTAATATGTGTGTGAATTTCAAGGTCTGAATATATCAGAAGAGTGGTCTTTCACACTCAAGAGGTCTATAAAATACTATTCATGATTTTATATGTGAAACAAAAGACATTTAAGTAATGTCTAAAATGCCCTCCGAACTTCGTCGGGCTAAATCACTAAGTAAATGACCTCTGATCGGGTCACATACTCCCTTTTCGAGAAGGTTTTTTCCGTACCCTATCATATTAACCTGTCATAAAGCCGAGTTAATAATTCTAAAAAAATTGTTATTTCTAATTTAAAGGGTCGGGTTATTACATCCTACCCCCCTTAAACAAAATTCGTCCCGAATTTTTAAGCAAAAGTAGTACCTTTCTCAATGAAATAATGTGGATATAGCTCCCGCATCGTTGATTCACGCTCCCATGTCGTGTTATCTGCTCCATGATGCCTCCATAGCACTTTCACTTGAGGTATCGTCTTTCTCCTGAGTTGTAGAGTTCCAGTATCCTGAATTTCTGTAAGGGCCCGGAATTTTTAAATTAATAAAAATGTGGATATAAGTTAATTTAATGATGAAAATTGGGAAATTGGTGGGATAAAAGGTAATGGGCCAAAATTTGGACAAAGGCCTAAGTATGGCCCAATAGACTAATGTTTGGATTTAAATTTATTTAAATTGTTAATGAGGTTAAATGGGTCAAGAATGGTCAAATTGGGTCAAATACCCATTTGGGACCCAATGGGTCAAGATGGTTGTGCTCTAAGGTAAATGGGCTAGATGGAAATGTAATTGGGCCATAGGCCCAATGGGAATCCACTTAGAGTGAATTCAATGATTTTAAATCACCTAAGTTATTTGGAATTAAACAATGGTGATGTGGCCAAGTGTGGACCCAAGGTTTGGTGGGGCCGACCACCATGGTTGATTTGGTCAACCATGGGTGGAATAATGGAAATTAGGTTAAGTATAATGAATTCACCTAAGGTGATTTAAATAAGTAAATGTGAATTAAAGTAACTAAGTAATTAAATAATTAAATTATTTAAAATGGTAGTTAAGAGTGGTCAAAGGGGGCCCATGAGGTGAAGACTCACCTCATCCCAAACTCAAAAAATAGAACACGTTGGGACTTAGAGGGGTGGAGTTATAAGCCATAAAGCAACTTAAATATCTCAAAATATCTTAAGGTTGGTGAAGGTAATTAATGTAAAGTAAAAAAAATGGGGATAAGCCTTGATGTCTTTCCTCATTCTCTTTTCATTCAACTCTCTCCATTTCCACTCTCCCATGGTCGTCCCCTTCATCTAAGTGAAGGAGAGAAAGAGAGTTAAGGAAAAGAGAAGAGAAAGAGAGAAGAAAGAAGTGGAATTTTGAGAGAAATCACTCTAAGGTAAAGGGTTATCATCTTCCCTCTCATAATTTTCCCCTCTCCCTCTCTCACACAAAACTTACCTTGGCTGATTCTAGGGTTGGGGATTGCCACCCTTGATCAAAGATCTTAACCTACCAAAGATTAAAAGGAAGGAGAGAGGAGGCTACGGAGACCGACGGGAGCGTCGAAAATCGGAGGAGACGTCGGATAGTGAGTATTTCTTAAACAAGAAATTTTGGATTTTAGGGTTTAAGATTTGGGTTTTATTTTGTGAATTTAATGGTAGTCAAGTAAATTTATGCTATGGATTTTAAATCCATCAAATGGAATGAATGGAAAAGTGGGCAAAAACCCTAAGTGGAAAAATTAGGGTTAGGGAAAAGAAATAAATACTTGGATTATGTGCATTGGGTAATTTATGAAATTAAGCATAGAATTGGATGATTGGAAGAAAATCATGGGCCATAGGGTTCGGCCATGTGGTATGGCCGAACCCCATGGTGGGTGATTTGGTATTGGATTTAAATAATTAGGGTTTCAAAAAGATGGAAGACAATGAGGGTTTTATCTAATGAAAATTAGGGTTGTAGATGAATGAATGGGAGTAAGTTGTAAAATGGTTTTATGATGAAAATGTAAAGGGGTTTATGGCATTGAAATGCATGGAGGAAGTGAACCTTGAGCCATGGGTTCGGCCATGGTGTATGGCCGAACCCTACGGTGATCAAATGGTGGAATGAAGGGTTGTGAATAATGGAAAGTAAATGGGAATGTTGGTGGTGTTGATGGACCCGAAAATAGTTTAGCTTCTCGGAAATGTAATATTTTAGACTTATTGCTATGTTTTGGACTTTGTGGTAGACATATGATGTTATGGCATTTTGGTAATTAAATGATGAAATCTTCCCTGCTATCTAGAAAGAAAAAATTGGTAGGATAGTCTGTAATATCTTTCCGTATTTAATGTAACTTTCAGTGAGCTTTCTTCTACGGGGTGAACTATTCTCTGTGGACTCCGTTCCACGCACCCGTAGGGTTGGCCAGTTAAGGGTCGGGCTTTAGAAGCTCGGACTTAACTCGCGTCGTGACGTCCGCGCCCTTTGTCACTTTAAAAAAAAAAAAATAGACTCTGATTTTCGGTGAAAAGGGGCGGGCGTTACAGTTGGTATTAGAGCGAACTCGGAAGAATGAATCTCTCGAAGTAAGATTAAGATGGTTGCATGTCTCGCTAGCAGCTAAGAATCCCAACCGACCGACTCTTCGGAGTCCGCTGCACGGGGGCCGGGTTAATTTACTTCGATTGACTCAAACTGAAGTGTTTAGTCTGAGAACAACAATTGACGGAAAGGAATGATAGCAAGGGAAGAAAGATTCATTCTAGGAGAGATTTATTGAAACACAGCAAGATAGGGTTTACTTCCCCAGAAATGAGAAAACAAATCTAGTTTTCCCCGATTGATGGGATAGTGATGAATTTATCAGATGTAGGAAGATTTCCCCTAGCTCACCAAATGGAACAAGCATTGATACTTAGGAAATTTATTCTCAAAAACTAAGTGTGCTAATTTGGAAATTTTCCCCCAAAATATATTGTGGTATACATAAGAAATTCCCCAAAGTCTAGATTGGTTTTATTGGTAATTGTTGTTGATGATTTTTGTGTTCAATTTATATTCTATGATACAGATGTGTTAAGTGACGGGGAGTATACGGAATTATGGGATAAGAGAACCCCTAGCTGTCCCATAGATTTGGTGTCTGCTTCTGGTATAACAGTTAGCCTGGACTTTCAGGAGGGACCTCCCGAGGAAAATGAAGGGGATTTATCATCTCTTCCTGAAGAGAATGTGGAAGACTTTCCGATGATAAGAAAGTCGGTAGGGGAAATAGGACCCGATTATAGGTACGAGTTGTACAACCAGGTTGGGCACAACTGCACATACTACCCCTACCCGTCTTGAAGGGGTATATGTTGCATATGCTTATGAGTGAGGTAAAGGTGATATATGGGTATACTTGGGGGATGGTGTAATGGCTTTTAGAAATGGCTTTTATAATGGGTGATGATGTAAACACTTTGTGAAAGGGTATAAGAGGTTCTTATGTGAACAAAGTGCCATTTGAGACATGTGGGATAAACAGTGTACTTGAAAGAGACCGGGATGCATGGATTAACTTGCCGCATGAAACTTGTGAGAGGATGGCATTATGAGGAGAATGAGAAGGGTCTAGCTTGCAAAGACTAATATGTTGTATGAAAAATCTTGTATGTATAATGAAATTGCATTCTCCCAATGTGTAGTATAGATTATGAACAAGTGATGGACCATGAAATTATGAAAATATTTTATTTAGTGATAGCATGAGGATTCCCTAGGATGTTACTAAGTTGTGAATTATTAATCGTTGCAATGAGTTTATATGATGTTACTTTGATAATGGGTGATATGCAATGAATGGTTATTGAGGAACAAGGATGTGTTATAGACTGTGTGTATGGTGATGAGTTGATAAAGTGCCGGGTGTTGTGAATATATAGTATGCATGAAGGGGCCGTGATATGCCAATGCGGTTGGTTGGAAACCTAGGTGGGGCTGATGAATAATTCCAAAGTTTAGGGATTTATGGATGGTCATGGATGGTCTTCGAATGTATTGGGATGATTTGCTTTGGATGAGTAGGATTATTATTTTAAAATCTCTCGGTGTGTGTTGTAAATGGGGTAGGGTAACCTAATCATAATTATGTTGAATCACTAGATCTTCTTAAAGTGTTATTTCTTATGTTACCTCAAGTTGTTGTTTGATGTGAATGGAGGTGAAAGATCTGGCTACACATGAGTTGTGTTATTCGAAGATGGTGTGTGATTTCAATTCTACGTGGCCTACTAATGAAGGAATATGAGCCGTATGATGTGGTAACCGTTGATAATGTAGGCATGTAGGGTGGAATTTGGTGGTTGGTGGAATTGGTAATACTTGTGAATATTTTTTTTTAGTGATGAATGGGCACTATTTGACATAGTCTAAGTAAGCTTAGATATATCATTGTTTTTATGGAATCTATGAAAATATGTGGAATAATCCAGAAGGGTAGGAAATTAGTATCTATATGACTTGGATTGATGTCGGGTGTTGGTGTCGTGGAAATTATGAACAAAAGGGTTAGTCACATAGTGACTTATGTGCAATTGAAGAGGTGCTAAGTTTTGGAGGTGTGTTTAATGGGAAAGATAAAAGTCTAGTGAAACTCGAATGGGAAACTATGGGCGACTGCCGAGTTAGTCTAGGCTAGCTGACTCTGTAGTTAGCCGATGGAGTTCCAAGGAGAGTGCAGCTAAAAACCTAGTTGAAATGGAATCAGCAAAGGACTTGAGCGTAGACTTGTACTAGCAGGCTACCTCACACAGAGAGTAGATGAAGGAACGTGTTGAATAGGTACGTATGGGAAATGTCTTGGTAGCAGGTAAAGTGAAATAGAATACGTAATCTACATAAAACCGCAAATGGATTCATGAGGAAAAGAGATAATACGAGGCAAAGTGAATTTTGCAAGAATGAAACTCATAGGTTGATGAATTTTGCAAGAATGAAACTCATAGGTTGATATGAGTGGTGTTGATGTAATTAAGAGGTACTTGACACAATTAAACGGGAATGACAAATAAACCCAGAAATGGAGGAGATATGAATCAAGATATTTGCAGGCGAGGTAGTACCGGAATAAGAATTACGATCGGAATAAGGTCTTTTATTCCGAGGTAGGACATATGTATCTGAGAGCTGCAGAAGGGAATTATTGGTTGAGGCACACCAAGCCAAGCTCTCTACCCATCCGGATAGCGCCAAGATATACCATGATTTTAAGAGGCACTATGGGTGGCATGGACTCAAGAGAGATGTGGCTGAGTTTGTGCTCGTTGCACTAACTTGTCGGCAGGTTAAGGCGGAACATCGGAAACCATCGGGTTTACTCAAACCCTTACCAGTGCCGGAATGGAGATGGGAACATGTAGCCATGGATTTTGTGACAGGGCTACTAAGGTCATCAAGGCGCAACGATGCAATATGAGTCGATGGTACATCCGAAATGTTACCAGACTACCTGGTGTACCTCGGACTATTGTGTCCGACAGAGTATGGCAGAGCGTGCAGTCGACTATGGGGACCGACGTGTTGATCAGCACAGCATTCCACCCACACACTGATGGACAATCGGAGAGAACAATACAGATATTGGAGGGTATGCTGGATTTCAAGGGTGGATGGGAGAATCGCCTGCCACTGGTGGAGTTCTCCTACAATAACAGTACCTCCAGATGGCTCCATTTGAGGCCTTATATGGTGGGCCGTGTAGATCTCCAGTGCGTTGGACAGAGGTCGGTGAGCCTGCGCTGATTGGACCGAAGTTGGTTGCGGAGACTACGGCGTAGATTAAATTTATACGGCAACCTTTACTCATTGCGCAGAGCCGTTATAAGAATTACGCCGACAAGAGGAGAAGTTTCCCCGAGTTTGAGGTGGGAGACTTGGTGCTTTTGAAAGTTTTACCACGGAAGGGACACATGGGATTCAGAAAGAAGGGGAAACTGTCACCTAGATTTTGGGGCCATTTCCAATCCTAAAGAGGGTGGGGGAGGTGGCATATTAGTTAGCACTTCCTCCACAGTTATCATCTTTTCATGACGTCTTCCATGTGCCCGTGTTGAGGAAGATACAACCCTGACCCTTCACATGTCTTGAGTGTACAAGACGTCGATATACAAAGCGACGTGATGTGTGTGGAGGTGCCGATCAGAGTGATCGGGAGCGAACAAAGGGTACTACGGAACCGCGCTGTTCAGTTCGTCAAGGTGGTATGGGAAGGGCATGGCAATAAAGAGACCTCCTGGGAACTTGAGTCGGAGATGAGAGCCTCTCATCCGGAACTCTTTGTGTGAGATGTTTTGAACCTCTACTTTGCTCGAATTTTCGGGACGAAAATTTTAAAAGAGGATTGTATTGTAAGGGCCCGAAATTTTTAAATTAATAAAAATGTGGATATAAGTTAATTTAATGATGAAAATTGGGAAATTGGTGGGATAAAAGGTAATGGGCCAGAAGTTTGGACAAAGGCCTAAGTATGGCCCAATAGACTAATGTTTGGATTTAAATTTATTTAAATTGTTAATGAGGGTTAAATGGGTGAAGAATGGTCATATTGGGTCAAATACCTATTTGGGACCCAATGGGTCAAGATGGTTGTGCTCTAAGGATAAATGGGCTAGATGGAAATGTAATTGGGCCATAGGCCCAATGGTAATCCACTTAGAGTGAATTCAATGATTTTAAATCACCTAAGTTATTTGGAATTAAACAATGGTGATGTGGCCAAGTGTGGACCCAAGGTTTGGTGGGGCCGACCACCATGGTTGATTTGGTCAACCATGGGTGGAATAATGGAAATTAGGTTAAGTATAATGAATTCACCTAAGGTGATTTAAATAAGTAAATGGGAATTAAAGTAACTAAGTAATTAAATAATTAAATTATTTAAAATGGTAGTTAAGAGTGGTCAAAGGGGGCCCACGAGGTGAAGACTCACCTCATCCCAAACTCAAAAAATAGAACACGTTGGGACTTAGAGGGGTGGAGTTATAAGCCATAAAGCAACTTAAATATCTCAAAATATCTTAAGGTTGGTGAAGGTAATTAATGTAAAGTAAAAAAAATGGGGATAAGCCTTGATGTCTTTCCTCATTCTCTTTTCATTCAACTCTCTCCATTTCCACTCTCCCATGGTCGTCCCCTTCATCCAAGTGAAGGAGAGAAAGAGAGTTAAGGAAAAGAGAAGAGAAGGAGAGAAGAAAGAAGTGGAATTTTGAGAGAAATCACTCTAAGGTAAAGGGTTATCATCTTCCCTCTCATAATTTTCCCCTCTCCCTCTCTCACACAAAACTTACCTTGGCTGATTCTAGGGTTGGGGATTGCCACCCTTGATCAAAGATCTTAACCTACCAAAGATTAAAAGGAAGGAGAGAGGAGGCTACGGAGACCGACGGGAGCGTCGGAAATCGGAGGAGACGTCGGATAGTGAGTATTTCTTAAACAAGAAATTTTGGATTTTAGGGTTTAAGATTTGGGTTTTATTTTGTGAATTTAATGGTAGTCAAGTAAATTTATGCTATGGATTTTAAATCCATCAAATGGAATGAATGGAAAAGTGGGCAAAAACCCTAAGTGGAAAAATTAGGGTTAGGGAAAAGAAATAAATACTTGGATTATGTGCATTGGGTAATTTATGAAATTAAGCATAGAATTGGATGATTGGAAGAAAATCATGGGCCATAGGGTTCGGCCATGTGGTATGGCCGAACCCCATGGTGGGTGATTTGGTATTGGATTTAAATAATTAGGGTTTCAAAAAGATGGAAGACAATGAGGGTTTTATCTAATGAAAATTAGGGTTGTAGATGAATGAATGGGAGTAAGTTGTAAAATGGTTTTATGATGAAAATGTAAAGGGGTTTATGGCATTGAAATGCATGGAGGAAGTGAACCTTGAGCCATGGGTTCAGCCATGGTGTATGGCCGAACCCTACGGTGATCAAATGGTGGAATGAAGGGTTGTGAATAATGGAAAGTAAATGGGAATGTTGGTGGTGTTGATGGACCCGAAGATAGTTTAGCTTCTTCGAAATGTAATATTTTAGACTTATTGCTATGTTTTGGACTTTGTGGTAGACATATGATGTTATGGCATTTTGGTAATTAAATGATGAAATCTTCCCTGCTATCTAGAAAGAAAAAATTGGTAGGATAGTCTGTAATGTCTTTCCGCATTTAATGTAACTTTCAGTGAGCTTTCTTCTACGGGTGAACTATTCTCTGTGGACTCCGTTCCACGCACCCGTAGGGTTGGGCAGTTAAGGGCCGGGCTTTAGAAGCTCAGGACTTAACTCGCGTCGTGACGTCCGCGCCCTTTGTCACTTTAAAAAAAAAAATAGACTCTGATTTTCGGTGAAAAGGGGCGGGCGTTACAATTTCTACTGGCTTTTCATCAAAAGTCGCGTCCTCTGTTATGTCGATGTCATTAAAATTCAACACATGTGATGGATCTGGTTCGTATTTCCTCAGCATTGACACATGAAACACATTATGTACTTTGGCCAAGCTTGGAGGTAAAGCCAAACGATAAGCCACTCCTCCGATCTTATCCAAGATCTCGAAGGGTCCTATGTATCTTGGCGATAACTTCCCTTTACGACCAAATCGTCTAACACCATGGCGAGGTGCAACACGAAGAAAAACATGGTCACCCACTGAGAATTCCAGAGGTCTGCGCCTCCTGTTGGTATAACTTTTCTATCGACTCTGTGCTGTCTTGAGACGTCGTCTGATGATTTCTACTTGTTCTGATGTCTCTCTGACCATATCTGGTCCTAACAACGCCTTATCTCCCATTTCAGCCTAGCACAATGGTGATCTACATGGTCTACCATAGAGAGCTTCGTATGGTGCCATTTGAATACTGGATTAATAACTATTGTTGTAGACAAATTCTACCAATGGAAGATGATCTTCCCAACTACCTTGCATATCCATTACACAGGTTCTCAACATATCTTCTAAAGTCTGAATAGTCCTCTCAGACTGACCATCCGTCTGAGGGTGAAAAGCTGTGCTAAAACACAACTGTGTACCCAACTCTTTTTGGAGGCTCTGCCAAAATCTGGATACAAACCGTGGATCACGATCCGAAACAATGCTCACTGGTACTACGTGTAATCTGACTATCTCCTTTATATACTGTTTACTCAAAGTCATTAAGGAGTGTGTTACTTTAATTGGTAAGAAATGAGCAGACTTAGTCAACCTGTCCACTATCACCCATATCGAGTCGTTTCCCCTGGATGATTTAGGAAAACCTACAACGAAATCCATGGTGATATGCTCCCATTTCCACTTAGCCACTTCGAGAGGTTGCATTTTCCTCCCGGTCTCTGGTGCTCCGCTTTTACCTGTTGACAAGTCAAGCACCTAGATACAAAATCTGCCACGTATTTCTTCATCCCGCTCCACCAGAATTGACGTCGCAAATCACGATACATTTTAGTAGCTCCAGGATGTACCGTAAAACGAGAGTGATGACAATGATCGAGTACTATTTTTCTACGATCCTCTGTTTCTGGCACAAATAATCTATCTCTGAAGGTTAAACTTCCATCGGTCCTGATTTTCCAATCCTTCAAGTCAATCCCCTCTATCAACTAAGTCCGTACCTTGATAGATTCTGGGTCCCTTTGTTGTGTTTCCAACACTAGCCTCATAAGTTCTGGCTGTCTGACTTCACTCTGCGCCTGGACTGATTCATCGTACTCTACTAATTGTAGGTCAAAATCACCTATCGTACTCAACATATTCCATCGTAGCGATGCTATAGAAGCTGCCTTGCAATGATTTTTCCTACTCAAAGCATCTGCTACTACATTTGCCTTTCCTGGATGATAGGAGAGTTCAAAATTGTAGTCTTTCAAAGTCTCCATCCATCTCCTTTTTCTCAAGTTCAAATCTTTTTGAGTGAACAAGTATTTGAGACTGTGGTGATCAGAAAAAACATTAAATTTCTCACCAAACAAATGATGTCTCCTAGATTTTTAGTGCGAACACTGCGGCTGCTAGTTCTAGATCATGAGTCGGGTAATTTTGCTCATGTCCCTTTAATTGTCTAGAGCCATAGGCTGCTACTCTACCTTCCTGCATTAGGACACATCCTAAACCATTCTTTGAAGCATCACAATATACTTCAAATTTCTGACCTTGCTCTGGTATAATCAATACTGGGGCGGTGGTTAACTTCTCCTTCAACTCTTGGAATGCCCGTTCGCACTCGTCACTCCATTCGAATTTCACTTCCTTCCGTGTTAACCTTGTCATTGGGACAGCAATCTGAGAGAAACTTGGTATAAATCTCCTATAATACCCAGCTAATCCCAAAAAGCTTCTAATTTCAAAGACGTTTGTTGGTCTCTGCCAATTCATCACTGCCTCAACTTTGACAGGATCTACTGTGATTCCCTCCTGCGTCATAACATGTCCCAGAAATTGTACTTGTTTCAACCAAAACTCACATTTACTGAATTTGGCGTACAACTGATGGTTTTCTAAGGTCTGTAACACTACCCTCAAATGTTGTTCATGCTCCTCTTCCGTTGATGAAAAAATCAAAATATCATCAATGAACGCCACTACAAAAATTCCTAAATAAGGCCTGAAAACTCTGTTCATCAAATCCATGAATGTGGCCGGTGCATTCGTTACTCCAAACGGCATCACTAAGAATTCATAATGACCATACTGAGTTCTGAACGCCGTTTTAGGGATATCTTCATCTCTAACTCTCAACTGATGATAACCCGATCTCAAATCTATCTTTGAAAAGCATTTGGCTCCCTTCAGTTGGTCAAACAAATCATCTATCCGTGGCAACGGATACTTATTCTTAATAGTTACCTGGTTCAACTTCCGGTAATCTATACACATCCTTAAAGTTCCATTCTTCTTTTTGGCAAAAAGAACTGGAGCTCCCCAAGGTGAAATACTTAGTCTCACAAAGCCTAACTTAAGCAACTCATCTACTTGGGTTCGCACTTCCCGTTGCTCTGTCGGTGCCATCCTATATGGTGGCATGGAAATAGGTAACGTTCCAGGTTGTAGATTGATTACAAACTCAATCTCTCGGCGTGGAGGTAGACCACTCAACTGGTCTCGAAAAATATTCATAAATTCACACACCACCCGAGGTATCACTAAGTCTACACCTCCTATGTTTTCCAAACCTATACCAGCTACCATACTATTCAGATGCTCACCTAAACCACAGTTTCTCACACTGTGCCCTTTATAAGGTTTCAATTTCTCCAAAAATTGATTCCCCCGGGAATGCCGTAGCACCATCCTTTTATAGCAATCTAACACTATCCTGTGTTTCGAAAGCCAATCCATGCCTAAAATGACATCAAAACCTGTCATTCCTATCATTAACAAATCACAATTCAAATTTTGTCCACCAAGTCTTATTATACAAGACTTACATACATGATCAACTATCACTTTTCTTCCTAAAGGAGACTTTACCCTCAGTGGTTTATCCACAGCCACCGATCTTAAACCCAAAATTTCAGTACACAAAGTAGATATGAAAGTATGGGATGCACCAGTGTCAAATAACACATGTGCTAAAGAACTAAAGAGTGGTAAAGTACCTTCCATCACTGAGTGATCCATATGCTCGTCTGCTGCTGGCCCAATTGTGTAGACTCACCCCTGAGTCATCTGTTGAGGACGTCCGCGTCCCCTCCCTTGACTAGGCCTCTGCTGTGAAGAGTTGGGTGTTGACGAATAGTGAATGTCTGGCAGCAGAGAGGAAAATGGAAAATCTGAGAAAACTTCGTAAATTTGTGATTTTTAACTGAGACCGAATGCACCTATTTATAAGGGTTTAAAAACACTATTTGGATATCTGCTGGATCAACCTTGAACGTTTAAAACTGTCGGCAAAATCTCAGCGGTTAACACTGTCGGCAGAAAGATAAGATGAAAAAATTTTTATCTCAGGTAATTACTGTTACTTTACTCTTTTTCTGTTCGTATATATTAGACCTTAAGTCATGAAAATCCGACATCGCAGGTGTGTTGAGAACATGGGGTTTACCTGTGGTGGAACGTTCACTTTTTGTTTTGACACCAAAAATAGGGTATTTTTCACAAAGTCAACATTTTAATAAAATAGAAGGTTTATAATCACCGTGATTTTGACACTTCGAAACTAGTGTTTAAAATACCCTTTTCGACATTCTAAATATGTTAAAGAGTTTGATAAAATACAGATCGAATGTGATCTGAGTTTGCTAATTTCGGAATACGGGGTATCTTAAAAATCGGGGCTTTTAGATAAAAGCATATATAAAATACACGTTTCGAGGAATACTCGTGAAATTCTGAAAATACCACTGAGTAGCGTACTCAAAAGCTTAATATGTGTGTGAATTTCAAGGTCTGAATATAGCAGAAGAGTGGTCTTTCACACTCAAGAGGTCTATAAAATACTATTCATGATTTTATATGTAAAACAAAAGACATTTAAGTAATGTCTAAAATGCCCTCCGAACTTCGTCGGGCTAAATCACTAAGTAAATGACCTCTGATCGAGTCACACACTCCCTTTTCGGGAAGGTTTTTCCGTGCCCTATCATATTAACCGGTCATAAAGCCGAGTTAATAATTCTAAAAAAATTGTTATTTCTAATTTAAAGGGTCGGGTTATTACACATAATACATTACTAAGATAATATAACCCATTTAAATTTTTATAAAACCAATTCCACACACAATTGGGACTTAATTGGGCCATGGCCCAATTCTTTATCCATTTAAGATCAAATCTAAAATTCACAATTAAAAATGGATAAATTTCATAAAAATAATAAATTGAAAATCCGAGGTGTTACAAGGAGAAATACGAGACCCGGCACTTGGTACTTTCTTTTTTCCTTTTATTGTGTGTTTTGGATGGCTAACCCCTCTAACATAATTCAATTTGGAGTAGAAAAAGCTTAGCAGACTCACATCCATTACTTTGTTTTCCCGTGGAAAAATAATACTGGTGGGAATATTTTATGTGTATTTGTTTTTAAACGAAGATTTATGGGTGTACCCTATTTTACAGATTTCTCATGAAAATTAGCAGGAGAAGGTGAGGAGACTGAACCTGACTTTTATTTCGAATTTATTGTAAAAATATTAACTTTAGGACGAAAAATGGGACCCAAGGACATATATAAATGGAAAAGACTAAGTGGGACCAAAAAGTGAGACCTGACATCGCTTACTTGTAAGGGATGTGAAAGTTCCCTTGTGTTAAAATCAGATTAACCCTAGAGCGTGAATAGGATAATCACAAATTTTAAAATTTCCTTGATTAATATGAAATGTTGTGCGGAATTAAAAAACTATTAATTAAGTGTATGATTTCCAAAGTGTGCGATTATAAAAAATCACACAAGTAAACACCAATGCACAAGATGTATAGTGGTTCGATTAAACAACCTATATCCACTGTAGAGACTTACCTAACCTTGGGCTATCTCCAAATCACTAAGCGTTGGAATTACACCAACACAATAGAATAGGACTTCCACTTATCCAATTGATTAGGACTTTTACCCAATTCCTATCCCACTATTTTTTATACTGGTTCAAGAGAATAAAAATCTCTTTAACACTTCACAATGATAATATTGTTAGTGCCCCGGCTTGCCGAGTCACGTATTTGTCAATTCCATGACTTAAGTGAAACATTGCCTCGGAAGGTTGAAGCTATGAACAAGACTCAAGGAGTGGTGTGAAGATTGAATCAAGACTTCAAGATGGAAGAACAAGTTGAAGATTCAAGCATCACCATGTGTATGGCAATCACAAAGGTAATTGACCATAGATGACCTTAGGTGGAACCCATACCCTTAGGTGGATCTTGCCTAGGCTTAGTTGAACATGTTGGTAAGAACATAAACAGGCCTTAGTGGACTCTGGACAGTCAAAGAACTAGATGGGACAAACATTGAAAAGATGGTAAACTATCAGGTCGACACATTGAGTCCACCAACCCACCGGTGAGACAGGACAGACTCATTGTGGTCTTCGACACATCAATCGGATCAACAAAGGTTCTGGAATGGACACACTATCATTCGGGGTTACTCTCAGATCGAGTGTCTCGTGCATATCGACATATCAATGAGGATAGAATGACCCATCGGTGATCACGACACATCTACCTTAGTTGAGTATGAGCATGAGTTCTGGAACTTAAAACTCAGGGGTACTCTCAGAACAGACACATCGATGTAACAGACCCATCGAGAGTACCAGGACTGATCCATCGATGGTACCGACATGTCGACCTGAGTTTGACAAGTTTCGGGACTTGAAACTCTGCCTGCATGGTTTTGACTTGGGTCGATACGATCGACAATAACGACACATTGAACATAAGTTTGTCGACCCGTCGGTCCGAACGACCTATCGGTAATGACTGTTTTATATCCGTTGGAAGTGCATTAAATGTTAACGGTCACATTACAACGGGAAAATTTTAAGTACTGGCCCATCGGCGACCCCGAGTTATGTTTTTCTAGATGCCTATATATTTTCCAAACTTTGATGAGTTTGGTTGGAGACCTAGGACACTTGGAGAGAGCTTTGAATAGGAAAATCCAAGGGCATTCCCAGAGATCTCACCTCCTCTCCATGCACTTCACATACGTGAACCATTTGATAATCCAACCTTCCATAGATTGAGATTGAGAGAGAGGAAGACAAACTACTCTAGGATAGATATTGGTCACCCTATTTCTTAGAGACCTCCCAAGGGTTGTGATTGCCACATACTCGGCGCATCTTCGTCATCGAACGACGTTATATTGGGAGATTATTCAAGAAGCACACATCTACGTTAAGAGAGCTCAACAAGGAAAGTGCTTCGAGTTTGAATTTTCTTTTAAATCATCTTGTGAAGTGGATTAAAGCATGGTGTTTGAACCACTATAAAAAATAAAAGGATAAGGACGTAGACCGAGGTAGGTCGAACCTTTCAAAATCTTAGGGATTGGGTGAAATTCCCAATCAATCAAATTAGGTGGAATTCCTAATCTATTTGTGAGGGTGTAATTTCCCACTTAGTTAATTGAGATAGCCCAAGGTTGGGTGAGTCCATCAGTGAATGTAGGAAGGTTTATTCTGAACCACTATAAATATGGTGTTGTGGTGTTAGAGCCTTTTGCTTGGATTTTTATTTGAGCATACACAACACATCTTGATTAATTTGATTTATCCGCTGCAAATTTGATAATTAATCAAGGAAATTTTAAAGGACCAATAAATTAGGAGATTTTCCTATTCACCCCCCCTTTAGGGTCAATCGTGTTCTAGCACATTATTGTGTTTTAAATTTATACTCGCAAGTGCTCGAACCATTTATAATATAGCTTAGGAGTGCGAAGTCGAACCCATCAGAACTTAGGAAAATATATCCATGAAAAACATACTATTGAATTATATATTTTAAGAAATTTAGAAAATCATAGAAATAAATCTTAAATATGGAATTATTTCTATAATCTAAGAAATTTAATTTTAAATTAGAAACTTTCTAAAAACAGAAAGTGTAATCTAAAATTAGAAACAACATCTAAAAATAAAAACTAACCATTCAAGAGATCTAATTTTCATGGAAAATACAAAGTTTATCAAATTTCAATTAAGATGGTGGAATTAATTTAAAAATTGTAAATAATCTTAATCTAAATTAGAACACAAAATTAAGATGCAATTAATTAATTACCAACCTAGTTCCATAATTTTTAAGAATTTGAATAAACAAAAATAAAAATTGAAATCAACATATGTATATATTTATAATGGAACTGGATCAAAGAATTAAGGAGGCTTTATTTTCCATATCTTAAAAGTAAAATCAATGTCTAGAATATGGAGCTCACTTAAATTATCTACCACATGTTTAAATTTTTCATTTATAAAAATTCTAATTATGAAGTTTATGAATTCCATGAAACAAAATAATTCAATTCAAGCCTTGTAAATAGAATTTCTACTTGTAAATGTAAACCCAAATATTTCATCCACTCTTAAAAAGAGCATTGTATTAGAAAAATCAAGTTTTATTTATCCTAAATATTTCATCCACTCTCCTTGAATATCTTAGTAATTTCAAGCATAAAGTCATAAAAAGAACGAAAATAAAATCAAACTTTCATTACACATTAAATAGAATAATTGGACGACTATAATTCAAAATAAATCCACATCTTTCTTATTAATAAAACATGAAATTAAAATTTCATAATCATGGAATTAAAGAGTAGAAAATACAAGAAAAGACTTCAAAGAAATTAAAAACAATAACCTTAAACCCTTGAATTCAAAATTCCCTAAGGCTTTTTCTCTTCTTTTCCTTCATTTTCTTCCCTCTCTTGCTTCAAAAATTCAATGTCCAAGTTCGAGTCCTTCTGTGAGAGAGGGGTCAGATTTATAGATTTGGGAGAATGGAATTTAGTAAACTAAATGGGACCCATCTTAAGTCAGTCGATTTTGCATCTGGCAGACCCTCTCCTCTTTTCTATTTTTATTTCCTTTCGTCGCATTGTCCCTGGTTTCTCTCTATTTGCTGATGCACGACTCCTCCTATTCTCATCCTTCGATTCCAGCCTTCTTTATTTTTATCTTTCTTTCAATCTGTTCTATACAAGAAAGAACGACTCTTCCCACGCCACAATGGCTATCTGGTTGCACCGCTGCTCTCTTGTGCTATTCTTTTTATTTCTATTTTCTTTTCTTGCTGCCACGTTGGTAATGACCTCTACTCCTTTTCTCTGCCAGCAGCTGCTTGGACTCAATGCATGCCATCCTTGCAATTCTCACTTCTGCTGAATGGTCTTGCAACATGTGGCTGCTCTGCTTTTGGCCGAGAAGGTTTTGCTATCTGGCTTTTATTTTACTGAGATGTGGCATCTTCTTTGTATAAATCAGCAAGCCAAATCAAACTCAGATTTCTCGTGGCTTTTATTTTACTACTGGTTCCCTTTGTTGTCTTTCTTCACTCTTGAGAATCAGATCGCTACTTGAGTGTTAATTGGTTTGCTACGTCTTGCTCTCTCTTAAGTTCTCAATGGTTTCTCTTGAGAAGGTGTAGCTGGTTGCTATGATGAAACAATGGCTGCAAGTGCTTTGCTGTACCTTCTCTTTGCACTATTCAATTTGGATTAATTTTGCAACCCACTATCGTGTGCTGCTTTCTCCATTCTATTTTTCTTCTTTACGATTCAGACAGCGTAGCTATGACCAGACTGAAAATAGTCTCGCATCTTTGACATGGAAAGATTCATGAATCAAGGGTGGTCCCCACTGCCTCTGTTTTGCTTATCTGGCCTCTCTCTTGAGTAAGAACTTCAAATCACACATTGGTTTTCTTTTGCTTTACAATTCTCTCAATTGTCAGGCTTCGCTTCTTATCCTTTGGATTGCTGTATTTTTTTACTCACCGATCTGCTTTTTTGGTTGAGAAGGTGTTGCTCTCGATAATGTTTAATTGTTTCTTCCTTGGCTGTCACGGTGCTTCCTAGAAGACCTTTCAGTTCGGTTCTCTTGCTTGGAACACCTCTGCACTCCTCTCGCCTCTTGTAATTTTTTCGTTTCTTTTTTCAGTTACTTGCAATTTTTCCGTTGTTCTTCATGAGTGCTTGCTGTCTCCTGACTTCCAATGCTTTCACCAGCTCCTCCTTTCTCATGAAACCAACTAGCTCAGCCACATTCGTATGATGCAACTGAGAGATACAACATGGCTTTTGTGTTGGATCTGGGTCTTTCCAACAAGCATCATGCAGGGTCCATTTGAGATCACTCCGAGCATCAGTCCAAATAGAGAAATCTCATCAATTTCGCCTAATTTGGGCCAGCTTCGAGTTTAGAAAATACCTCAACCTAAAATCACACAAAACACACTACTTAGATAAACTTAATTAATATGAGATATGAACAAGTATAATTTTAGGAGTAAAATATGTAATAATTTTGCACTTATTACACATAACTTTCAATTGGTATCAGAGCTTGAGTGCTCTTTATATATGATCTAACCATCCCAGTTGATCCGTGCTAAAACAATGGAATTTGGTGAAGACATCAATAGGGGCTTGCTTTGATGGCTCAAATTTTATTCATTGGAAAATGAGGATGAAAGAATTCCTAATGTCCTTGGATTTCTATACTTGGGAAGCCATTGTAAAAGGTTCATCACATCCCGTTAAAGAGACAACCATTGGGTCTAATAACATGTTAAGACCAAAATTTTACAATCTTTACGATGGCATTGAGAGAAGTAAATATCATGGGAATTTCTTATCTCTCAATACAATTAGGTGTGGTGTCTCACCAAAAGACTTAAAAGTCCATCATGAACATTGGAAAAGCCAAAGATGCTGGAAGTATTTTGGAAAATGTCTATGAATTGCATGAAGGCCTCACTCCCTCTACCTCTTTGTATAACTCTAACCCCACTATTGTAGATGCATGCATTTCTTCCGTAACCCTTGTAATAGGTGCATCTACTCTCAAAGAGGTGTGTGTCACTCAGATATCATGTGGAGAAGATAAGGAGCCCACATATGAGGACATGTCTCAATCCGAAAGTGATTCAGATGAAGAAGGTGAAGTGAAAGGAAATGGAGTCACCTTTGAATCGAAGATTGATTCAGACATGGAGCATCAAAATGGTAAGACCCTACATTGTTTTGTTGCCTCCATTGCTCCTAATGATCTTCTAACTTGCTATTATTGTAATGGAATTGGTCATGTAAAATGTGAATGCAAGTTACGAAAGTTACACTTTAATAAGAAAATGTTGATCACAAAAGTGTAAAGAATAGGGAAAAATCAAGACCTCCTCACTTTGTGAAATTGTATATCCAAAAGAGGATCTTGTCTCAAACCTTTGGAATTGGGCCAAATGTTCAAAATGGAAGAATCAAAATGCCCAAATGTCAAGGATTTGAGAAGAAATGTCCGGATCAAAATTTCAAATGGATCCCTAAGAGATAGGACCTTACACATGTCCTACATTGGTCTAAAACTCGTGGCTCATTGGAATATCTCTAGACCAAGTGTAGTTGAACTCATTTTTCATTCAAGTGTGTTCGAATAACCTTTGTGCTATGGCATGGAACATTGACTCATGCAAGCATTGAATGTACTTTTCCTGGTTATAGTTTTAGTCATGCTTGAAGTGTCATAGAGTTGTGGACTTAGATTCCAAGTCCTAAAGTGTTCAACTCAGATGTGTTATGTCTATCAATATAGTTAACACATTTGAATCATGTTTGGAATCTTAGTGTGTATCTTGCATTTAGTCTATGTTCCTTATTGTTATATGATTTGTGGATTGAATTTGTGCAAAAAACTTGTGTGGCATACATGCTTACATTGGTAGAATCATGTTTATCATATGCCACATGGGCTTTTAAAATCAAGAGGGAATTCTTCAAATGAAAATGGATTTAAATGAAAAATCTGTGCTCTATCTGTTGATACATTGACAATGGCAATTTATCGACAGACCACAAAATGATTTTGGTTAAAAACCCCTCTCCTGATTCTCTCTTGAAATCCATATTCTTATGATAAGCACAAGAAATTGATATTTTACCCCTAAATATTAGACTAGTTAGCCCTTGACGTATGTTAAATAAAATAAATTAGTGTAATTTTGAGTTTGCATGACAAAATTGAGAAATTCAAGAAAAGAAGTGAACATGGAAGAAAAATGATAGAAAACGTATTTAATGCAAAATCTGGACCGAGTCGTCAGAATGGCCCTTCAAATCTATCATTGTAGCCCACTCTCATCAATTTTGGGCTTTAAAAGTTCACATGTCCAAGCCAAATTGTTACCCAATGAAAGAGATCCATGGCCATGAATGAGGTCAAGCTCACTTGAGATCAAACTAAGAATGTGAGACCCTGACCCGGCTCAGACAGCCGAGTCCACTAAGGGCCAGGCCTAAGTGAACAGAGTGGAGTGGGAGTGTGTTTGTGTGCTTGAGGGTGAAAACCAAGGTCCCACATCGGAAGTTAAGGAATTTGAGAGGGAGTTTATAAGTAGCCTTGCCCTCCTCTTCCAGCAAGATGCATTTTGGATCCAAACTTGGGCCGGGTCCTATCCAAAAATCGTGCGGGGTCGCTCGTGTGCACGTGTGGCCCAAAGGGGACTGTATCTTGTTGGGTCGAGCCCCAAGCCCTTTTTATGGGCCGGGTTGTTACAAATGGTATTAGAGCCGAGTTCAGTACTCCGATTGTGTGGGCCTACTGCCTTCCACTAGATTCATTTGGTCGAGCCGGGGACGACCCTAGGCTTAGGGGGGTGGATTGTGAGACCCTGACTCGGCCCAGACTGCTGAGTCCACTAAGGGTCAAGCCCAAGTAAACAGAGTGGAGTGGGAGTGTGTTTGTGTGCTTGAGGGTGAAAATCAAGGTCTCACATCGGAAGTTGAAAAATTTGAGAGGGGGTTTATAAGTAGCCTTGCCTTCCTCTTCTAGCAAGATGCGTTTTGGACGGGGACTTAGGCAGGGTCCAATCTAAAAACCCTACGGGCTCGCACGTGTAAACGTGTGTGCCCGTGTGGGCCCAAAGCAGACAGTATCTTACTGGGCCGAGCCCCAAGCCCTTTTTATGGGCCTGGCTGTTACAAAGAAGGTAGATGTCTATGCAGCAGTTGCAATCATACCTTTGTAGAGAATGTTTAAAATAAATTCAATTCATCTAGAGTGGATACATGGCACCATGCCTAATTCTCTGTCAAGTTCGACGTTTATAGTTTTGGAGTTTTGATTGTTGAGATTGTTAGTGGTGTAGAGAACAATAGCTTCAATCAGTCAGGTAATGGCATTGATCTTCTAAGCAATGCATGGAGATTGAACAAAAGTGTCTTTGGAAATGTGTAAGAGTTTGAAATAAAATATCCTTGAATGGTTTTGTTCTTTTGGATGGATTTGTTTAGAGTTGTTGTTTTGTAGACAAAACCGAGGAATGTGGTTAGTCCTATTATCTTCATAGACCAAAAACAAGACAATGATAATGCATGCTTATAGCCATGGCACAAGAAACACATAGAAATTCATCATGTATGGCCACTAGCTGTTTCAGACTCTTACCAATTATTGTCATCTTCATTGGTTCTCTTTAGTGTATCTATTAGTCCAACGGAGCACTCTAGTTGGGAGAGGAACTAAATAAGACCATACAACTGTTGGCGTGAGTTGTCATTAGAGGGATTATAGGAAGAGTTTATAACTGTAAATCCCTGAATACAAGGGTCAACCGTGATTCTAGTCGTAAAATCAGGGTTGCCATAAATAGGAACTCTTATGTATATATATACATCTCATTCTGTGTAAAGAAGAATAGAATTGAAATATACATGAAAAATATTTTTTCCATGACTTTTGGCATGCTATCAGAGCCTAGGTTCGATCGTCTTTCATAGGAATCGAATTTTTTTTTTTCCGTCTTGTCAGACGGGATTTCTCTACCAATTATTTTTTGGTACAATTTTTTTCCTCTTCCCGTGTCAGGGAGCGGATTGTTAGGTTTGTTTGGGCAAACAATTTTTAATTTTTTACTGCACAATCTTGCCGGGTATCTTCGAACGACAACAGCAACGACTCTACCCCTTCTCTAGACCGCTGCTCAACCCGCCGGCAAATCTCTGCTGCCTGTTCATCCCTTTCAGATCCGATTGGCAGTGCCTCTCGTTTTTCGACCATCAGCACTTCCGATCTGCCGATCCACATCGCGGTTCCCATCTTTCCGTTCACTGTCGCAACATCGTCTTCTTCATAGCAGATCTGATCTTTGCATCCCCGATCTGCTCTGCTCTCGGCCTCGTCTTCTTCGTCAAGCTCTCCGCCCTCTTCCAGTCACCGGATCTGCAACTCCGACCCCGCGGAAATCTAGAGGTGCCGCTGTAGCCGATTTACACAGTGACCTTGCTTCCCACCGCCGCCCTTTTTCTTCTCCGATCTGCACCTACCTCCAGCTGCTTGTCGATCTCCGATCAAGTGGAACTGCCTTCGCGTGATACTGCTGGGCTTTTCTCACTCCCAAATTGATTTTCTCAGATCCGGTTTGGGCGCTTTCCATCCGATTTCCCATTGGCAAATCGATTTGAGGTTTTTTTCTCTATTGGATTTTTCTCTCTGCTGATCTGTTCAAAAAAAAAAAAAATACTGCCGATCTACGCAGCTTCTGCTGCTTGGCCGAGACGGAATCGTGTGTTCTGATTACTCCTCTGCTTGTTTTTTGGGCCGACTTCCCTGCACTTCCGCCCCACACCTGATCCATTTTTTCATCTTGCCGTTGCTCTCATGGCAGAACACGACAAAAACATTGACTCCACAACCATTATCACTGAATTAACCACTAAAATGACTGAAGTCTTGAATAAAGCTTCAGCACCTACCCAGACCAATGATAGTGCTGTTGCTGCTCCCATTGGCATCAAATTGGATGGTCTCAATTACGCTCTTTGGTCCCAAGTTGTTGAGATGTACATCTCCGGCAAAGACAAGTTGGGACTCATTAACGGTGACATCATCCAACCTCCACCGACCGACTCCTCCTTCCGAAAATGGCTCACAGATAACGCTATTGTCAAGGAATGGCTGATTAACTCCATGGACCTATCACTTATTGACAACTTCATTCGGTTTCCGACTGTAAAACAAATATGGGATTCCATTGGTACTACCTATTTTGACGGAAGCGATACATCTCAGGTGTATGACCTCCGGCGGCGGGTGACCCGTCTGAAACAAGCGGATGGGTCTTTTGAGAAATATTTCACTTCTCTCCAAAGGTTATGGCGCGAGATTGATTTTTGTCGCACAAACCCCATGGAATGTGTTGCTGATATTCAGCACTATAATGACATGTTTCAGGAAGACCGTGTGTATGCCTTCTTGGATGGCCTCGATGATAGACTTGATAACATTCGCAGCGACATATTACAGATGCGACCATTTTCTTCCATTGAACTAGCATATGCTCATGTTCGCCGAGAAGCTGTCCGGCAAGCTGTTATGATTACCGGTGGCTCCACTGATACTCCAGGAGCAATTCTGGCCTCCAAAGGGTACAAGCCCGGTCACTCAACTCCATCTTCTACCCGGTCTCTCTCTCTGGGCAATGTGAAGACCGGACCCTCTTCCAGGTCGCGATCCTCTTCCTCCGATGGTACCAAGTGCTCTCACTGCAGTAATCTGAAACATACTCGAGAAAATTGCTTCAAACTACACGGATACCCTGACTGGTGGAATGACCTTCAGGCCCGCAAACGCCGAGATACTGCTGATGGTGGAGAGGGTCAGGTTGCCGTAGCTGCAGCAGAGTCCAGTCTCTCTCTTCTTGCCCATGTGGAGACCACCTAGGGTGATTTACCAATCACCGATCCAGGTAAATTTGGTACTGCTCTTTGTAGTTCATCTCGAGATGTTGATCACAGTTCTTGGATCCTTGACTCTGGCGCCACCGATCACATGACATTCTATGCCACCGATTTCTTCCAAACCTCTCAACAACGCGCACTTGCATTGCTAACTCCAATGGGGCCCTATCTTTGGTTACAGGGGCTGACACTGTGAAATTATCACCCATTTTATCATTATCTCATACTTTGCATGTTCCCTGTGAGCCAAGTTACTGACGCCCTGAACTGTGTTGTACTAATGTATTCTACCTTTTGTCTACTTCAGGATATTCTTACCAAGGACATCATTGGGAGTGGTACTGAGAGAAGGGGGGGTTGGCGGGGGCGGGTTCTCTATTACATGGACGATTTCAGTATGGGCAGCGCACATCACATGCATCCTCCGGTTGACAAAAAAGAGCGACAGATTTGGCTTTGGCATCGTCGGTTAGGACACCCGTCCTTTGGTTATCTGAAGTATTTGTTTCCTAGTTTATTTTCCAAACTTTTGGTATTTGACTTCAAATGTGAAACTTGAATTCTTGCTAAAAGCTATTGAGCTACTTATCCTTCAAGTATGAATAAAAGTAATGTTCCTTTTGCTTTAATTCACTCTGATGTGTGGGGTCCTTCCCCAATTTCTACAATATCTGGTCACCGCTAGTTTGTGATATTTGTCAATGATTGTACTCGCATGACTTGGCTCTACTTGCTGAAACATAAAGACGAAGTACTGAATACGTTTCAGTCCTTTCACACTATGGTTCAAACCCAGTTCTCAGTTAAGATTCAGATTCTTCGATCAGATAATGGTGGTGGGTATGTGAACCACCAGTTTCATGCCTATTTTCAGCATCATGGTCTTATCCATGAAACCTCCTGCCCACAGACTCCTCAACAGAATGGTGTCGCTGAGCGCAAGAACCGCCATATCCTTAAAACTGCCAGGGCTATTTTACTTGGCGCCCATGTGCCTAGTCGACATTGGACTGATGCCGTTGCTACGATTGTGCATCTCCTCAATTAGATGCCTTCCAAAGTCTTGACTTTCAAGTCTCCGTTATAGGCCCTGTCGACGTATGTTCCCTCACCTTCGATGTTATTGCTTCCTCCTCAGATAGTCGGTTGTGTCGCATTTGTCCACCTTCATAAGAACCATTCGATGTCTCTTCTTGGGATATGCCATCCATCAAAAAGGGTATCGATGCTATGATCCGGCCTCCAAACGCACCTATGTGACTATGGATGTCATTTTTTTGGAGTCCGAGACATTTTTCTCTTCCTCATTACCCAATTCTCCTCGTCAGGGGGAGATCAGAGATAACGAGCCGAATTGGCTACGCTTTGACTGGCCAAGATTTAATGACACCGACATCAACATTGAGGAACCCAATACAGAACTAAGTGTGTCTTTAGAAGCGGAGAAAGGTTCCAAAGCACCATCTACATCACCTGAAGCTGAAATAGAAACCCCCTCCCACTCCTCAGTACCCAAAGACCCATCTCCTGAGAATATCTCCGAGGTAAACTCTCCTACTATATCTTCAAACTCTAATGATATAGATGTCCATGTTGGCTATACTTTACCTTTCAAGCATAATCGTGGCAAACCACCAAGTCGATATTCTCCAGATGTCAGAGAATGAAGCTCAAAGTATCCAATTGCCAACTATGTGTCTACAAAAAGGCTATCCAAACCACTCAAGACATTCGTACATGAACTTTCCTCGTGCCATGTTCCTACCAATGTTCATGAAGCTTTAACAAATCCTAAGTGGACCCAGGCTGTAAAGGAAGAAATGGAGGTACTGCAGAAAAATGAAACATGGACTCTTGTTCCCTTGCCCAAAGGAAAGAAGACGGTGGGATGTAAATGGGTGTTCTCCATTAAACACAAAGCAGATGGGTCGATTGACCGATATAAAGCAAGACTAGTAGCAAAGGGTTACACCCTGACATATGGTGTAGACTACCAAGAGACCTTCTCACCAGTAGCAAAATTGAACTCGTTTAGAGTGTTGTTATCCCCTGCAGAAAACCTTGATTGGCCACTGCACCAGTTTGATGTAAAAAATGCATTTCTCCATGGTGATTTGGAGAAGGAGGTCTACATGAATGTCTCACCAGGCTACACATCAACTTCCGAAGTTGACGTGGTGTGCAAATTACAAGGAGCATTGTATGGCTTGAAACAATCACCTAAAACATGGTTCGGGCAATTCAGCTCGGCAATGAAGAAATATGGCTATCAACAAAGTAACTCAGATCCCACTATTTTTAAAGCGTCAACAGGGCAAGGTCACGGCTTTAATAATCTATGTAGACGACATGATTATTACAGGAGATGATCTAGAAGAAATATCAAGGCTTCAAGAACAGTTGGCGACTGAATTTGAAACGAAGAATCTGGGAGGGCTCAAATATTTTCTGGGAATTGAGGTTGCTAGATCAAGGCAAGGTATATTCCTTTCCTAACGAAAATATATCCTAGACTTTCTATCAGAGGTAGGACTACTGGAATGCAAGCCTACAGACACACCAATTGTCCAAAACCACAAACTGAGAGTATACCAAGATCAAGTGCCGACAAATAAAGAAAGATACCAGAGATAAGTTGGAAAACTTATTTATCTCTTACACACTCGCACAGACATTGCTCATGTGGTGAGTGTAGTAAGTCAATTTATGCATTGTCCGAGTGAGGATCACATGGATGCGGTACTCAGAATTCTTCACTACTTAAAGTCATCCCCTGGGAAAGGGCTTATGTTTTTAAAAAACAATCACCTCAAAGTCAAAGAATATACAGATGCAGATTGGGCAGGAAATATATCAGATCGAAAATCCACCTCAGAGTACTTCATGTTTGTTGGCGGGAACCTTGTGACGTGGAGAAGTAAGAAACAGAATGTAGTGGCTTTGTCACGTGCTGAGGCTGAGTTCCGTGGGATGGCTAAAGGTTTTTGTGAGCTTCTCTGGCTTAAAAGACCATTAACAGAAATTGGTTTTGCCCCAAGTTGTGAGCTGGACCTGTTCTGTGATAATAAGGCCAACATTGATATCTCACACAATCATGTTCAATATGATCGGACCAAACACGTGGAGGTGGATCGACATTTCATCAAGCAAAATCTTGAGAACAAGACAATCAGATTTCCTTTTGTTAAGTCTGAAGACCAATTGGCAGATGTACTCACAAAAGCTGTATGCAGCAAGAATTTTTACAACTCACTTGACAAGTTGGGCATGAGAGACCTGTATGCACCAACTTGAGGGGGAGTGTTGGCGTGAGTTGTCATTAGAGGGATTATAGGAAGAGTTTATAACTGTAAATCCTTGAATATAAGGGTCAACCGTGATTCTAGTTGTAAAATCAGGGTTGCCAGAAATAGGAACTCTTATGTATATATATACATCTCATTTTGTGTAAAGAAGAATAGAATTGAAATATACAGGAAAAATATTTTTCCCATGACTTTTGGCAGCAACAACAAATAGAGAGAGGTGGGATCGGTTCTTGCAATCTAGAGGAAGGGTTGACTGAATCGATGGCTGCAGCTGAGAATAGAAGAAGGTTTCCATGGGAGTGATCTAAATCTAATTTGAGCAGGTAGCAGAATCAAGGGCAGCAAGGCATGTGAAGAGAAGGACTAAGCAGCACCTTTGCCGTTCCAACACGGCTGCACATCAAAGAAGAAAGCAGACCAGGAATGATCAGCTACAACTGTAAATACCATTGTACAACAGCGTTTAAGCGAGCAAATTAGACAACATCATCTTCTCAGCCAGAAATAAAGATCAGCGTTTTTGTGAGAGCAAAACAGCAGCTCAGCAGATCTGTTTGCTGTAAGAAGAAAAAAAAAGGAAAATAAATACAGGAGGTTACAAATAGCAGAGAAAATCAAGATGGAGATCGGCTAGAGATTAAGATTGGAGATAAAATAGAAAACGATGTTGTTGTTCTATGAACATACGTTGATTCAGAAGAGAGAAACTACAGAGAGGTGCTGGCCGAGTTTAAATAGAAAAAGAAGGAGAGTTGGATGGTAAAATGGAATAAGAAAGTGGGATAAAAATAGGAAGAGCGACTGGAACAAAAATAAGAAAAATAAAGAAAGGAGCTGCCGCCCATTCCACATGCACCGTCCCATGCCTTGGTTTATTTTGTTTCTTCAACTCTTATAAATTGAAGCCTTCTTCACAAGACAATTCGAAATGGACTTTTGTAAAAAAAAACAAGGCTTTGGCTTAGGCGTGGAATTGAAGAGGAGAAAAGAAGGAGATAGTGTGGTTTTCAAAAATCACGAAGGTTCTTTGAGGTCGGTGATTTTGATATTCTCATTGTATTTTCTTATTTTCTTTATTCAAATTTCACTGAATTGTAATTCTAAGTTCATGTTTTATTAATGAAATAGAGGTGTGATGAAATATTTAGTCTATGATTTTCCAATTATTCAATTTATGTGTGATGATTATTTTATTTGATTTTAATTCTTTGATTAAGTTTATGCGTAGATTTATTTTAAATATTTCAAATTAAATGTGATGAACATTTAGATTAAATAGACTACCTTCTTCGATCCAAGGCTCTTATTTTAAGAGTATGATGAAATATTTTAGATCAGGAAAAAGTTTAAATACTGTTCATTCTAAGGTATAATTTGAGTTTTTTAATTAATGAAATCCATATATTTAATTCTTAGAATAATTATGAATGAAAAATTTGAGTGCATGATTGGTGATTGTCGTGAGCTCCATATTCTAGGACTTTGTTTTATTTTTAAAATATAGAAAATAATGCCTCCTTGATTTTCTAATCCAATTCTATTGTAAATATGTACATATGTTGCTTTCAATTTTTATTTTTCTTTTCTTTTGTTTATAAATTCAAACTCTTGAAAATTGGGAACTAGGTTGGCAATTAATTAATTGCATCTTAATTTTGTGTTCTAAGTTGGGTTCAGATTATTTACAATTTTTACATTAATTCCACCATATTAATTGAAATTAGATACCATGTTTTCTATATTTAGAATACTTATAAATTAAAATTAAATTTCATAGATTAGAGAAATAATTCCATATTTATGATTTATCTTGTTGTTTCCTAAATTTCTTAATTTATATAATTCAATGGTATATTTTTCACGGATATATTTTTCTAAGTTCCGATGGGTTCGACCTCGCACTCCAAAACTATATTATAAATGGTTCATGCACTTGCGAGTATAAATGTAAAACACTACATCTTATATATGCAAATCTTTTGTGTAATGTGTGTTTACGTGTTGGCTTGCACATTATGGTTTTATATAGGAATATACCCTATTTCATCTCATTCGATTTGTCAAAGAATTTGTGTATCTTTTGGGAGTAAATGAATATTGTCCATTGCCTCATGTATTGTTCTTGTATGTGCTTGTATTATATGTTTTCATCTTTGTTCTCATTTATTAGTATCTTTTCTGTGAGATGATCTTGTGCACATACAAAGTGTGTTTGATTCCATGAATTTAAAATTGTGAATCCAATGATCTTTGCTCCATGCTTGTGAATGGTATTGATGATCTAAATGTGATTGAGGAACATTATAAATTACCATTTTACCCTTTAATATTAGATTAGTTAGTCTTCATTTTGTAAATATTAGATATGTTTAATGTTGTTTGTGAGTTTTACAATTTATTTTAGAAATACAAGAGAAAGAGAATAAAAATGATAAAAATGCAGCATGTGACCATAATTCCTATTTTTGGAAAGTGTGTGTGATTTACCGCTAATTTTGGAAATTATCGTAAAAATATCATAATTCAAATCCGGTTATGAGAGTTTGGATTATGATAATTTGAGTTGAATTTTGATTGTCAAAGTGGTAAATTCACAACACTAGCACAGTGGGCCCACTCATCCAACACAAAGTTCATCCTGAAGTTCAAAGCCTGAAGTCCATGCATTTGATCCAAAGCCCATCAAGAAGCCCATAATTGAAGCCTGTTAATATTTGAATTTTGCATGCAAAAGGATATGATGTGGAAGAAGCATGCAATGGAAATTCATGAAAAAGCCATGCACATAAAAAATTAGTCAAGATAAGTACACGTTGGTAATGGATGGATGGAAGGTGATAGATGTGAAGACAATCGCCTCCAACGTCTAACATTGGGAGCTTGGGCACAAGGTGGCAAGATTATCAATAGCGTATAAAGCTTGGGAAATTGGATAAAAACAAATTTGTTTAAAACGTCTACATGGGATTTGGGCCTATTTTTTAGTGACGTTTTGCTTGGCAAAAAAACTACAAACGACAGTAGAGAATAAGGGAGAAAGGAAAGAAAAATAAATATAAAAAGAAGGTATGTTGGCCGACTGAAGAAGATAGAGATAAAAAGGAGGCCCACTTTACTTCTTTCTAAAACAACTAAACCTAACAGTGTACAGCAGAGCAAGAGGAAAAAGGTATTGGCTGTGTTAGCAGAATCTAGCAGAGGATGGAAAGAAATAAAGGGGACAGTGAAAAGAAATCTTGTAGCTAGAAATCAAATCCAGTGGGTCCCACATGACTTGCTTTATTTCACCTCTTCTCACATCTATAAATTGATGGATTTGGGTCTTGAGAAATTGAATCCGAGCAAGTGATCAGAAAGGGGCAAAAGGTTAAACGGCTGAAGAGACAGAGAGAATAAAATATTTGATTTTTGACTATGCGAGACAACATCGGAAACTTCAACTGGTTGAGCTAGAGGAATTACGAAATGAAACCTATGACATGGCCAAAAGGTAAAAAGACCGGATGAAAGTGTTTCATGATAAACACATATTGAGAAAATCTTTTACAGTTGGTTAGAAGGTCTTGTTGTAGGATTCATGGCTGCATCTTTTTTTGGGTAGTTAAGGTCCAAGTGGACAAGTCCGTTCATTCTTTCATCAGTGTTTCCACATGGGCCAGTGCAGATCAGGCATCCTATGAGTGGTCGTACTCAAGGTTAATGGGCAATGTTTAAAGCCATTTATAGAGTTCCCCATTCCTGAAGAAGAAAATGAGGTCCCGATAGCCGATCATGTGTACCAGTACTGATTTGAAGACCCATATCCATTCACCCACCTACCCATCTTCATCCTTTCCATTTCCCACACCCACTCACCTCACTGTCTTTGTCTGAGTCAGTCAGAGTCTTCAATGTCTGGTTTAGGTTTTCGTTGATTCAATCTAGTCTAGGATTATTAATTTGGTCCATTTCGTACCTCATGCATTCCAAGGTACTATTGAACCCCGATTGTTCATTTTCTAAAATATTTCTTCTTTTACACCTGGCTAGTGTAAATTAGGGAACATTGGGGACAATATTCAATTTAAATTTTGGAGGTACTGAGGTCATTTATCACCCATCTAAAAATTTTTAGGGAAGAGTAAATTCATAAGAACTGAGACAACCCTTAAAAAAAAAAAATCTTCAGCATCTATCATCCATCTTTGTCTTTGTGACCAATAGATGTTAAAGAACTGGTTAGGAGTCATGCACGTATACGATTGAGTTTTTATCTTCGCATTGTGTTTGTTTAGAACACAAGTTTCCCCAGACTTGTTTAGGAAAATCATTTCATTAGCTATGACGGTGAGGAACCTGGAAATTCAAGAGGAGCAACCCAGACCTCTTTGTGGTCGAAGCAGTCTGGCTGCAAAAAGGAAAGTTAAGAGGCCAGAAATCTGTAACAAATGTGGGCGTGGGAATTGTAATGAAATAATATCTGATTGAGGAGTCTGTGGTGTGACAACAACAAAGTATAGACCCATAAGTGGAAATGGACAGATTTATTTGGATTTAGTCAAAGGTAGAGTAAGTCTGGAAAGGCTGAGACTCCTTGGTGTCTAAAGAACTATTGATTTTCGCTTAGGGGACTATAAACGTCTTGACAATCTGACGTTAAATGAGTTATAATTTTCTTAGGCAGAGAGAGGCATACTTAATCTTTTTAAGGGTAGAGTAAGCAAAGGTTGAGACTCCTAGGTGCTGACAAGACTGTCAATCTAGGTTTAAGAAAAGCATGCGTCTTGACGATCTGACGTAAAAAGAGTCACATTTTTAGCATTAAGACATAAATAAAATTCTTTATATCATGCTTTTTCAGAAAGATTTTATAGGATCTATGCTCAGAAATACCTGTACATAGCCATATTAAGATTAGTACGAAAAAGAAGAATACGCATGAGTCGAGTGATCACTGGAGGAATACTAGTAGAGACTTAGACCTAGTGAGCTTTAGAGCCATTCTATTTGTCTGAGGGTTATAAATAAACTTTAATTTTCTTTGCTAAGCACATTTAAGTTGTTGTTGATCTCATTATTCTTTGTTTTGGTCATATTACTGAGAACGCCATCAAAATTGAGCCATTACACCTGAAATTTTTCTGAATTTATTTGAAGCAACGAAATCATCTTATGAAGCTTAGGATAGAATATAGGCCATTTTTGGACCGTTTAAGCCTTGAAGCCCACCTATTTTAGTTATTTCATCTTGATAGTTTTCCAGTTGAGCGTAATATAGCCTAAGTTCTTGACTAGCCATATCCACCATACCCAACTCCAGGCATGAAGTTTGAGCCAGAATTTTATATCCATGACCTATTTTCATATGAGAAAAGGTTAGGGAAGAATTTGTAATGGAATTCACTGAAAGAAAAAAATTATGGTGAAAAAAAAATGAGAACATTCATGCATCAAAAAGGGATGTTGAAAGATAAAAGAAAAAGAAGATTAGAAAAATCGAAAATAAATACTTTGAAAAAAAATGAGAAAATTAGAGGAAAAATATATCGATCACATTATGAAGACCTCTAACCTTTTCTTATCAAAGTGTAATTTTTAGAGTCTTTATCCCTTCTTTGATATGACCCTGTCTTAAGCCACATTTCGTCTTATTGGGAAGTCCTATTGATCCAAGATCTAAATAGAGAGTTTCATGTGGAGAATAGAAGAATTCAAATAATGGTCTTTAACTCAACGTTCTTAGGAAAGTGGCATCCATTCATGAGATCTATTTATTTTCTTTGATCTATGCTGCCTTTTCTAAATACATATGAGAGAAATTTTGATTTGAATACATAAACTCCACTCACATATACCCTTGAGAGAAAATAAACCCAAACCTCTGAGCGTTAGTATTTCTGAGAGATATATCTAGTAAGGTTTGAAGTCAAAGTGCATTTTCCAAAGGTGGTTACTAAACTTATGAGTGTTTTGAAAAAAAAAAAAAAGGCTATCTTAATATTCGGCTAACACACACAACACTCCGAGTATAAGCCTTGTAAAATGAATTTTAGAATCATATGATATTTAGTACTAGCAAAATTTAAGTTTGGGGGCATTTGATGAACACTGTAAAATTACCATTTTACCCTTTAATATTAGTTAGTTGGTCTTCATTTTATAAATATTAGATATTTTTAATGTTGTTTGTGAGTTTTGTAGTTTATTTTGGGAAATACAAGAGAAAAAGAATAAAAATGATGAAAATATAGCGTGTGGGCCATCATTTCTATTTTGGAAAGTGTGTGTGATTTAACACTAATTTTGGAAATTATTGTAAAAATATCATAACTCAAATCCGGCTATGAGAGTTTAGATTATGATGTTTGAATTGAATTTTGATTGTCAAAGTGATAAATTCACAATACTAGCACAATGGGCCCACTCATCCAACCCAAAGTTCAACCTGAAGTTCAAAGCCTAAAGTCCATGCTTATGATCCAAAGCCCATCAAGAAGCCCATGATTGAAGCCCATTAATATTTGAATTTTGCATGCAAAGGGATATGATGAGGAAGAAGCATGCAATGGAAATTCATGCAAAATCCATGCACATAAAAAATCATTCAAGATAAGTACACGTTGGTAATGGATGGATGGAATGTGACAGATGTGAAGACGATTAATCACCTCCAACGTGTAACATTGGAGATTGGGCACAAGGTGGCAAGATTATCAATAACTTGTAAAGCTTAGGAGATTGAATAAAAACAAATTTGTTTAAAACGTGTACATGGGATTTGGGCCTTATTTTTAGTGACGATTTGCTTGGCAAAAAGCACTACAAACGGTAGTAGAGAATAAGGGAGAAAGGAAAGACAAATAAATATAAAAAGAAGGTATGTTGGCCAACTAAAGAAGATAGAGATAAAAATGAGGCCCACTTTTCTTGTTGCTAAAACCAGTGTCATGAGAATCGGACCGAACCGCGGTTGAACCGACTGTGTGGTCTGCGGTTCGGTCCGGGTAAAAAACCGGCTGGCGGTCAAAACCGCGGTTTTATGCGGTTTTGACACTAAAACCGTGAACCGTGAACTGCGGTTCATGTATTTGAATTTTTTTTAATGTTTTTTTTTTTAATTTTCCCCTTAAAAAATGTGTATATTTGAAATATAAAAGTTTATTCTATTTCTATCCCATATATTTCACCATTTTGATATATTACTCAGAGTTTGAATGTTATTTTTAATATTTATATTAATATTATTGGTAAAGCATGTTTTACTTAATATTATATATAATATTTATATTATTTTAATACTTGACCGGCTTTGACCGCGGTCGAACCCTGTTGAACCCTGACCTCCTCGAAGATGGTTCGGTACACGGTCCGGTTCTAATAACATTGGCTAAAACAACTCAACCCAACCGTGTACAGCAGAGCAAGAGGAAAAAGGTATTGGCTGTGTTAGCCGAATCTAACTTTTAATCCCATGCATTGATTCATTTGCATTGTATGCATGCATGAAACCCTAAAACCTATAGTCAAATTCGCCCAAGCCATATCAGGTCCCAATCTTTTCTCTTTCTTTTCTTGATCACCAAGCTAACTTACCCATCAAGTCACCCATTGCCCAAGCCACCTAAAATTCGTGTATGCCTCCTTGTTGCCCTAGTTAGATTTAATCTTAGCCTTTCATGTATTAACTTAAACAAAGATTTAATCTCCACCCTCCATTCACTTTCAAGTCCTACAAATAGCCCATTAACCTAATGCCAAACTCGAATTTGAAATGAAGCTTGAAAGGACCAAAGGCAAGGGGAAAAGACAAGAAGATAGGAGCACCATTCGAATTTTACAAGTGAGAATTGTTAATTTTCATTTTTATTTTTTCTTTAATTTCCAATCTCCTATATTTAATTCTTTCATTAAATAAATACAAGATATTCCTTTAGAATCCTAAAAACATCCAATTATCAGATTTCTTTTATGATTGTTTTGATTTGATTTTAAAGTCTATAATCTTTGTTTATTAATTGGACATAAAATAGTTAGAACTTAGGTTGTAAGTGTTGAATCTAAGTTTTTAAGGTTGGATTATTTAAATTAAAGTTTATGAATTTTAATTTTGATAAAAAAACATGAATTGAAAAATGGATTTTTACGTGAATTTTAGATCTAGATTTTATATTTGTTTACACATTTTGGGTGATGAGCGGTCTATTCCTATAACCACCCTTTCAATTATGCATTTTTACATTCTGTCTTTTACTTTTATTTTCAATTTATTTTCAATGTTCACTTTATCTTGTTATGCAATTTATTTTGTTTGTATGTTGTATTTTTATTGTTTAATTTCTTTTCAATTCTTTAATTTATTTGTTATGTATTTTAATTTTTCATGTATTTAAACCCCTCTCAAGATATGTTAACTAGTTTGAGATTTAATTTAGTTAAACTTTAACCTTTTTTCTTAAATTTGGATGAGAGATTGTTTGTAAATTCTATATTAATCCATTATCTTTTGATCTATTTATTTAAAACTAAAGTTTTGTTAACTTAGAAATATATTAATGAAAATAGAATTGATTTTTTGGATTAGACTAGTTTTAGATCTATATTCTCTAAAATCAATAATAATTTAAAATCATATATTTGTTTTTGCATATATTTTGTTGTTCCTTGTGGGATCGACTTCGCACTCATAGCGCAATACTATAAATGGCTCATGTGCTTGTGAGATTTATAAATTTAAAGTTGAACACATCAACAAGTAGCATAGTATAACAGCCCAGTGAAGAGAACTCACAAAATAACCTTAACATAATATCACATTATTTACAAGAATATAATGCAGATAAAATTTCAGAAATATAAATATCATAAATTGTCAATAGTTGAGACATGAAAAATGACATTTTTACCCCTATTATTAGGATTAGTTAGCCTTTGATTTTGTGTATATTAGATGCATTTAATGTTATTTTCAATTTTGTAGAGAAAAATTGGAGTAAACAAGAAATCAACCTAAAACCCGGAGTGTTTGCAAGATTTGAGCTTAAATCGGGAAACTTGGAATTCCAATGATTATTTCACCACTTTAGGAATTTAAATTGTAAATTGGTTAGTCTTGATCCAGTTATGAGATTCTGGATTGGTCCAATAATTTTTAGATAAGTGGTGGATTCATTATTAAATTCCAAAAAAACCTAAAGAGAAGAGTCTAAGAGCCCATGAGCTAGAATGATAATTCAGTTGGGCCAAAGTTCAATGTTCAAGGTCCAAAGGCCAGAGCCCAATTCCATGAAGTTCAAAGTCCATGTCAAGTGGGCCTAAGTTGAAGTCCAAGTCCAAAATCCAAAAAGCTCTATGGTCCAAGTTCAAATTCCACCTAAGCCCATATCCAATTACCCATGGCGGAATTCCATTATCAAAAACCCTAAGTCCACATGCCTAAGTTTTGTCCCATTATATCCATCATTTAAGCCATTAGATCTTAGGACATTTCATCAAAACCATCCTCTTGATGCATACATATTAGGTAAAACCCTAGAGCATGCTAATCCATCCCATAACATACCTTGAATTAAATCTAGGCCATTTATCATATCATCTATCCGTCTCCACTTCTAAATCACAACCTTCCATTAGGTATCAAGTCACTCATATAATTTATTTTTGTCAAATCACCTTAGAACCATTAGATTTAACCCCAAAGTAATTCAAGTCATCCATTCATCAAAGCCCTAAGTTAGAACAACTTGGACCCCAAGTAGCCTCTATGCGAATTTCACACATCACCCATATCTTATAACCTTACCATTACCACTCCATCTCTCCATAGCTTTACACGATTTTAGCAACTATATTTTCTCCATGCATTTAATCCGAAACTCCATCTAGATTCATTCACATACACCTCATCATCTAATCCCAAAGCCTCCATACGATTCTAGCACTCGTAATCCCTCCATGCACATAATGCATTAAATCAACTCTCCACATCATCTCAATGTCATCCATCCATTCATTCATCTTATCTTTTAATCTCCACCATCCATTTACCATTGCATAAAACAAACCCTAATCCCTACAAGCCAAACTCGAAAACCCCATGCCAAATCTAATCCTATTTTCTCTCCTCTCCTTGCTTTGAGATCCAAGCCACCAAAATTCGTGTACACCATGTAGCCCTAACCTTTTGCAACTTAAAATCCCATCCACCCATTTTCAATAAGATCTAATCCAAGCCTTTGACCCATCAACTTAAACCTAGATTAAATCTCCACCCTTCATCCATTTTTTCAGCCTATAAATACCCCATTAAGCCAATGCAAAATTCGAATTTGGACTCTGGGAATCAAAGATAGGCATGGACCAAAGGAAGATAAGAAAGAAGAAAACGAAAATCGAGCATAAGGGTTAGTGGTTTGATTTGTAGTTTATTTTCCAATATTTTTATATTCAATTCTAAGATTTGTAATTCAATTACCATGATTATTAATAAGATTCAAAGTGCAATGAAATATTAGTTTCTGGTTTTCCAATTGATCTATGTTTGTGCTTATGTATATTTTTATTTTCTAGAATTAACTCTGTGGATGAATTTAATGTGTGAACAAGAATTTTGTATGATCCTCTGTTTTAATTTCTAAGGCTCTTATTTTAAGAGTGTGATGAAATATTTAGAATTAAAATAGAGGCCTATTTTCATCATCCAATTAGAAGGCCCATTTTTAGGTGATCCCCTGTTTTAATTTCTAAGGCTCTTATTTGTAAGATTGTGATGAAAATTTAGAGTTGAAAGAGGGGCATATCGTTATCATTCAGTTCTAAGGTCCGTTTTATGATGAGTACTTTAATGAAATCCATAGATTTATTCTTTAAAATAATTTTAAAAATTAATACAGATATAGTCAGTTTACGTGAGCTTTGGATTCTAGGCTTTAGTCTTATTATTAATATTTGAAAATTAATGCCATCTTGATTGCTTGAGACCGACTCCATTGAATCATATGTATTTCGTATTGTTTTTTTAATATTTTGTTTTCTTTTTAATTTTTATATTCTTTGATTCTTTAAATTTTTCCTTATTATTTTATTCATTGAACAATAACTAGGATTGAAATTAAATGGACTGATTTTAATTAAACCTATATTAGATCTAGAATTGTTTCTGTGTTTTCTGAACTTATCCACCAATTCTAGTTTCAATTAGAACTTTTAAATTAAATAATTGACAAATAAATGTGAATACTTAGGATATATTTTCTGTATTCCATTGGGTTTGACCTCGCTCTCACATTGCTATACTATGAATGGTTCGTGCGCTTGGGAGTAAAAAAATTGTAAAAGTTTTATTTGCACAACAAGTTTTTTGCGTCGTTGCCGGGGAAATAAAAAAAATAAACTGAGTACCATTAAAATTATGAGATTTGAGAAAGATTGTTATTTTTGAAATGTTCTATTTTAGGCAACTCTTTAAAATTGTAAATTTTTATTTTTGGAAAAGCTAATTTTAGAAAGTTTCCTTAAATTAGAATTTTTTTTAAATATAAATATTTTTAAAATTGAACTATTTTTGGAAAATTGTAAATTTTAGAAACTCCTATAATTAGAATTTTCTATTTTTAGAAATTTTCTAATGTATTAGTTTCCTCTTTTAGCAAGATTTTTTAATGGAATTATGTTTTAATTTAGAAATGATTTTGAAATTCCATTTTCACTGTGCTTAGACATGATTGATGCTAGAGAGAGGAGAAAGGAAAGAAGGGGGGGGGGGGGGGGGGGGTTGTCAACACCATTTTCCATGGTGCTTACAAATTTCTTGATTGTTTTAAATGCAGCAAAGCGTTAATCAAGTGATTTGTTTAGTGTGATAGATTGTTTATAAATTCTTTGAACATTCACACTAAGATTATAACCCTTTACATATTGCTTGATTATCAATGCTTGTGCACAATGTGTAATATAAAATAATCAATATGCAAAGTGATGTGTGTTGAGAAGAGTACTTAAATGATAAATACAAACACACAAATATCAAACACCATAAGACCATTTTAAAGTGGTTCGGTTAGCCAACCTACATCCACTGTTACGACTCGCTCAACCTTTAACTATCCGCAAAATCTACAAAGTGGGACTTACACCCTCACAATTAGAGTAGAAATTCCACCTTATTCAATCGGTTGGGAAATTTCACCCACCACTATAGAATAGGAAATCCACTTATCCATTAGGCTGGGAATTCCACCCACCACATGTGCCGGAGACGACGCTCCAAAGTTTTTATAATGGATTCGGAACCAATCTTCCTTAATCCACTTTTGGAACAAATGTTTTAAAACAAAATTAAAACCAAGAAGCATTTTCCTTTGTAGCTCTATTTCTTGAAGTGTGCTTCTTCAAGATCCCACCCAATGTGTGCCGACGCTCATCCTTGTAGCCGCCGTAAAGCAATCACAATCCAGGGTGACAAGGAAATTGGTTTGATCACAACTTTCATAGTTTATACTCCTTTATCCTCTCTTTCTCACTTTCAAACTCAATCAATAGATTAGTTGTTTATGAGTTTTCTTTTCTACTCTCTCTCTTCACAAACTCAATCTATATGATTGGTTGTATTTGATTCCCAAAGTGTAAGCAAGAGAGAGAGAGAGAGAGTGATCCTTCTATTGGCCCTTGTTAAGTTCACTGATAATGATGGTCCAACTGATTTTGCTGAAGGATACCAACTGGTTGAATAAAGATTGGTTTATATAGAGAAGTCAACCAGTTGTAGCAACGGTAATGTACCGACAGGTAGGGTGCACCGAGGGGTCGATGAATAGAAATGTTACTGTTCAACAACCCAACCATTGGGCAATAATGCACTCCCAAAGGTAATATTCTTTCTCAATCGACATGTCAGTGTCAACGATGGGTCGACAATTATGGTACCAAGAGGTCGGTCTATACAAGAGGCTCGATTTGGGGCAACACCATGCTAACATCGTTTCAAGTCCAGAAACCAGTCGTACCCAGAACGACCTTTCTCCCTTTGCCAATGGGTCGGTCTTGGCTACTCTCGACCGGTCTTTGAACTACCGATATGTCTGTTTTCTCGAGAGCCCACCTGAGTTCTTAGTTCTAGAACTAATAAATCTATCGAAGAGTCGTTGACCACGAGGGATACTTTCAGAATTTCACCGAGGGGTCGGTGCATACGAGACTCTAGATTAGAGGCTTTTCCAGAATGACAGTTCTTTGATCCAGAACCTATATCAATCTGGTTGACCAGTATTTAACCACGATGGGTCGATCCTGTCTCCACCGAGGGGTCGGTGAGAACGACTGGTCGAGCTGACATTGAAACCAAATACATATTTCCAAGTTGTGTCTGTCAAGCTTACTCTCTAGGCTTTTTATGATTTAACCATTTGTTCCAGTAAGCCTAGGGATAGTCCTCTCTAAGGTGTGGGTACCACCTAAAGTCATGTATGGCCATAATACATGTTTTGTGGTTGCCATAACGATGAGCTTCAATCTGGTGGAGAATGATCTTTACTCTTGATCACCTTTGGTTTTCAAGCTTCCAGCAGATGCTTCTTTCCAAGTCATGGAATTGACAAACTAAGGGACTTAGCCAATCCAACGCACTAACAATCTCCCCCTTTGTCAAATTTGTGACAAAACCTAGAAACTAACTCATTTACAATCCCACCCTTATTCCAACTCATTTGAATACAAAATATTATATCAGTTACATGCACATATTCAAAGGGAAAACAAGACTATGATTTTCATATTCTTGTTCAGCTTACTTCATTTCATTTTTCCTGTTCAAGTACATAAGCAAACAAAACTAGAAAATCATTAGAGGGGTTAGTCCCAAAACATAAGTATGCATTCATGGACTAAACAAGATTTATATTCAAGCTCCCTAAGACTCTCTCATTTCCTAGTTACCAACACTACCCAGTGTTGAGAAGATTTCTCCACCAATCTTTTTGAGTTTGATCTCCCAAACTCCAAGTGTAACACCCCGATTTCTCAATAAGATGAATATTTACAAAAATGCCCCTGAATTGGTGAATTCAATAAATGTGATTGTAAATAAGGAAATAGTGGGGTCCATTGCTCAAATTAAGATCATATGAGCACATTATGAATGTCAAGTTTGATTGGATGGGTAATTTCTCAATGAAGTGGATAAATTACGAAAATGCCCCTGATGTGTTAAATTAATTATTTTGTGATCTTAAGGAAATGGTATGGCCCATTGCTCAAATTAAGATCATATGAGCACATTATGAATGTCAAGTTTGATTGGATGGGTAATTTACATCAATTGGGTCAAAAATGGCTAAATGGGTCAAATAGACACTACTGGGCGCGTTGATCTAACGCCCTATCTATATCCTTAGGAGATGACGCAGGGAAAGGGAAGAACGTGGATCGAGATGAAAACCAAGCATAGGAGCTTGGGCATTTTGAATGATTGGAATGGATTATGAATGGACTATTTTATGGACTTGATATTTGATATATTTGGACAATATAATTTGGTAATTAGTTATGTTGGCTTGTAATAAGTAGTTAAGATAGATGTTATAGTTTGTTTTAAGTCGGATGGTTTGATTGAACGATTAGTTAAGATTGATTAGTATTTTTGGAGAATAAGTTATGTACTTTGCTATCTAAGAATGGAAAATTGGAATAGTCATAGGTTCTATTATAACCTCAGTTGGATTAAGACTAAGTTAATTCTGCAAGTTATATATGTACCATGTGCGGATCAGTTTTATGGACTTAGTTCATACGCACATGGGCTTGGCCAGTTAAGGGTCGGATTTAGAGATCCGAACTTAACTCGCGTCGTGACACTCCGCCCCGATCACATGATTATTTTAAATAAAAAAAAAAAAAAACTCTGAAAATTAGAGTGAAAAGGGCGGGGTGTTACAGTTGGTATCAGAGCGAAACGGGAAGTTGAATCTTCCGAAGTAAGATTAAGACGGTTTCATGTCTCACTGATGGATAAGAATCCCAACTGACCGACTCTTCGGAGTCCGCTGACTGGGGGCCGGATTATTTTACTTCGTAGACTCAGACTGAACAATCAATCTGAGAACAATAAAGATAGCAAAGGAAGTACAGTCAACATAAATGGATATACCAAACATAGCAACATAGGAAACACTTCCCCGATATCCCCAAATGGAGAAACAAACACATGATACTTAGGGAGGTTTTCCCCGAGAACAAGAGAACATAAAGACTTCCCCAAATTGAGAAATGATACTTGATACTTAGGAAGTTTCCCCAAAAACAAAGAAATACAAAGAGTGCTTATTTGGAAATTTTCCCCAAGAACAAGAAACACAAGATGTTTATTTGGTAAAATTCCCCAAACACGTGACATTATATGATACATAGGAAGAATCCCCAAATAACAAGTACAAGATGTTGATTAGGGAAAATTCCCCAAAATAATGATTTGTTTGATTTGATTTATAGTTGTTATTGATATGTTTTGTTGCTGTTATACAGATATGATGAGCAACATAGAGTACACCGAGTTGTGGGACAGAGGGACACCTAGCTGTCCGATAGACCTAGTTTCTTCTTCCGACAATGCTACCATACCAAACTTCATCAATGAAGTTGAAAACAGTCAGGACATGGAGGTAAGATCGCCCGAGTACAATGTTGGGGCCTTTGTACCCGAAGAAGATGAGGAATATGTCCCAAACATAAGAGAATTTGTAGGGGAGATAGAGCCCGGGTATATGTGCGAGTTATGCAATCAGGAGGGGCACAATTGTACTTACTGCCCCTACCTCCTTGAGGTCATTTGCCCTGTTTGTGGACTGCACGGGTACGGGAAGGAGATGACTAATTGTCCTTACATTGGAGGACTGGGAATAATACCCTGTTTGACGTGCAGAGTGTTGGGGCACGTGTCGATGACATGCCCTGACAATTTCTTTGACGATGATGCAGGGTCTTCTACGGAAGACTAGGTTAAGAGGTAGAAAGAAAGGTTAGGGAAATGGAAATGTTTTGTAAGGGTGTATTTTGTTATTCTAAGGGTTTGTTTTATCCTATCAACCCTTGTATGGTGATGGAAGTTTAAGTGAGTTTCAATAAAAGTATGCAACTTTAAGAGTTCATGAGGACTTTGACACTGAGATGTATGTGAATAAGTTATTGGAGTATATTGAGACGTGGTATGGGTGCGTCCCTCACGTGATATTGATGATTGAGACTGTGGAAAACTCGATACGAATTACGGAGATTTGGTCCCGTAGGGTTACCTTTGAGGGGTTGGTCCCTCGCATGCTATGTGCTGGAGGGCGCTCTCACAGCTAGTTCACACACTTAGTGTGAGTGGATGCGCAGAGCTAGGTACTATGTTACCCCATGGGGGTGGTGCTAGCTTAGTAAGACGCGGATTGACCGCTTTAGAGCTTGACTGAATCACCTATGAGGTGAAGGGATGCAGGGCGAGGTAGACCGGATCACGTTGGACGTGGGTCTTCTGCTTGGTAAGTCATGAGCCCTAAGTCTTGCAAGGGGTCGAGATATAATTGTGATTTGATATGGTTACCACAGTCTTATAGTGATTCATTTGAATGTTGTTCTTACGGATATTAAATCATGGATAGATGATACTCATGGACAAAGTGATACCAAGGATGGATGGTTTCCATAAATGGATTATACCCATAAGTGGGTTATTTCATGGATAGTTATTAATCATACATAAATGATACTCATGGACAGAGTGATACCAAGGATGGATGGTTTCCATGAATGGATTATACCCATAGGTGGGTTATTTCATGGATAGTTATTAATCATACATAAATGATACTCATGGACAGAGTGATACCAAGGATGGATGGTTTCCATGAATGAATTATACCCATAGGTGGGTTATATTCATGGATGTTAGTAACTGTGTTTAGATGATGCTCCTGGATAGAGTAATACCAAGGATGGATTGTTACCATGAATGGATTATGCCCATAGGGGTTATATTCATGGATGATTATTAAACAGGGATAGATAATAGTTACTGAAAGAGTGATACCAGGGATGGATGTATTTAACCATGGATGATTATTCCCATGATGGTTTGAATTTATGCCGGGTATTGGTATCGTGGAAGTTGGAACAAAAGTTGTTAGTCACATAGAGACTTATGTGCAAAGAAAGATGTGTTTAAATTTGGAGATATACTCAACGGAAAAGATAAGTGTCTGGTGAAACTTGAATGGGAAACTATGGACGACTGCCGAGTTAGACTGATCACCTGGCTCTGTAGTTAGCCAATGGAATTCCAGGAGAGTGTAACTAGAAACCTAATTAAAATGGAATCGTTTAGAACCCTACTTCGCTCGATTTTCGGGACGAAAATTTTAAAAAGAGGGTTATATTGTAACACCCCGATTTCTCAATAAGATGAATATTTACGAAAATGCCCCTGGATTGGTGAATTCAATAAATGTGATTGTAAATAAGGAAATAGTGGGGTCCATTGCTCAAATTAAGATCATATGAGCACATTATGAATGTCAAGTTTGATTGGATGGGTAATTTCTCAATGAAGTGGATAAATTACGAAAATGCCCCTGATGTGTTAAATTAATTATTTTGTGATGTTAAGGAAATGGTATGGCCCATTGCTCAAATTAAGATCATATGAGCACATTATGAATGTCAAGTTTGATTGGATGGGTAATTTACATCAATTGGGTCAAAAATGGCTAAATGGGTCAAAGGGCCCAAATGGGACCCATCGGGTCTTACTGGAGTATTTGACCGTTTTGTGATTTTAAATTAAATGGGGTTAAGTCTATTTGATTGGAAATCAAGTGGAGAAAAAATGGGTAGGCTTGATCCATATGTAAAAACCAATTAGAAATGACCAAAATACCATAATTGGGTCATGGAGTCAAAAAACGGGTCAAGGAGCTAAAAGTGGACCCAACGGGTCGAGTTGACTATGGTTGACCGTGTGGACCCTCTAGGGAGCTAAAACACGAGTTAAATCAGTTGAGTGGGACTGAAGTGAGTTGGAATTAAATCAAGAGTTGAGTTAACTCATGTGCATTGAATGAAATGCATTAATTATGGTGAGTTGGACATTGAGTTGAGTGAGTCAAAAATGGAAGTCAAATGGGCTGAAAATTCAGTGAGATAAGTGGGGTGGCTGTTTTGAGAGTTACAAATACAAGGTTAACCAAGGGGCTAGTCATTGGAATATGGAGAGTTTTATTTAAAAGTTGAAACTCCAAGATAGATATTAAAACCAATGGGAGTTACAAAGTGTGTTCACACTTGGAGGAGGGGAGTTTCATTTCAAGAATGAAACTCTCAAATGGGACATTGATGAGGATCAAATGGGCTGAATGGAGCTGCTGTATTATAGAGTTACAAATGAGGTTTTGACTTTTAAAATTCAAATATGATAAGACTACACATTGGAGGGGGGGGGAAGGTTTCATTTCTAGATGAAACCCCCATGTAAGATGATAATGAGAGGAGGAAGAAAAGGAGAGGTTACACAAATACCAGCATGGGAGATGTTGGAGAGCTTGGGGAGGTTTCATTGCATAAATGAAACCCCCAAGTAAGCATAAAGGACTTGGGGTTAATATCGGAGTTACATGTGAGGCAAGTTTGGGCTGAATTTGAGTAGCCAAAAGAGGTTCAATTTTCTATCTCTATCTCTCTCTCTCTTTGTTGTCTTCTACATTCCAAAAGCAAGAACAGCAGTTGGTTACTGATTTGCAATCAGTCCTTGGTTGATTTATTTCACCAAGACAAAAGCACACTTTGAGCAAAAGGAGTTGGCACCAAGGTTTAAGATCAAAGTTTCCTTTCTCTCTCTTTCTCCCTCAAATCCATGTCATCTGGCTGAAGTATTCCAAGGAGATTGCAGCAAGGTCAGTCTCAGCCCAAAGAACAGTAAGAGAGAAGGAGAGGTCAAGCAAATAAAGGGTCAAGAAAGGAGTCAAAAGAACCAAAGGAGACGCGGTGTTCGTAAGTGCATTTTGAACTCTTGTTTAATAGATTGGTTAAGAAAATGAGATCTGGCCATCGTATGGACAGATCCATTAATGGTTTAAATATGGGATTATGATGTTTAAAAGTGATAAAATATGGACCATAGGGTTCAGCCCTTTGGATGGCCGAACCCCATGGAAAAACTTGGTGATTTTTATGGTGTTTGAGAGATGAAATTCATATTATGTATTGAAGTTCTTTTAAAGGATTTTAAAGGGAGATAAGGTCACTGATTTTGACCAGTTATTACATGGCTGAATTATGTGTTTATTAAGCTAAATACTGATCAAAAAATATGGACAAATATTGGAGGGTTTACATCAAGGAAACCTTGGGGTTCGGCCATGTGTATGGCCTAACCCCATGGACTGTTTTTTATGGTTATTTGGGTCAAGTGTAGGATGGATTTTTATGTAAACATAATGTGCTTTGATTTAAGAATAAACCAAGTTTATAAATGGATAAATGGATCTAAACCGTAGGCCATGAGGTTCAGCCAATTGGGTGGGCCGAACCCCATGAAATGGTAAGACATTTCATGGAAGTATTCAATGGTTTTGTGATATTTTAAAGGATTTAAAGTGAAGATAAGCTTACTGTTTTTAGGTAACTATGGCTTGGCTGAACCATATTAATACTATGGTTAAATTATGGATTAAAACCATGGACAATGGTTGGATTAATTACACCAAGAACCATAGGGTTCGGCCATATGTATGGCCGAACCCCATGGACTGTTATGTGGATATTTTGATTGAGTTTTACAAAATGGAAATCATACAAAGTGATGGGCTTATTGGATGGTTTTGAAAGGTAAAAATATGGTAACATTATACTGTTATCCTATGTCTAAATGAGACCAAAAACATGTTTAAAGGACCAAAACTATGGGGTTTTATGGCTAAGATAGGACATGGAAGTTTAAGTGGATTTTTGGGTTTTAGATCAAATTAGAATCATATGGTCAAATGATTAACTTGCTGCCATGTACATAGGGTATTTGAATTTCTAGAACGGTGAACAAGCCGTGATCGGAAGACGGTCCAAAGGAAGGGTCGAACAAAGTAAACTATTGTAGGTTTCCTACCTTTATTGTAACCACTATTTCATATGCCGTTTTATGTTGATTTTGAAATCTTATATGATTGTAAAGTTATGTTTCTAAATGACATGTTTGTATAGACATCTCATGCATGGCATGGGATGATGGTGTTGTAACCGGAGGCCACACTCCGTCGGGGCGTCCGAAAGACCTCTGTGGGGTACCTTGATGATGAGAATCCCATCAGGAGGAATCCGGAGGCCACACTCCGTCGGGGCGTCCGAAAGACCACTGTGGGTTACCCTGACGATGAGAATCCCGTCAAGTGATGGCTATGTTGAATGGTGATGGGTGGGACTCATTACATGTTCATTTCATACATAGCATGTTTTTATGGAATTTTGTCACACATGTGTTATTATTATATTATTTGCATGTTTTTGACTAACCATGTGGTAGCCCTATTCGGAAACACTACTGGGCGCGTTGATCTAACGCCCTATCTATATCCTTAGGAGATGACGCAGGGAAAGGGAAGAACGTGGATCGAGATGAAAACCAAGCATAGGAGCTTGGGCATTTTGAATGATTGGAATGGATTATGAATGGACTATTTTATGGACTTGATATTTGATATATTTCGACAATAAAATTTGGTAATTAGTTATGTTGGCTTGTAATAAGTAGTTAAGATAGATGTTATAGATTGTTTTAAGTCGGATGGTTTGATTGAACGATTAGTTAAGATTGATTAGTATTTTTGGAGAATAAGTTATGTACTTTGCTATCTAAGAATGGAAAATTGGAATAGTCATAGGTTCTATTATAACCTCAGTTGGATTAAGACTAAGTTAATTCCGCAAGTTATATATGTACCATGTGCGGATCAGTTTTATGGACTTAGTTCATACGCACATGGGCTTGGCCAGTTAAGGGTCGGATTAAAAGATCCGAACTTAACTCGCGTTGTGACACTCCGCCCCGATCACATGATTATTTTAAATAAAAAAAAAAATAAACTCTGAAAATTAGAGTGAAAAGGGCGGGGTGTTACACCAAGCGTAGACATTCTCCCTATGTCCATTGGCTTCCACATCTTCTTCCCCTTTATGGCTCTCTTTTCTTAGAGGCCCAAGCATTTCGGTTTCACCAATTACTCCCTATAATTGGTTTTTGATGTCTTTTAGCTCCTATTAAGTTCTCCCCCAGTTTGTCATTCAATTGACAAAGATTAGTAGGCAAACATTGATTTTCAAGCACTCACCCATGCTTCTTGTATTCAGTGCTTGCCTAAGTTCTGCTCTAATTCATGGTTCTCTCCTATGGTTCAATGCACACTTCTCGTGCATCATGGTTAGTTTGCCCCTGAACAAACTAAGTTCCAGCTTTAGCTTAGATAGGCTAGTGTCCTAGCTTTCCTAGAGGCTTCTCCCGCATTCTCCGAGCTATCTTTTGTAGCTTCTTTGACTCATCTCTCCCATTGAATAAGCTATAATTTTTAGCTTCTCTAGTTTTTCTCACTCATAAACTCAACTGCTTCTAAGTTTATTTTCCTTCAAGCTTGCATTCACCTTCCTTCTTATACTGTCATGACTAGTGACAGCAGCTACTCAGCACATATTTTGTGCTCCTCCACACTCCAAGGTGTGTGCAAATATCACAGCCCAATCCTTATCTCCCTTACATGCCAATATGAGACCAACTCATCTGATCCTGCATATTAGTCAATTTAACAAAATCAATGTTAGTAATAGACTTGATATAGAAGGTATTTCACCAAATTAGCACATTCACAAAATCAATCCATATCATTTCATTGATAAACAAATCAATACACATGGTTTGAGAGAGAGGCAAATGGATGCTTAGACAAAATATTGACATAGTTTTTCCAAAATATGAAACAAAAGTCATGAAGAACTATCCTAAGGAGAGCCATCCAGATGAGGAGATGCTGGAGGGGAAGGGTTGATACACTGGGAAAGGTTGAGATTGATTGTCGTAATGCAAAGACTTCTTCGTGGGCACTCTGAGTGAATCTTTCCACAAAGTCATCTAGCCCATCCTGATGTGCCTCAATTTGAGAGACTCGATCTTCGATTTTACAGATAAATCGAATCAGGGTTTGTGACTCAGGGGTGTCTGTATTTTCGACATTCACTCATCCTTCTTTATCAGAGCTGTCCAGCAAGGAGATTACTTCTGCGTTGGTTCTAAGGTTTTGTCCAGATTGAGACCTGGGAGAGTACCGATGGCTGGATGCGGTCCTAGGGGCGGCGTTTTCTACGAGGGGTACTCTTCGGAGCAGGGCCGGCAGAGCTAGGTTCGGGAACATCTTGTACGAACTTAGGTGATCTCTTGAAGAAATGGGAGCTGGACTGTAACACCCCGATTTCTCAATAAGATGAATATTTACGAAAATGCCCCTGGATTGGTAAATTTATTAATTATGATGTTAAATGAGAAAATAGTGGGGCCCATTGTTCAAATTAAGATCCTATGAACATATTATAAGGGTCAAATTATAATGGATGGGTAATGTACATCAAATTAGGTCAAAATGGTTAATTGGGTCAAAGAATTCTCAACGGTTGGAATAATTACAAAAATGCCCCTGGATTGGTGAATTCAATAAATGTGATTGTAAATAAGGAAATAGTGGGACCCATTGCTCAAATTAAGATCATATGAGCACATTATGAATGTCAAGTTTGATTGGATGGGTAATTTCTCAATGAAGTGGATAAATTACGAAAATGCCCCTGATGTGTTAAATTAATTATTTTGTGATGTTAAGTAAGGAAATGGTATGGCCCATTGCTCAAATTAAGATCATATGAGCACATTATGAATGTCAAGTTTGATTGGATGGGTAATTTACATCAATTGGGTCGAAAATGGCTAAATGGGTCAAAGGGCCCAAATGGGACCCATCGGGTCTTACTGGATTGTTTGACCGCTTTGTGATTTTAAATTAAATGGGGCTAAGCCTATTTGATTGGAAATCAAGTGGAGAAAAAATGGGTAGGCTTGATCCATATGTAAAAACCAATTAGAAATGACCAAAATACCATAATTGGGTCATGGAGTCAAAAACGGGTCAAGGAGCTAAAAGTGGACCCAACGGGTCGAGTTGACTATGGTTGACCGTGTGGACCCTCTAGGGAGCTAAAACACGAGTTAAATCAGTTGAGTGGAACTGAAGTGAGTTGGAATTAGATCAAGGGTTGAGTTAACTCATGTGCATTGAATGAAATGCATTAATTATAGTGAGTTGGACATTGAGTTGAGTGAGTCAAAAATGGAAGTCAAATGGGCTGAAAATTCAGTGAGCTAAGTGGAATATGAGGAGGTGTGGTGATCTCAAACAAACCAAAACAAGTCCCACACTTTGGGGACTTGTTATGGAGAGTTTCATGCAAAACATTAAATGGAATATGGGGGGTTTCTATTCCATTTGGAAACCCCAAGCCTTCAATGTTGGAATGCCAATGGGTGCATTTGTTGGCAGCAAGTGTCCCATTGGTTTAGGCAAGAATTGATGAGGAAGTGGAGGGGTTTTGAGGGCTGAATTATTAAAGGAAACAAACACCATCTTGGCCATTTTTCACCATTGAAAAGCCAAGATTCTCCATCTCTCTCTCCCTCTCTCCAATTCATTTGCTTAAGTGGAACAGCAGAGGTTTTTTAGCATCAATTATTCAAGCTTAAACCAGCAAGGAATTAAGAAAGAAGGAAGGAAATAAGAAGGAAAGGAAGCAAGGATCAAAAGGCAAGACAAGAGCTTGGAATTTGGTAAGTGTTTCATGGACTTTTGGATTAATAAAGTGGGGTATGTATTGGGCCATGGTCATGGCCGAATACACCAGTGTTTAACCTTGATTATGAAGGATTTAAAATGGTAAAAAAAATAACCATTGGGTTCGGCCACCATGGAGGGCCGAACCCCATGTAAGAGATGGCTTGGTTTTCATGTTTTGAAACATGAAAACCATGGATTTTGTGGACTGTTTTTGGGTTTTGATTTAAGATTTAAATACATGTTTTAGAATGGTTAAAAAACATGGATCTGATTGACATAGGGACTGAAGTTTATATGGTCTAAAATCAGTGGATTAAAAGATGGAAATGGACCATTGGGTTCGGCCACTTAGCATGGCCGAACCCCATGAAAACAAGTGGCTAGTTTTGATGGTTTTTAGAAGTTAAAACCATATAAGTTGGGACTGATGTTAGATGTTTGTAATAGATTTAAAATACATGTTTTAAAGAGGGTTAAAACATGGGTTTGGATATCAGAAAAGGTGGAAGTTATGTGGTCTAAATCAGTGGAGTAAAATTGGAAAAAATGGACCATGGGGATCGGCCATCTTGGATGGCCGAATCCCATGGAGTTGTGTTGATTTTGGATGTTTGTTTGAAAGGTAAAACCTGATTTTTATTTACTGTTATTACATGATTATCTGAGGTTTAAAAACAGTAAACATAACCATTGGGTTCGGCCACCATGGAGGGCCGAACCCCATGTAAAAGAATCTTGGTTTTCATGTTGGGAAACATGGAAACCATGGACTTGTATGGACTGTTTGGATGAATTTAATTAGAGGGTTTCTAAGAGATATAAGGGCAGCAAAAAGGTACTGATATTGCATGATTTAAATAACACCTAATGCATGTTTGAAGGATCAATTCATGGACATAGGGTTCGGCCAACTTGAATGGCCGAACCCCATGAAAGAGATTGATGATTGTTGTGAAATCAAAGAGTTAGAAACCATGCAATACCATGGGGTTTCTATAGGAGTTTAAATAGAATTAGGTTTGCTGTTTTTATGCCTAAGATACAGGATAAATGATGAAAGATTATTAGAAGAATTGAATCCCAAAGAGCCATGAGGTTCGGCCATGTGAATGGCCGAACCCCATGGGTTGCTTTATGGTTTTTATTTTGTTTACTTAGGGTTATGGTTACTGATTTGGGTCAGCCTTTGGATGGCTGAACCATGTATTGATCATGGTTGAATTAGCATGATTAAACCATGAGTGATCATGGTGATAATCAGATCAAGAGAACCATTGGGTTCGGCCATGTGCATGGCCAAACCCCATGGGGCTAGCTTTGGGATGAATGGACCAAGATTTATGGGTTTTCCTATGTATGTTAAATGAAATAAGCTTGCTGTTTTGGGTTGGCCATGGGATAGCTGAACCTTGTAGTTAATATGGCTAAATGGTAGAGCCTAACTTGTAAACAAATGATGGGATCATTGTGTAGGAGGATCATAGGGTTCGGCCATATGAATGGCCGAACCCCATAGATTGTTTTGTTGGAGATTATGACTTGGTTGTATGAGTTGGATTAAGTAAACATATGGATTTATCTTTGGACTTAGTGATAAGTAAATAACCAGCCACTAAGGTAGATTACTTTTATGAACTTTGATTATGAGCAAGATTAGACATTGGTTATACCAATGGCAAATCTGTGAATACAAGTCAAACGAAGGGATTGATCAAAGGACTCACATGATGTAGTTGGGTCTTAGATATGAATGAACAAGTAAGTGATAGTATGATTTATTGATTGTTATATGGATAAGGTACCGGAAGTTGAACGACGTGCGAGTCGTGACCGGGTGACGCGAAAGAAAGATCAAGTACTGAAGTGAATCTTCAGTAGGTTTCCTACCTTTATTGTAACCACTATTTCATATGCTGTTTTATGTTGATTTCGATAATTTATATGATTGTAAAGTTATGTTTCTAAATGACATGTTTGCATAGACATCTCATGCATGGCATGGGATGATGGTGTTGTAACCGGAGGCCACACTCCGTCGGGGCGTCCGAAAGACCACTGTGGGGTACCCTGATGATGAGAATCCCATCAGGAGGAATCCGGAGGCCACACTCCGTCGGGGCGTCCGAAAGACCACTGTGGGTTACCTTGACGATGAGAATCCCGTCAAGTGATGGCTATGTTGAATGGTGATGGGTGGGACTCATTACATGTTCATTTCATACATAGCATGTTTTTATGGAATTTTGTCTCACATGTTTTATTATTATACTATTTGCATGTTTTTGACTAACCATGTGGTAGCCCTATTCGGAAACACTACTGGGCGCGTTGATCTAACGCCCTAATTCTATCCTCAGAGGAGATTGCAGGTACAAGCAAGGGGAAAGGAAAGGTCATTGACCAGGAGGGGAGCTGAGCCTAAGTGCTTTAATGATGGATTTGGATTACGTTATATTACTGTCATTTGAATACTATTGTTGGACATGTAATAATTCGTTATTTGCTATGGTTTGATTAGGATAATAACCTGTGGATGGTTGATCTATGTTATTTAATATTTAAGACTGTTACTTGCTATCTCGTCTTTCTATTCCGCAATTATCTAGATTATTCCGCATGTTGATGTTAGTTCCATGTGTGATTCACTATCATGGTCTATTCCATGTACACATGGGTGGCCAGTTAAGGTTCAGACTTGGGTAGTCTGAACTTAACTCGCGTCGTGACGCCGCCCGCTCTCTTCCGATGTTTATTTTAAAAAAAAAAATTAGACTCTGAAATTCTCGGAAAGGGCGGGGTGTTACATGGACTCAGGGATTTTTCCGGTGGTCGAAGACTGAGATTTAGCTATCTCCCTTTTCGACATGGTTGCTTAGGAAGAGCTGACCAAGGATTATCCGAACACTAAATCTCACAAACACTGTGACACCCTTGCTTCTTGAAGTGAGAGAAGCAAAAAACCTATGGTTTTCCTGCGAGATTCTGCTCAGGGAGATCCTATCGACCAATCTAGGGCACAAGAGAAGAGGAGAAAATCGCCAGAGTTCAACGGGAGAAGGAACGATGATTTTGAAATAATCTATCGTTTTCGCAGATAGAGACCTTTTTAACTTACTCTTTCTTATTCAGCGACGGGTCGTGACCAACGACTGATCTATGTCGATATGTAGATAAAGATCGACCAATCTCCCTTTTCGATTTGTCTCCCTTTTCGGATAGTGTTCTGATTTCTAACAGTACCGACCTATTTATTTCTCCAACTAGTGTATCCTTCGACCTGAGTTTTCTGAAGGATGACTGGGTATGTGTGTGTATGTGTGTGTGTGTGCTTTCGATGTTCTTTGATCATCAAGCTTGGTTTATACACCTTTTAATGCCAGTGAAGATACATACATTCACACAGGTTTTGTGCCTTTATAATATTCAATACATCCCTCTGAAGGTAGGCACAAAATATAAATTACAGATTTCTTTTTCCGCATCCAAACCAGTCCAAATACCTTGGGCATATTTAATTTCCTGTTTCAATATCTTGCCCAAGTGTGTGATGTCATGAGATGCGGCATTTCCAGGCTTTAGCGAAGAGAAAGTGTTCCATGAACATAACTCATTTCACATAATGTATAATACAATGGATATTGGAATGAGACATTAAGCATACTGAATCATACATTCATTTCTTGTTTTGATTATATTAATCATGCATATAGAAATGAGGTATGACGCTACACACACAACTCTCATGTCTGTTATCATGTTATTATCCAAAATATGATAAACATTTTTACCATTATTTCAAGTATACTTCGATTTCTCGGAAGGACTGGTATATAAATGGATTACAGTTAAGCACATTTGATCATTTTGATCAACACTTTTGATAGGTCACAACAAATATCCATTTAAGAGCATGGAGCATGTGTCATTTCACGTGGGATTCACATGTTTATAAACTTGGAAAAAAACGACACTGTGTATGAGTATCATACACACGCTATATATGAGGTAATGTACAACTATACTCATTTCCTAAAACTGCGGAAATCATATGGCATATGAAATTAGCTAAGTATATTCCAATACTTAAGAGTCCAGACCTATATGTACAATGAATATCTTACATTAGATCAATCCAACAATCAAACAAAAACATGGATTGCATGTAAGATATACAAGTGAATCCAAAACATGTTTCAAATGTGATACCAACAATGGTAGCACTTTACACATTTGAACACATCATTGTGAGATTTGGAATCTAAGTCCACAATCCAGTGATCGCCTTTTCTCAAATCTGGTTTTAGTCTGGGGTGCCTTCCCATTTGAATATCAAAGCTTCCAGATTTTGTACCACGATGTTTGTCCTAAACATAAGAGACAAACATATTGGTACATGACCTCATAGGATACTTGGATGTTACTACCTTCATCAAGTTCCTTTATTCTATCCTCTTATTCTCTTAGAGGATTTAGCTTGGACAATTTCAATAGATGAACCATTAACCTATAATCTTAGTACACATATTGGTCAAGATAGGTGGTGTCATCCATTGGGCTAAAAAGGGTAATTTTTCCGTGGATTCTTTCAGCCTCTTTTGTTGCTTCATATCTTTTAAATATTTTAAATGCATATTATGAAACAACAATGATGAATGCTATAAGTATTTGATTAAAGTGTATAACTAATTCATCACTAGTCCAAGTAATTTTGGTGTTTGGGTTGAGTGGTCATGGACGTTAAAGGTTTATCCAATACCTTTTCCATATGCACAGACCACTTTCTATTCACCTATTTCCTTGATGAAAACATATAAAGTTTTTCATTTTATTTTTCATCATAAATAGAGGTTTGAAAATATCGTGTTTTTCTCTTATAGCCATTGTTCGAGTACGGATCAACTCAGATGGTTAGATCTTTTTACAAAGAACAAGAGGCTTTGATACCAATTGAAAGTCCATTTTCAATGTGCTTAGAGAAGAGGGAAAGGGGGGGGGGGGGGTGAATAGGTCAACCCCATTTTCCATGGTTTTTATAAATTCCTTGATTATTTTAAGTGCAGCAGAACATTAATCAAGAGATTTGTTTAGTGTGATAGATTGGTTTTAAATTCTTTGAACATTCACATTAAGATTATGACCCTTTACATATTGCTTGATTATCGATGCGTATGCACAATGTGTAATATAAGATAATCAATATGCAAAGTGATGTGTGTTGAGAAGAGTACTTAAATGATAAATACAAACACACAAATACCAAACACCATAAGACCAATTTATAGTTGTTCGGTTAGCCAACCTATATCCACTGTTAGGACTCGCTCAACCTTTACCTATTTCCAAAATCGACTAACTGGGGACTTACACCCTCACAATTAGAATAGGAATTCCACCTTACTCAATCGACTGGGAATTTCACGCATTACTGTAGAATAGGAATTTCACCTATCATTAAGCTGGGAATTCCAACCACCACATGTGCCGGAAACGATGCTCTAGATTTTTTATAGTGATTCCGAAACCAATCTTCCTTAATCCCCTTTCAAAACAAAGGTTTAAAAAAAAAAAATTAAAACCAAGAAACACTTTCCTTTGTTGCTCTAGTTCTTCATGTGTGCTTCAAGATCCCACCCAATGTGTGCTGACGCTCCTTGTAGCCGCCGTAAAGCAATCACAATCTAGGGTGACAAGGAAACTGGCTTGATTACAACTTTCCTAGTTTATACTCCTTTATCCTCTCTTTCTCACTTTCAAACTCAATCAATAGATTGGTTTTTTATGAGTTTTTTTTTCTCCTCTCTATCTCTTCACAAACTCAATCCATATGATTGGTTGTATTTGATTCCCAAAGTGTAAGCACGATAGAGAGAGTGATCCTTCTATTGGCCCTTGTTAAGCTCACTGATAATGATCAGGGTCCAACTGATTTTGCAGAAGGATACCAACTGGTTGCATAAAGATTGGTTTATATAGAGAAGACAACCAATTGTAGCAACGGTAATGTACCGATAGGTCTGGCGCACTGAGGGGTCGATGACTAGAAATGTTACCATTTTACAACCCAACCGTTGCGCAATAATGCACTCCCAACGGTAATATTCTTTCTCGCTCGACATGTTTATGTCGCCAATGGGTCGACAGCTATGGTACCGAGAGGTCATTCCATACGAGAGGCTTGATCTGGGGCAATACCATGCTGACAGAGTTTCAAGTCTAGAAACCAGTCATTCCAAGAATGACATGTTGCCCTTTACGGAGAGGTCGGTCCTAGCTAATCTCGATCTACCGATATGTCTGTTTTCTCGAGATCTCACCTGAGTTCTTAGTCTCAGAACTCATAAATCTTATCGAAGAGTCGTTGACTACGAGGGGTCGTTGCAGCCTTTCACCGAGGGGTCAATGCATACGAGGCACTCAATCGGAAGCTTTTCCAGAATGACAGTTCTTTGATGCAGAACCTAAGTCAATTTGGTCGACCAGTCTTTGACCACGATGGGTCGATCCTGTCTCCACCGAGGGGTCAGTGAGAACAACTATTCGAGCTGACAGTGAAACCAAATTCATATTTTCAAGTTGGGTTCCAAATCACTGTCAAGCTTCCTTTCTAGGCTTTTTATGATTTAACCATTTGTTTCATTAAACCTAGGGATAGTCCTCTCTAAGGTATGGGTACCACCTAAATTCATCTATGCCCATAATACATGTTTTATGATTGCCATAACGAAGAGGTTCAATCCGGTAGAGCATGATCTTTACTCTTGATCACCTTGGGTCTTCAAGCTTCTAACAAGTGCTTCTTTCCGAATCATGGAATTGACAAACTTAAGGACTTGGCCAAGCCGAGGAACTAACAGATTTATTTCTGGAAAGTTCTATCTTTGGAAAGTTTTTATTTTTAGAAAAATCTATTTTTGGTAACCATCCAATTTTAGAAAAATCTTCAAACTTAAAAGTTTTCTAAATCTAGAAATCTTATCTATTTTTGAAAGTTTCAAAATAAGATATCTAATCAAATCTTGGATATTATGGAATCATACATTAATTGGTGAAACGTAATTTCAATTTTCTTAGTCTTGTCTTATTTAAAATTTTGGTTAGGATTGAAAATATTATATGTCTTTCATTAGTTGTAGTTTAGGAAAAATTGCATCTAAATTAGGTTTTATGCATTCTTTGTGAGAGTTAGAATCTTCACTTTGTTTTGAGGTATTTCAATGTAAATGGATTTTGAATTGCGCAATAAAAAATTCTGGCAGGAAAGCATTACAGGCCACAGTAAGTGCCTAATCTCATTTACTTTGTTTTTTTTTTTTATCTTTTCATGCATTCATATAGAATTTTTATTTAGGGTGTATACATTTATTTTGCATAAAAGAAATACAAAAATGTGCATATTTACTTTGCTCATGCATTTAGGTTGTTAGTTTCATGCATTAACTTAGTTTGTTTGCTTAATTCTTTGCATATTTGCTTTTGTATTTGGCATTGTTATATTTAGAATTGCATTTACAAATAAATAGAAAAAATAAAAAAGATTAGTAAATAAAAATGGTTCATGCATCTCCTAATAAAATCAATTAAGGAACCATTAAGCTATATTATAGGGTTTCATGCTCATTAGGAACCTTTTTAATTCAAATTGATTTTTGTAACCAAAGAATAGTTTTTCTTCAAGAATGGTTTCTAAGGAAGTTCTGTCACCAAGGCATGAGGTCGAGCATGTCTAAGGATAAGTTGGGACGAGATGTCGTTTGTGCTCTCCCACTTACATGGGAACTTACCTAGCCATGTTTGTGGTTAAACTCTCCTTGGAGACTTAAATCATTTGAAAACAAAAGTAGGTCTAGAAACAAATTTTAAGGTCCTATTAGCAACCCATAAAAATTAAATTTCTTTTAAAGAAGTTTCAATCTAGATTAGGGCATTTTCTTGTGTGATTTTTGTTTAAACGTGAATGATCGTGTCTGTGTATGCTTAACTGGTCCCGTGACTCCACCAATCGCATGATTAGAGTTACACTTCCCGTCAGTACATTGATAGTTGCGTCCGTAACTCAGTTAAGATCAGTCATAGATATAGATAAGTACACCCTCATCACCACCAGCATCAACCATTTCACCCTCACCAGAACCATCACAGGGTCCACCCTATCAACCCATCCCGAAATTTCAAGTCCAACATCTGATGAACACTGATTAGGAAGATCCATTCACCCATTATCCATTTACCCATTTACCCATCCAATGATTTTCCCATTTATCCATTTACCCATTTACCGATCCATCCACAAGCATTTACCCATATTCACCCACTCATCTCCTTTTGCCAAGACAACACCTCTCATCTATCTATTTCTTAGTCGGTCTGAGTCTTTAGTGTTTAGTTTAGGTTTGCATCGAGTCAGTCTAGCCTAGGAGTTAGTCCATTTAGCACGCTCTTACGTATGTATGAACCTCGATTGTTCATTTGACGACATTTTCTTCTGATTTGCACCTGATCACTGTAGATTAGGGAACATTGAGGACCATGTTCAATTCAAGTTTGGGGGTACTACGGGAGTTTAAAAAAAAAAAAACAAAAAAAAAAAAAAATTCTTAGGCAGAGAGAGGCAGACTTTACCTTTTTAAGGGAAGTGTAGAAGGTGTCTTAGACTCTTTGGGGCCGAAAAGGCTGTAATCTTAACTTAGGAAAAGTATGCGTCTTGACGATCTGACGTAAAAAGAGTTACATTTTTTTTATCATTAAGACGTAGATAAAATATTTATATCATACTTTTCCGAAAAGACTTTTATAGGATTTATACTTGAAAAACCCGTACACTGCCATGTTAAGTTTAGTCTGAAAATGAAAAATATTCATGATTCAAGTAATCACTTTGAGGAATACCAATGGAGACTTATACCCAGTGAGCTTTAAAGCCATTCAATTTTTCTGAGGCTTATAAGTAAACTCCAATTTTTTTTTTTTTGGTTAAAGCGCATCAAGTCGTTGATCTCATTAGCCTTCATTTTGGTCATATTACTGAGAAAGACATCAAATTTGGGCTATTACACTTGAATTTTTCTGAATTTATTTAAAACAACGAAATTACCCTATGAAGCTTAGGATATGATGTAGGCCATTTTTGCATCGTTTGAGCCTTCATGCCTACCTATTTTTTGTCATCTTATCTTGATAGTTCCCCATTTGAGCCTATATAGCCTGCTTTATTGTTAGCCAAATTTACCATACCAAACTCCGGACATGGAGTTTGAGCCAAAATTGAAATATTTGTAACCTATCCTAGGGCCTGGGAAAAGTTAGAGATGAAAAATTAGGATGGTACTTAAAAAAAATGGCACTTGAAAAGAAACAAAAATGTGTGAATGATGCATCAGAAAAAGAAAAAGAAAAAAAGAACACCCAGACATCAAAAGAAGGATGGAAAAAAAAAAAAAGATGAATATTTTGAAAAAAATACTGAGAAAAAATAGAGGAAGAATATCTCGTTCACATTACCAAAACCTCGAAACATTTCTATTCAAAGTATTTATTCTTAGAGCCTTTTACCGTTCTTTGCTTTGACCCGATCCTAAGCCACGTTTCATCCTAATAGGAAGTCCTATTGATCTTAGATCTAAATATGGTATTTCATATGGAGAATAGAGGAAGAAAAATGATGGTTTTTGACTCAACATTTTCAGGAAAGCGGTACCTATTCATGAGATCATTTATTATCTTTGAATTGAGCTGTCTTTGTTAATACATATGTGAGATATTTTGATTCGAATACTTAAATTCTACTCACAAATACTTTGAGAGAAAATGAACCCAAACCTATGAATGTTAATTTTTCTGAGATATATATCTAGTGAGGTTTGCAGCCGAAGCACATTTTCTAATGTGTGAACAAAACTTGTGCATATTTAGAAAAAGAAAGTTATCTTAATATTGGCTATCAGACACTACACTCCAGGTATAAGCCTTGTAAAATGAATTTTAGAGTTATATGATGTTCAGACTTTTTGTCTATGTGTTCCTGTTAATGATGTTGATGTTTGTGGGCATCATCACTGAAAGCCGTCACGAGATTATAACTCGTCCACTAGGGGTAACCTAGGAGTTTAACGGCTTATTGCATATGGTAAATGCAATTGAGAGAACTAGTGAAAGTGTTCTAGTTTAGGTTTAGTTAGGATATTTAATTTTAGAGTTCTTAGTTTTAGGGTTAGATTAGGATTTTTCTTTTTGTTTCTAGGTAGTTTTACTCGAGGACTTACAAAATCTAGGTTTGGGGGTATTTGTTGAGACACGAAAAATGACATTTTTACCCCTGTTATTTGGATTAGTTAGGCTTTGATTTTGTGTATATTAAATGCATTTAATGTTATTTTTCAGTTTTACAGAGAAAAATTGGAGTAAACATGAAATCAGCCTAAAACCAGGAGTATTTGCAACATTTGAGCTTAAATCGAGAAACCAGGACTTCCAATGATTATTTCACCACTTTAGGAATTCAAGTTGTAAATTGGTTAGTCTGGATCAAGTTATAAGATTCTGGATTAGTCCAATAATTTTTAGATATGTGATGAAGTAATTATTAAATTCCAGAGATTGAAAATGTCTGAAGCGAAGAGTCTAAGAGCCCATGAGCTAGAATGATTGGGCCAAAGTTCAAAGTTCAAGGTCCAAAGGCCAGAGCCCAATTCCATGAAGTTCAAAGTCCAAGTCAAGTGGGCCTAAATTGAAGTCCATGAGTTGAGTTCCAAGTCAAAAATCCAAAAAGCTCTACGGTCCAAGTTCGAATTCCACCTAAACCCATATCCAATTATCCATGGCCAAATTCCCTATGAAAAACCTTAAGTCCACACGCCTAAGTTTTGTCCCATTATATTAATCATTTAAGCCATTAGATCTTAGGACATTTCATCACAACCATCCACTTCATGCATACATATTAGGTAAAACCCTAGAGCCTCCATGCTAATCCATCCCATAACATACCTTGCATTAAATCTAGGCCATTCATCATATCATCTATTCATCTCCACCTCTAAATCACAACCCTCCATTAGGTACCATGTCACTCATATAATTTATTTTTATCAAATCACCTTAGAACCAATAGATTTAACCCCAAAGTAATCCAATCCATCCATTCATCAAAACCCTAAGTTAGAACAACTTGGAGCCCAAGTAGCCTCCATGCAAATTTGACACAACCCATATCTTCTAACCTTATCATCACCACCCCATCTCTCCATACCTTTACACGATTTTAGCAACTATATTATCGCCATGCATTTACTCCCAAACTCCACCTAGATTCATTCACATACACCTCATCATCTAATCCCAAAGCCTCCATACTATTCTAGCACACTCTTAATCCCTCCATGGACATAATGCATTAAATCAACTCTCCACATCATCTCATTATCATCCATCCATCCATTCATCTTATCTTTTAATCTCCACCATCCATTTACCATTGCATAAAACAAACCCTAATCCCTACAAGCCAAACTCGAAAATCCAATGCCAAATCCAATCCTATTTTCTCTCCTCTCCTTGCTTTGAGACCCAAGCCACCAAGTTTCGTGTACACCATGTAGCCATAACCTTTTGCAACTTAAAATCCCATCCACCCATTTTCAATAAGATCTAATCCAATTCTTTGAGCCATCAACATAAACCCAGATTAAATCTCCACCCTTCATCCATTTCTTGAGCCTATAAATACCCCATTAAGCCAATGCAAAATTCGAATTTGGACTCTGGGAATCAAAGATAGGCATGGACCAAAGGAAGATAAGAAAGAAGAAAATGAAAATCGAGCATAAGTATTAGTGGTTTGATTTGTAGTTTATTTTCCAATATTTTTACATTCAGTTCTAAGATTTCTAATTCAAATACCATGATCATAATAGCATTCAAAGTGCAATGAAATATTAGTTTCTGGTTTTCCAATTGATCTATGTTAGTCCTTATGTTTATTTTTATTTTCTAGAATTAACTTTGTGGATGAATTTAATGTGTGAACAAGAATTTTTGTATGATCCTATATTTTAATTTCTAAGGCTCTTATTTTAAGAGTGTGATAAAATATTTAGAATTAAAATAGAGGCATATTTTCATCATCCAAATAGAAGGTCCATTTTTGGGTGATCCCCTGTCTTAATTTCTAAGGCTTTTACTTGTAAGAGTGTGATGAAAATTTATAGTTGAGAGAGGGACCTATCTTTATCATTCAATTCTAAGGTCTGTTTCGTGATGAGTACTTTAATGAAATCCATAGATTTATTCTTTAAAATAATTTTAAACATTAATACAAATATAGTCAGTTTACGTGAGCTTTGGATTCTAGGCTTTAGTCTTATTATTAATATTTGGAAATTAATGCCATCTTGATTGCTTGAGATCGACTCCATTGTATCATATGTGTTTCATATTTTTTGTTTAATATTTTGTTTTCTTTGTAATTTTTCTATTCTTTGATTCTTTAAATTTTTCCTTATTCTTTTATTCTTTGAAAAATAACTAGGATTGAAATTAAATGGACTGATTTTAATTAAACCTATATTAGATCTAGAATTGTTTCTGTGTTTTTTGAACTTATCCACCAATTCTAGTTTCAATTTGAACTTTTAAATTAAATAATTGACAAATAAATGTGAACACTTAGGTCATATTTTCTGTATTCCGTTGGGTTCGACCTCGCTCTCACATTGCTATACTATGAATGGTTTGTGCACTTGCAAGTAAAAAAAATTGTAAAAGTTTTATTTGCACAACAAGTTCTTTGCGCCGTTGCCAGGGAAATCAAAAAAATAAATTGAGTACCATTAGAATTATGAGATTTGAGAAAAAATGTTATTTTTGAAATGTTTTATTTTAGGCAACACTTTAAAATTGTAAATTTGTATTTTTGGAAAAGCTAATTTGAGAAAGTTTCCTTAAATTATAATTTTTTTTAAATATCAATATTTTTTGGATTGAACTACTTTTGGAAAATTTCAAATTTTGGAAACAGCTATAATTAGAATTTTATTTTTTTAGAAATTTTCTAATGTATTAGTTTTCCTCTTTCAGCAAGAATTTTTAATGGAATTATGTTTTAATTTAGAAATGATTTTGAAAATCCCTTTTCAATGCGCTTAGAACATGATTGACCCTAGACGGGGGGTGAATAGGTCAATCCCATTTTCCATGATGTTTACAAATTTCTTGATTGTTTTAAGTGCAGTGGAACATTAATCAAGAGATTTGTTTAGTGTAATAGATTGTTTATAAATTCTTCGAACATTCACACTAAAATTATGACCATTGACATATTGCTTGATTATCGATGATTGTGCACAATGTGTAATATAAGATAATCAATATGCAAAGTGATGTGTGTTGAAAAGAGTACTCAAATGATAAATACAAGCACACAAAGCTCAAACACCATAAGACAAATTTAAAATGGTTCGGTTAGCCAACCTGCATCCACTATTAAGACTCACTCAACCTTGAGCTATCCCCAAAATCCACTAAGTAGAGACTTACATCCTCACAATTAGAGTAGGAATTCCACATTACTCAATCGACTGGGAATTTCAGACACCACTGTAGAATAGAAATTCCATCTATCCATTAGGCCGGGAATTCCACCCACCACATGTGACGGAGGCGATGATCCAGATTGTTTATAGTGGTTCCAGAACCAAACTTCCTTACTCCACTTTTGGAACAAAGGTTTTAAAATGAAATTAAAACCGAGAAGCATCTTCCTTTGTAGCTCTATTTCTTGATGTGTGCTTCTTCAAGATCCCACCCAATGTGTGCCAACACTCCTCCTTGTAGCTGCCTAAAGCAATCACAATCCAGGGTGACAAGAAAATTGGCTTGATCACAACTTTCCTAGTTTATACTCCTTTATCCTCTCTTTCTCACTTTCAAACTCAATCAATAGATTGGTTGTTTATGAGTTTTCTTGTAACGCCCGCCCCTTTTCACCGTAAAGTCAGAGTACTTTTTTTTTTTTTTTTTATTAAAAGTGACAAAGGGCGCGGACGTCACGACGCGAGTTAAGTTCCGAGCTTCTAAAGCCCGGCCCTTAACTGGCCAACCCTACGCGTGCGTGGAACATAAGTCCACGAGTACGGTTCACGCGTAGCAAGTAAGCTCACGGAACATAAAAATAAATGCGGATGATCATAGAACTATCCTACCAGTTCTTCAGATAGCAGGGAAGAAATACCCAATTAATTACGAAAATGCCATTATACTGTATTATCCAAAATAATACCTAAACATAGCAAACTACCTAAATTATTACATTTCCGACAAGCTAACTATACAAATACATCTTTTCCAAAATAAAGTACAACAAAATAATTAACCCGCTTCCCCAAGCTCCTAAGCTTGGCTTCCGTCTCGCCCTTCCGGTCCGCCATCTCCTTCATTATCAGCTAGGGTAGAAGTAGGGCGTTAGAACAACGCGCCCAGTAGGATTCCGAGTAGGGCTAGCACATGGGTTAGTAATAACCATATACAGATAATAACACAATGAAAACTATAAACCACCATATACTAAAATATAAGTAAATGATATGCCATGGGTGTCAATGTTATGAATCCCACCCATCATTCCTGCCATATACTGTCATATCCCTCTTGACGGAAAAACCTCGTCAAGATCTGTCCAATCGTAAAATATCCCCCTTGACGGCAAAGCCTCGTCAAGGTGTCCCCATGCCTGTTCTCGGTCGCCCTGACGGAGCATGGACTCCGGTTTGTTTATTTTTTTTTTTCTGCCCATGCCATGCATGAGATGTAATGCATTATGCTATGTAATATGTATATTCCATAGTCATAATATAGCCTTCATAACTTAGCATATAACTCATAATCTTGCATTATGCCATATAAGATACATAAGCCATGATTTAAAACTCATCATAAAATAAACCATAAAATTCCCAAAATAAATCAATGAAACCATCACACAATCCATGGCTTACAAAAAGGTAGGAATCCTACCGAATACCGACTCGCGTCCTTTTTCGTTTTCGTCTTATAATTCCGGTCGCCAATCGCGCACCGTTTGCGATGTCCCGATACCTTATTATACAGTACCAAATCAGTCCATATTTTATCCACGATTAAGTCCCTAACTTATCACAAACTTAGATCCATTTATGTACCATTAACCATGTCATATGATCATTAACTAAGTTATAAGATTATCAAGAATTAGCCCTCAACTTAGCCTCATTAATGCATGGACATAGATCCTAAACTTAGCCCATAGCATGACCTACAAATGGGTCATTAATTACGGTTTTGCCACTACCTCTCCTATGTTTAATCATTCATTTAATCCATGTATAATTAAGTCCATACTTGATCTATAACCTACATCCATTAGTGACCCATCAACCATATCATAGAATTATTAAAATCAGCCACTTAATTGACTTCATCCCCATTCATTTAATCATTTACATAAACCCTAATCTTGGACCATAAAATGGTTCTCATATGAATCATGGGTTCGGCCATACACCATGGTCGAACCCATGATGTCTTTTCCTTATCTTTCATTGGACCTATTTACATTACTTAGGCCCAAAATGAATCCTCCCATGAGGGATTTTACATCATGCTTTTAAAACTATCATTCTTCACCATAATTGAGTCCATTAACTTAGCCCTTATTCCATTCATTCTTCATGGTTCCAAAATACTTGATTCATCATTCATAGGTGATATTCAAGACATAAAAACATTCACCTTCATCCACCACTTTTGAGGCCATTAAAATATTTACATTCATCCATGGATTCCATCATAAAAACTTTTTTCAAAAATTAGCTACATTTAATCATTTTAAAACCCTAAAATCATTAACATTCTCCATGCTTCCATTTTTACATAATTAAATTACACAATGTCCTCCATACCTTAAAACCCTAAGAAAATCACACATTACCTTCCAATTCCACATAATTCCATGCTTAATAATTTAATTACACAATGCACACAATATATTTTTCCAATTTCTTACCCTAACCCTAATTCACCCATTTAGGGTTTTCTCCATCTTCCACCCTTCCATTTAATGTATCTAAATTCCATAGTATAAAATCACCTATCCACCATTAATTTCACAAAAATAAATTCCATTTCTTAAACCCTAAAATCCAAAATTCTTTTAGTTAAGAAATACTCACTATCCGACGTCTCCTCCGATTTCCGCCGCTCCCGTCGGTCTCCGTAGCCTCCTCTCTCTTTCTTCTTGATCTTTTATAGGTCAAGATCTTTGATCAAGGGTGGCAACTCCCAACCTTAAAATCAGCCATGTTAGGTTTGAATTGAAAGAGGGAAGAGGATGGAGATGGAAAAATGTCTCAAGAACTTTACCTTGAGATGGTGGTCCAACCTTTTCTTCCTCTCCTTGAGCTCTTCTCTTTTCTTCCTTAATTTTCTTCTCCTCTTTTCCTTGCTAATGTGGGACGGCAATGGAGAAATGGGAGAGATGGAGAGAGTGAAAATGAATATGAGAAAGAAAAAAATCAAACTTATCCCCATTTGATGACCTCATTTACACTTTACATTAATTTTTCACCAACCAAAGATATTTTAAGATATTTTATTTGCTTTATGGTGGTGGTTATCTAAACCACCACCAAGTCCAACGTGTATGTGAATTTTTTTGAGTTTGAGATGAGGTGAATCTTCACCTCATGGCCCCACCTTGACCACTCTTGACTACCATATTTAAATAATTTAATTAGATATTTACCTTAGGCTAATCCATTGATGCTTAGTCTAAGTTCATTACTCCACCCATGGTTGACCAAGTCAACCATGGTGGCCGGCCCCACCAATCATTGGTCCACTCGCCACCTCACTTGATGAGGTGGAGGTGGGTCCCGCTTGGCCACACCACCATTGTTTAATTCCAAATTACTTAGGGTGATTAAATTTCATTAAGCCCACTCTAAATGGATCACCATTGGGCCCATGGCCCAATTACATTTCCCACTAGCCCATTTACCTTAGAGCTTAACCATCTTGACCCATTGGGTCCCAAATGGGTATTTGACCCAATTTGACCATTCTTGACCCATTTAAATAAATTTAAATCCAAACCATAGTCTATTGGGCCACACTTGGGCCTTTATCCAATTTTGGCCCATTTACCATTTACTCCACCAATTTTCTAATTTCCATCATTAAAATAATTAATATTCACATTGATATTAATTCCCAAATTCCGAGACCTTACATTTCTTTTCTCCTCTCTATCTCTTCACAAACTCAATCCATATGATTGGTTGTATTTGATTCCCAAAGTGTAAGCACGAGAGAGAGAGTGATCCTTCTATTGGCCCTTGTTGAGCTCACTAATAATGATCAGGGTCCAACTGATTTTGCCGAAGGATACCAACTGGTTGCATAAAGATTGGTTTATATAGAGAAGACAACCAGTTGTAGCAACGGTAATGTACCGATAGGTCTGGTGCACTGAGGGGTCGGTGACTAGAAATGTTACCGTTCAACAACCCAACCGTTGTGCAATAATGCACTCCCGACGGTAATATTCTTTCTCGGTCGACATGTTTGTGTCACCGATGGGTCGACAGTTATGGTACCGAGAGGTCGGTCCATACGAAAGGCTCGATCTGGGGCAACACCATGCTGACAGAGTTTCAAGTCCAGAAACCAGTCATTCCCAGAAGGACATGTTACCCTTTACGGAGGGGTCGGTCCTGGCTAATCTCATTCAGTCTTTGAACTACCGATATGTCTGTTTTCTCTAGATCTCATCCTGAGTTCTTATTCCACCGAGGAGTCGGTGAGAACGACTAGTCGAGTTGACAGTGAAACCAAATACATATTTCCAAGTTGGATTCCAAAATCACTGTCAAGTTTCCTCTCTGGGTTTTTTATAATTTAAACATTTGTTCCACTAAGCCTAGGAATAGTCCTCTCTAAGGTGTGGGTACCACCTAAAGTCATTTATGGCCATAATACCTGTTTTGTGATTGTCGTAACGATGAGCCTCAATTTGGTGGAGCATGATCTTTACTTTTGATCACATTGGGTCTTCAAGCTTCCAATAAGTACTTCTTTCCGAGTCATGGAATTGACAAACTTAGGGACTTGGCTAAGCCAAGGCACTAACAATCTCCCCCTTTGTCAATTTCATGACAAAACATAGAAGCTAACCCATTTACGATCCCACCCTTATTACATCTCATTTGAATAAAAAATATTACATGAATTACATGTACATATTCAAATGGAAAACAAGACTATGATCCTCATATTCTTGTTCAGCTTGTTTCATTTCATTTTTCCTGTTCAAGTACATAAGCAAGCAACATTAGAAAATCATTAGAGGGGTTAGTCCCAAAACATAAATATACATCCATGGACTAAACAAGATTTATATTCAAGCTCCCCCATACTCCCTGATTTTCTAGTGACCAACACTACCCAGTGTTGAGAAGATTTCTCCCCCAAGCTTCTTGAGTTTGATCTCCAAAACTCCAAGCATAGACATTCTCTCTATGTCCATTGGCTTCCACATTTTCTTCCCCTTTATGACTCCATTTTCTTAGAGGCCCAAGCATTTCAGCTTCACCAATTACTCCCCATAATTGATTTTTGATGTCTTTTAGCTCCTACTAAATTCTCCCCCATTTTGTCATTCATTACAAAAATTAATAGGCAGACATCGATTTTCAAGTGTAACACCCCGGATTTTCATTTCATGAATATATATGGAAATTGTCCATTTAATTTGTGAATTAATGGAATTTGAAATTAAATAATGGAGATGAACCTTAGATGGGTAAGGAATTGGGTCAATTGCCCAATTAAGACCCAACGGGTTATGGATAAGGTTCAATTGGAAATAATTGGGTAAGCCTTAAATAAATGGGTCAATTGCTCAAGTGGGACCCAATGGGTCAAGGTGAACTAATTTTGAAACAAATGGGTAAGATTAATTTAATTGGGTCAAAATACCCAATTAAGATCCAAGTGTAAATCCACCTCATCAAGTGAGGTGGCATGTAAATGAAATGGCTAAGTGGGACCCTAAATACCATGTGGTGCATGGTCGGCTAAGCCATGGTTGACTTGGTCAACCATGGGTGAGTTCAAATTGAGTTGAGTTGATGAATGAGTTCAATTAAGTTCAAAGGAAATGAGTTGTGGCTGAGTTGAATTGATTTGAGTGATTAATGAGTCCAAATTGAATTAAATTGAGTTGAGTTGAAGGGAATTAAATAAATGAGTTCAGTGAGAAGATGGAGGATTTCCATCTCATGGAGGAAACCAAGGGGCACACGATGGAAGCAAAGAGGTGCCTTGGCCAAGCCAAGGGACACCTTGGTTGAATACAACCTTAATGAGGGAAGATGGAAGTTTCCATCTCATGGAGATGAAACCCATGAACCGATGGGGAAGTGGAGAGTTTCCATCTCCATGGCCCACGTTGGGAGCCCAAAGGGTTGCTTGGTTTGAACCAAGGGTCACCTTGGTTAAACCAAGGGATACCTTGAACAAAACAAGAAATAAAGAGGGGAAAAGGAAAAGCCTTGGACTGATTACAAAGGGGTACAACCAAGGGGCACTTCACACCCCCTTGGTCAAATTTCACCTTTGGAAACTAGAGAATTCTCTCCTTTTATTCTCTATCTCTTTTCCATCTACACCATCAACACTTGGAGAAGTGTTGAAAAACAAGAAAGGAAGGGATTGAAAGGAGTTTGGGCTGATTTCAAGGAGACACCACCAAAGGGCATTCCACACCCCTTGGCCGAATTCGATCTATTGCACAACAAAGAGATTTCATCCACTTCTCATCTCTCTCTCTTTCCCAAGTCGTCTCTACACCTAGAGGATCAGTGAAGCACTAAGGAAGGAAAAGAACTAAGGAGGAATTCAGAACAAAAGAAATGAAGGAGACGATGAAAGAGGTATGATTTAAATTAGTAATATGGGATTAAGATTAGGGAAAAACCATAGGTTTGGCCATGGTGTGGCTGAACCTATGGGTTATATGATTGGTAGGAAATGGATGGTCAAAATGTTATATGTCCATGGACTTTGAAATCCATTCAAGGAATGGTTAAATGATTGAAAGAAAAGGAAAGGTAATGTCAGATTTATATTATGAAACAAGGATTGAAAGAATTATGGGAAAAGACCCTAACTTTGGTTATTGAGTAGTGTACATCTATTGATTGTGTGTATAAATGGTTAATATATGATTAGACATGATTAAGGAATGAATTTCATGGAGAAAAGCCAAGCAAAGCATACAAACAAAAGAAGACTGAACAAGGGTTGCACTGTCCACGGGACGGGTTTTACCTTCCGTGGGGCGGGTAAGGGACGTGGACAGGGTGTTGTTGGCACATGACGGGTTGAGCTGTCCTTGGGACGGGTTTTGCAGTCCGCGAACGTGTTTCAGTTGTCCGCGAGATGGGTAACAGACGGTAATCTACCGGGTTCAGTCGACTGAATTCTTGATTCGGTTGACTGAATTTAAAAGTGAAAATTTTTAAATAATTTTTTCCAGAGGTCTAGTTTATCCAGAATGATGTTGTAATACCCTGACTCAAATTAGGCTAGTTTACTTTAATAAATCCTGCTTAGACCCATTAATCTCGAAGATTTCGGTTAGGGCTTAGTGAGAAACCCAGGTGTGGCCCAATCCGAGCTTAAAAGCTCAGTGATCCAGCTCGTCCAGCTGGAGGGGCAAAATGGTAATTTACCACTTATTGTTATTATTTTATTTATTGTGTTATTATGTGATTATTATTGTATGATATTATTCTCCTTAATCAAGGATTCCTATTTCTGATTTTAAAATAATTTTATTTTCAAAAAATAGTATTTAAAAATCACCCGTCGAAACCCCGAAAGGGAGAAATAAATATTTTAAATGGTTTTGGAAATGAGATAATTTTTAAAACAAGTATAGTATGTTAGACCATTTTAGTATGGTCTAGTTTATTCTTTCAAACCCCAAAAATGAGGATTTTGAATCGTCTTATTTAACACAAGTTAAATTACGTAAATAGTGTTAAATAATGATTTTTATTTAAATCTATGGTTTTTTGTGAGTTTTAAATCTCCAAATTTTTTATGGTGATTAGAGTTTTAAAACCCAACTTATCTATCAGGTTGGATTAAAATTTTCAAGCTTTAAAAGTATTGTCTTTAGTTAAAAATCAGATTTTTATCAAAATAGGACCTTTTTGCAAAATCAAAAGTTTTGAGGGACTGATCTGCAACCAACGCCCAAACAGTGCGGTTACTGTTCGAGACGTCAGCAGCAGCTGCATACAGCTCCCACCCGCCCTCCTCTGATTTATCAAAAGGTTCTATAAAACTACCCTCTCTTCAGCTGATTAAACTCCCAAAATTTTCTATCTCTGCTCTCCGGTGTTACCCGCCGATCACCCTTCTATGTTGTTCCCAGTTTTTCCTTAACCGTAGGTTAGAGGAGAATTTTTTCAAAAGTCGGATTTACAGCCCAGGAACTCGAGTGAAGGTAACCAATGTGTTCCTGTTTAAATTTCAATCGGTTTAGAATCAAGTAGAACTGAATTTGGCCAAGTTTTGAGTGAGTAAAATGATTTTGAAGTTTAAGAAAAAACTTGATTTTTCTTGTACAAGTGTGTTTTTGGTGTTAAAATCGGATGGCCTACTGAGCTTTAAAGTTTCAAACCACACCCTATGGAAAGAGGACTCACTGAGGAGTCCATCTGACCTGTTGGATGTGAAAATCGAATCCAAGAAACCCACTGTTTCTGGATTCGTATTTCACTCCCTGTTTCAGCGTCACTATCTGTTGTTGCAGACAGTGGAGGAAGACGACTATCGGATGGTCCGAGAGTTGTTCTTCGAACAGTCCGAGGGTAACACCCTTCAGATGATCCGAAAGTAGCCCTTCGGACGTTTCGAGCTTCGACTCGAAGTACTGAAGTGGCCAGAGGCTAGCCACTCTACTCTGGATGTTCTGAGCTGTGTTCAGAAAGACCAAACCCCTCTCGGACGATCCGAGCTTCACTCGGTATGATCCCAGACACACAGACCCACCGAGACCTATTTTTCTAATTTTTCGGTTTGGAAGGACCTTTAGATGATCCAAGACCTGATCTTCGTACAATCCGAAGATAGACCCAAGATCCGAAGTCTGTGACTAGTTTAGGCAGTGGTTCGGATGATCCGAAGCCACAATACCTAGTTTCAAGGCATGTTCCGAGGAACCCAGTTTTTTAATGTAAAATCTTGTTTGATTTGGTGATGCATGTTTAGATGCTAAGTTTTAATTGAGATGTTTATACCCATTTAATAAATTAAAAATGTACTAACCCTCTTCTCTTATTACTATAGTGTATATACTATTGTATTCACTTCCAGGCCGACTTTATTTATCGGGCACTGAGTGACTTCACTTTCAGGTCGACGCTATTTTTGTCGGGCACTAAGTGACCTCGAAGCCTTACTCAACATGTCAAATCTAGTCCTATCCAGAAGACAACTGAGAAGTGGCCTGAGTATCTAGACCTAACTCAATAAGTCAATCTGGTCATGCCCAGAAGACAATATGAGTTTTGGATTGAGCACCTTATTATTTCTCTATTGTGGATTATTGTAACTTAAAATGGTTATAAACCAAGTAGGAGACTCAATTTCATTTACCTTGGAGATTTTTGGGAAAACAAGTATGGTTTTGAAATACTACTTGTATGTATACATGTGAATGCTATGTATGTTGACTTATGATTGATTGTGCACTTGTTTGCTTGTTGAACAGAGATCGCGATACCACACATTTACGGTGAGGGAACTTAACTTTACAGTAGGTGTAATCAGGTTTTTAATGAGATGGATCTTGAGCAATGAGTGGTTTCAGATTTGATGAACCCACCCATGTGCCTAGACATGATGCACTGTTGTAAGAAGTGCTTATGATGTTTATAAATGCTTATGATGTTGATCATATGAGATATGTAATACTGCTTCCACGTGCCCTTAACTATTGAACCAATATCGGCCATGTGTGTGAGATGGTTTACATCTACTGGACTAGGGGTGTCGACAGTTGCTGACTTGAGGAGTGTCAGTATCGGCCATGTGAGGGCCGGAGATGTACTTGCAAGGATGTATTTTGACCGTGTTGGGACTTAATGCGATGGTCTCAGCGTAGTATGTAGGTGTTACGTTGGATGACAGCAGTAATGGAAAAGATGATGAGAATATATATGATGATGAGATTATACTTGATATTGAAAATTTATTATCAAGAATGAGATATTATATTGCAAATGTTGATTATTTACTAACCTGATATTTTATTAGACTGCACTGTTATATTTCCTTCATTGGGTTAGTTAGCTCACCCCACTCACCTTTCAGGAGATGTGCTCGAAGAGGAGAACCCTCTGTTTGAAGCTTAGGATGGATAAGCTGCCGCATTGTCTTGGGATTCCCACTGAGGGGAATGCCACTATCTTCGTTTTTTGGTTCCTTGAACCTTTTGCTTATGTAAAGTACTGCGTGTGGCACTTAGTTTGCATTAATGTGATGTATTAAACTGCCATGTGTCCGTAGTTACTCTTATGTTGTAATAATAATTCAGTGTTGGAATTATGTGTTTGTGTTTGTGTTTATTTTGAGTAGACTTATGGTATGTGTTTGAGTCCACATGTTGAGATCATGTGTGACCTTTATGCCTAACCGTTGATCCGGCCCAGTTAGACTTCTTGAGTTTAGATTTCAAGAAAAAAAAAATCAGTCGCATTCCGGGCCCACCTTTTGGGTCGGGGTGTGACAGATGTAGGGGATGATTTAAATTAAATGGATAATGAATTGATTATTGTATACGAATGAATTCGTTAAGGTAACGGGATTTCACAAAAGGGTGTGCGATTGGTTTCGACGTAATCGTTGAACGTGGTAGGCACAAAACCAGCAAGGATACTAAACAAGACTTTGGTAGGATTCCTACCTTGTTGAGATGCATATGGATCTTATATGTTATTGGTTTTTATTTCAATACAATGTTTATTTTGGTAAATCAAATGGTGAAAGTTTTATGAACTGAATTTCAATATGATTTGATATGAAATGGCATTTCTGCATTCATGATCTCATGCATGGCATGGGAGGGAATATGAGGGAGGAGTCCATGCTCCATTCGATGATTTCGATTAACATACATGAGGAGGAGTCCACGCTCCATCGGTATATCCGATTAGTATACGTGGGGAGGAGTCCACACTGATTCCGAGTAACTTATGTGGGGAGGAGTTCATGTTCCATTCGGTGATTCCGATTAACATACATGGGGAGGAGTCCATGCTCCATTGGTATATCCAATTAGTATACGTGGGGAAGAGTCTGTAACACCTGGATTTTCAAGCTATGGATATATATGGAAATTATCCATTTAATTTGTAAATTAATGGAGATGGATCTTAGATGGGTAAGGAGTTGGGTCAATTGGTCAATTAAGACCCAATGGATTATGAATAAGGTTCAATTGAAATAAATGGGTAAGATTTATTTAATTGGGTCAAGGTTGTCAATTGGGTCAAAAGTCCAATTGGGACCCAATGGATCATATATGAGCTAGTTAGAAGTAAATGGGTAAGGTTTGATAATTGGGTCTAATAACCAATTAAGATACAAGACATGAGATCCACCTCATCAAGTGAGGTGGCATGTAAATGAAATGGCTAAGTGGGACCCTAAATACTATATGGTTCATAGTCGGCTAAGCCATGGTTGACTTGGTCAACCATGGGTGAGTTCAATAGAGTTGAGTTAATGAATGAGCTCAAGTGGGACAAATAATACTGGAGTTGGAAAGTGAATTCACATGAGTTGAGAATTTATTAATGTGAGTTCAAGTGCTTGAGTTGGAAAATGAGTTCATTTAAGTTTAGTTGAATTAAAATGAGTGAAGTGGGAAGATGGAGGGTTTCCATCTCAAAGGAGGAAACCCAAAAGGCACAATCAAGGTGTACACGTTGGAAGTGGGAGTTTCATCTCATTGGATGAAACTCCAAAAGGATCATTATGAAGAGATGAAGGATTTTTGGTTGTTACTCAAGGTATACCCTTGCATACACATTGGAACATGGAGGGTTTCCATCTCATGATGGAAACCCAAGGGGCATATGGTTGGAGTTTCATCTCATGGGATGAAATCCCCAAAGAAATTATCAATGAGGAGATGAAGAGTCATGGGAGTTACCAAAGGGCATCAACCAAAGGAATTATCAATGAGGAGGTGAAAAGTCATGGGAGTTACAAAAGGGCATCAACCAAAGGATACCACCCTTGGCCGAATTTCATTGGACACCAAAGAGAAGTCTTTGCTTCATCTCACTCTCTCCCTCTCTCACTCAAGGCTGACCACACTCATTAACAAAGAAGAAAGGACTTGGAGTTTCTATCTCAAGCTTCTGTCTCTCTCAAACCTACACTCTTTGGCTGAAGCCTCTCCTAGAGGTTTCATCTCAAGACCTCTCAAGTTCACACTCGGCCAAGGATCAAGGAGGAAGAAGTGGCTAAGGAAGAAGAAGATCAAAGGAACAAGAAGGAGTGAAAGAAACCGGAGGAGTCGCGGAATTGGTAAGTTCATAATAAGATTTTATAAGCATGGAAAAGATGGTCAAGGAACATGGTTTGGCCATTGCATAGCCAAACCCTAAGTTTTATGTACAAGAACCATCAAGGAACAAAAAGGGGTGGATGAGGTTCGGCCATGATGTATGGCCGAACCCCATCAAAGAATATGATCATGGTTAATTGATTTATGAGAGAAAGTGATGAACTATAGGGTTCGGCCATGGTGTATGGCCGAACCCCATGGAAGGTTATTAATGATTTTAAAAGGTTTTACATGGAGGTATATTAGGTATATTGTTGATGTTTAAAGGGTTTTAAAGGATGGAAACCATAGATGTATGTTAGTGTTTTTAAAAGGTTTTAAAGGACGATAATGATGGAAGATTATTGGTGATTTTAAGTGGGTTTGAAAGGTTGTAAATGATAACGTAAAGTGAGGAAATGGTGAAGAACCATGGACTATGGGTTTGGCCATGTCGTATGGCAGAACCCCATGGAGAAATATTGAGGTGTTCACATGTATCAAGACCATGAAGATGATGGAGAAATGTGGTCATCTTGATAGGTTTTTAAATATGGAAGATGATGGAGAAATGTGGTCATCTTGATAGGTTTTTAAATATGGAAGATGATGATCCAAAAGGATGAACCTAAATGTATGATTAAACCCCCATAGAGGGACTTTATTTATGGGTTTAAATGTTGTAAATAATACAAAGGGAGGATGAAGATGAATACCATGGGTTAGGCCATGTTGTATGGCCGAACCCCATGGACCATTTTAATGGGTCATGTGGAGATTTATACATGTTTAAATGAATGAATGATTAAGCTAGGAAATGGAGGATTCCTTTATGGATCTATGTTTGGTTATGGATAATGTATGGATCTAAGTATGGATAAGTAAAATTAGGTGTTACCTATGGAAGGAAAGAATGGCTAAATGGTGAAATTAAAGGACCATGTGTATGGCCGAACCCCATAAACCATTTTTAATGGGCCATTTGGTAATATATCTTGATTTGATGAACCATTTATGAAACTAGGTTTATGGATCAGATATGGACCCAAGTGTGGATAACTTAAGTATGTGATTACCATGTACGGAAAGAATGGCCAAAAAGGGAAATTAAACGACCATAAGGTTCGGCCATGGTTCCAGTTTTAGCTGATTTCTTCCATGAATTAGGTTAATGTCCTAGATTTCCTAGAGTCTTCTCCCCCATTCTCCAAGCTATTTTTTGTAGCTTTTTTGGTTCATATCTCCCATGGAGTAAGCTATAATTTTTAGCTTCTCTAGTTTCTCTCACTCATAAACTCAACTGCTTCTAAGTTTATTTTCCTTCAAGCTTGCATTCACCTTCCTCCTTATACTATCATGACCAAAGGCAGCAGCTACTCAGCACTTATTTTGTGCTCCCCCAAACTCCAAGGTGTGTGCAAATATCACAGCCCAATCCTTATCTCCCTCACATGCCAATATGAGATCAACTCATCCGATCTTGCATGTTAGTCTATTTAACAAAATCCATGTTATTAATAGACATGAGATAGAAGGCATTTCACCAAATTAACACATTCACAAAATCAAACTATATCATTTCATTGATAAACAAATCAGTACATATGATTTGAGAGAGGGGCAAATGGATGCTTAGACGAAACATTAACACAATTTTTCCAAAATATGAAACATAATTCATGAGGAGGAGATGCTGGAGGGGAAGGGTCGATACGTCGAGAAAGGTTGACGATTGATTGTCGTAATGCAAAGGCTTCTTCGTGGGCATCTGAGTGAATCTTTCCACGAAGTCATCTACCCTATCCAGATGTGCCTCAATTTGAGAGACTCGATCTTCGATTTTGCAGATAAATCGAATCAGGGTTTGTGACTCAGGGGTGTCTGCATTTTCGACGTTCACTCCTTTTCCATCAAAGTTGTCCAGCAAGGAGATTACTTCTACTTTAGTTCTAAGGTTTTGTCCAGATTGAAACTTGAGAGAGTACCGATGGATGGATGTGGTCCTAGGTGCCAGGGCTTTTTTGCGAGGGGTACTCTTCGGAGCAGGGCCGACAGAGCTAGGTTCGAGAACATCCTGTACAAACCTAGGTGATCTCTTGAGGAAATGGGAGCTGGACTCAGGGATTTTTCCAGTGGTCAAAGACTGAGATTTAGTTGTCTCTCATTTCCACATGGTTGCTTGGGAAGACCTGACCAAGTTTATCCGAACACTAAATCTCACAAACACTGTGACACCCTTGCTTCTTGAAGTGAGAGAAGAAAAACCCTATGGTTTTCCGGCCAGATTTCGTTCAGGAGATCCTATCGACCAATCTAGGGCACGGGAGGAGAGGAGAAAATCGCCAGAGCTCAGTGGGAGAGGGAACAATGATTTTGAAATAATCTATCTTTTTCGTAGAAAGAGACCTTTTTAACTTACTCTTTCTTATTAGCCAACGGGTCATGACCAACGACCGGTCTGTGTCGATATGTTGATAAATATCGACCTGTCTCCCTTTTCGATTTTCCCCCTTTTCAGGCAGTGTTCTGATTCCCAACAGTACCAACTTGTTTCTTTCTCCGACTAGTCTATCCTTCGACCTGGGTTTTCTGAAGGATGACTTGGTATGTGTGTGTGTGTGTGTGTGTGTGTGTGTGTGTGTGCTTTCGATGTTCTTTGATCATCAAGCTTGGCTTTTACACCTTTTAATGCCAGTGAAGATACATACATTCATATAGGTTTTTCGCTTTTAAAATATTCAGTACATCCCTCTAAAGTTAGGCACAAAACATGAATTACGGATCTCTTTTCCTGGATCCAAACCAGTCCAAATACCTTGGGCACATTTAATTTGTTGTTTCAATATCTTGGTCAAGTGTGTGATGTCATGAGATGCGCCTTTTCCAGTCTTTAGCAAAGACAAGGTGTTCCATGAACATAACTCATTCCACATAATGTATAATACAATGGATATTGGAATGAGACACTAAGCACACTTAATCATACATTCATTTCTTGTTTTAATTATATTAATCATGCATATAGAAATGAGGTATGATGCTACACATATAGCTCTCATGCATGTTATCATGTTATTATCCAAAACATGATAAACACTTTTACCATTCTTTCAAGTATACTTCAATTTCTCTAAATGACTGGTATATAAATGGACTACAATTAAGCACATTTGATCATTTTGATCAACACTTTTGGTAGGTCACACCAAAAATCCATTTAAGAGCATAGAGCATGTCTCAATCCATATGGGATTCACAAGTCTAAGAACTTTGAACGAAACGACACTATGTATGAGTATCATACACACCCTATAGATGAGGTAGTGCATAACTACATTCATTTCCTAAAGATGTGCAAATCACATGGCATATATAATGAGATAAGTATATTCTAATACTTAGAGTGAAAACCTATACGTACAACGAATATCTTACATTAGATCAATCCAACAATTAAATAAGAACATGGATTGAATTTAAGATATACAAGTGATTCCAAAACATGTTTCAAATGTGATACCAACAATGGTAGCCCTTTACACATTTGAATACATCATTCTGAGACTTGGAACCTAAGTCCAAAATCCGGTAATGGCCTTTTCTCAAATCTGGTTTTAATCTTGGGTGCCTTCCCATTTGTCTTTGAATATCAAAGCTTCCAGATTGTGTACCACGATGTTTGTCCTAAACATAAGGGACAAACATATTGGTACATGGCCTCATAGGATACTGGGAGGTTACTACCTTCATCAAGTTCCTTTATTCTATCCTCTTTTTCTCTTAGAGGATTTATCTTGGACAATTTCAATGGATGAACCATTCACCTTTAACCTTAATACACATATTGGTCAAGATAGGTGGTGTCATCCATTGTGCTAGAAGAGGCAATTTTTCCTTAGATTCTTTCAACCTCTTTTGTTGCTTCATATCTTTTAAATATTTTAAATGCATATTATGAAACAATAATGATAAATACTACAAGTGTTTGATTAAAGTGGATAGTTAATTCATCACTGGCCCAAGTAATTTTGGCCTTTGGTCTGAGTGGTCATGGACGTTAAACGTTTATCCAATACATTTTTCTTAGGCACAAACTAGTTTCTATTTACCTATTTCCGAAGACATTTATTGATGAAAACATATAAAGTTTTTCATTTCATTTTTCATCATAAATAGAGGTTTGAAAATATCATGGTTTTCTCTTATAGCCATTGTTCTAGCACGGATCAACTTGGATGGTTAAATCCTTTACAAATATCACGAGGCTCTAATATCAATTGGAAATCCATTTTCAATGTGCTTAGAACAACATGATTGACCTAAAGGAGGAGGAGGAGGAGGAGGGGAGGGGGGAGGTGAATAGGTCAATCCCATTTTCCATGGTATTTACAAATTTCTTGATTATTTTAAGTGCAGTGGAACATTAATGAAGAGTTTTTTTTAGTGTGGTAGATTATTTATAAATTCTTTGAACATTCACACTAAGATTATGACCCTTTACATATTGCTTGATTATCGATGCTTGAGCACAATTTGTAATATAAGATAATCAATATGCAAAGTGATGTGTGTTGAGAAGAGTATTTAAATGATAAATATAAACACACAAAGATCAAACATCTTAAGACCAATTTAAAGTGGTTCGGTTAGCCAACCTACATCCATTGTTAGGACTCGCTTAACCTTGAGCTATCCCCAAAATCGACTAAATGGGAGCTTACATCCTCACAATTAGATTGGGAATTTCACCTTACTCAATCGGCTAGAAATTTCACCCATCACTATAGAATAGGAAATCCACTTATCCATTAGGCTGGGAATTCCACCCACCACATGTGCCGGAGACGACGCTCCAGAGTTTTTATAGTGGTTCCGGAACCAATCTTTTTTAATCCACTTTCGGAACAAATGTTTTAAAACAAAATTAAAACCAAGAAGCTCTTGCCTTTGTAGCTCTATTTCTTGTGCCCCACCCAATGTGTGCTGACGCTCCTCCATGTAGCCGCCATAAAGCAATCACAATCCAGGGTGTCAAGTAAACTGGCTTGATCACAACTTTCCAAATTTATCCTCATTTATCCTCTATTTCACACTTTCAAACTCTATCAATAAATTGGTTATTTATGAGTTTTCTTTTCTACTCTCTCTCTCTTCACAAACTCAATCCATATGATTGGTTGTATTTGATTCCCAAAGTGTAAGCACGAGATAGAGAGTGATCCTTCTATTGGCCCTTGTTAAGTTCACTGATAATGATGAGGATCCAACTGATTTTGCCTAAGGATACCAACTGGTTACATAAAGATTTTTTTATATAGAGAAGGCAACCAGTTGTAGCAACGGTAATGTACTGACAGGTCGAGCTCACCAAAGGGTCGGTGACTAGAAATGTTATCGTTCTACAACCCGACCATTGCTCAATAATGCACTCCCAACACTAATATTCTTCCTCGGTCGACATGTTGGTGTAGCCGATGGGTCGACAGCTATGGTACCAAGAGGTCGGTCCATACGAGAGGATCGATCTAGGGCAACTCCATGCTGATAAAGTTTCAAGTCCAAAAACCAGTCATACCCAGAACGACCTGTCGCTCTTTACCGAGGGGTCAGTTCTGGATACTCTCGATCGGTCCTTGAACTACCGATATGTATGTTTTCTCGAGAGCCCACCTGAGTTCTAAGTTCCAGAACTCATAAATCTTATCGAAAAGTCGTTGACCATGAGGGGTCGTTTCAGCCTCTCACCGAGGGGTCCGTACATACGAGACTCTCGATCAGAGGCTTTCCTAGAATGACAGTTCTTTGATCCAAAACCTATGTCAATCTGGCCGACCAGTTTTTTACCATGATGGGTCGATCCTGTCTCCATTAAGGGGTCGGTGAGAACGATTGGTCGAGCTGAGAGTGAAACTGAATACATATTTCCAAGATAGGTTCCAATTCACTGTCATGTTTACTCTCTAGGCTTTTTATGATTAACTATTTGTTCCACTAAGCCTAGGGATAGTCCTCTTTAAGGTGTGGGTACCACCTAAAGTCATGTATAGCTATAATACCTATTTTGTGATTGCCATAACGATGAGCTTCAATCCGGTGGAGCATATCTTTACTCTTTATCACCTTGTGTCTTCAGGCTTTTAGCAAATGCTTCTTTTCAAGTCATGGAATTGACAAACTTAGGGACTTGGCCAAGCCGAGGCACTAACATATTTATTTCTCGAAAGTGTATTTTTTGAAAGTTTCTATTTTTGGAAAAATCTATTTTTGGTAATTAATCTATTTTTGGTAACCATCCAATTTTAGAAAAATCTCCAAACTTAAAAGTTTTACAAATCTAGAAATCTTGTATAACTTTTGAAAGTTTCAAAATAAGATATCTAATCAAATCTTGGATATTATGGAATCACACATTAATTTGGTGAAACTCAATTTTAAATTTTCATAGTCTTGTCTTATTTAAATTTTTTGGTTAGGATTGTAAATATTATATCTCCTTCATTAGTTGTAGTTTAGGAAAAATTGCATCTAGATTAGGTTTCATGCATTCTTTATGAGAGTTAGAATCTTCACCTTGTTTTGTGGTATTTCAATGTACAAGGATTTTGAATTGCACAATAAAAATTTCTTGCAAGAAAGCACTACAGGCCACGGTAAGTGTCTAATCTCATTTACTTTATTTTTTTTTTTATCTTTTCTTGCATTCATATAGAATTTTTATTTAGGGTGTATGCATTTATTTTGCATAAAAAAAAATGTGCATATTTATTTTGCTCATGCATTTAGGTTGTTAGTTTCATGCATTAACTTAGTTTGTTTGCTTAATTGTTTGCATATTTGCTTTTGTATTTTACATTGTTAGATTTAGGATTGCATTCACAAAAAAATAGAAAAAATAAAAAAGATTAGTAAATAAAAATGGTTCATGCATTTCCTAATAAAATCAATTACGGAACCATTAGGCTATATTTTAGGGTTTCATGCTCATTAGGAACCTTTTTAATTCAAATTGATTTTTGTAACCAACGAAGAGTTTTTCTTCAAAAATGGTGTCTAAGGAAGTTCTGTCACCAAGTCATGGGGTCGAGCATGTCTAAGGATAAGTTGGGACTAGATGTCGTTTGTGCTCCCCCACTTACTTGGGAACTTACCTGGCCATGCTTGTGGTTAAACTCTTCTCAGAGACTTAAATCGTTTGAAAAGAAACATAGGAGCAAGTCTAGAAACAAATTTTAAGGTCCTATTAGCAGCCCATAAAAAATCAATTTCTCTTAAAGAAGTTTGAATCTAGATTAGGGCATTTTCTTGTGTGATTTTTGTTTGAACGTGAATGATCATGTCTGTGTATGCCTAACTGGTCACGTGACTCCACCAATCACTTGGTTAGAGTTACACTTCCCGTCAATACATAGATCATTGCGTCCGTAGGTCAATCAAGCTCAGTCATAGATATAGATAAGTACACCCTCATCACCACCAACATCAGCCATTTCACCCTCACCACAACCATCACAGGGTCCACCCTATCAGCCCATCCCGAAACTGTAAGTCCAACATCTGATGGACACTGATTAGGAAGATCCATTCACCCATTATCCATATATCCATATATCCATTTACCCATCCAATGATTTACCCATTTACCCATCCACCCAAACTCATTTACCCATATTCACCCACTCATCTCCCTTTACCAAGACATACCTCTCATCTATCTATTTTTGAGTCAATCTGAGTCTTTAGTGTTTGGTTTAGGTTTGCATCGAGTCAGTCTAGCCCAAGAGTTAGTCCATTTAGCACACTCTCACGTATGTCTGAACCCCAAATGTTCATTTGACGACATTTTCTTCTGATTACACCTGATCACTGTAGATTAGGGAACATTGAGGACAATGTTCAATTCAAGTTTGGTAGTAATAGAGGAGTTTAAAAGAAAAAAAAACAAAAAAAAAATTGTTTTCTTAGGTAGAGAGAGGCAGACTTAACCTTTTTTAAGGGAAGAGTAGGCGGTGCCTTAGACTCCTTGGGGCCGAAAATGAATTTTAGAGTTATATGATGTTCAGACCCTTTGTCTATGTGTTTTTGTTAAAGAGTTGATGTTTGTGGGTATCATCACTGAAAGCCCTCACGAGACTATAACTCGTCCACTAGGGGCAACCTATGGGTTTAAAGGCTTATTGCATATGGTAAGTGCAATTGAGAGAACTAGTGAAAGTGGTCTAGTTTAGGTTTAGTTAGGATATTTAATTTTAGAGTTCTTAGTTTCAGAGTTAGATTAGGATTTTTCTTTTTGTTTTTAGGTAGTTATGCTCAAGGACTAAAAAAATCTAGGTTTGGGGGTATTTGTTGAGACATGAAAAATGACATTTTTACCCCTATTATTTGGATTGGTTAGCCTTTGATTTTGTGTATATTAAATGCAGTTAATGTTATTTATTGGAGTAAACATGAAATCAGCCTAAAACCCGGAGTATGTGTAAGATTTGAGCTTAAATCGGGAAACCTGGAATTCCAATGATTATTTCACCACTTTAGGAATTCAAATTGTAAATGGGTTAGTTTGGATCCAGTTATGAGATTCCGGATTAGTCCAATAATTTTTAGATAAGTGGTGGATTAATTATTAAATTCCAGAGATTGAAAAAGCCTGAAGAGAAGAGTCTAATAGCCCATTAGCTCGAATGATAATTCAGTTGGGCTAAAGTTCAAAGTTCAAGGTCCAAAGGCCAGAGCCTAATTCCATGAAGTTCAAAGTCCAAGTCAAGTGGGCCTAAGTTGAAGTCCATGAGTTGAAGTCCAAGTCCCAAATCCACAAAAACTCTATGGTCCAAGTTCGAATTCCACCTAAGCCCATATCCAATTATCCATGGCCAAATTCCCTTATCAAAAACCCTAAGTCCACACGCCTAAGTTTTGTCCCATTATATCAATCATTTAAGCCATTAAATCTTAGGAGATTTCGTCACAACCATCCACTTCATGCATACATATTAGATAAAACCCTAGAGCCTCGATGCTAATCCATCCCATAACATAACTTGCATTAAATCTGGCCCATTCAACATATCATTTATCCATCTCAACCTCTAAATCACAACCCGCCATTCATCATATCATCTATCCATCTCAACACTCATATAATTTATTTTTATCAAATCACCTTAGAACCATTAGATTTAACCCCAAAGTAATACAAGCCATCCATTCATCAAAACCCTAAGTTAGAACAACTTGGAGCCCAAGTAGCCTCCATGCGAATTTGACACATCACCCATATCTTATAACCTTATCATCACCACCCCATCTGTCCATACCTTTACACGATTTTAGCAACTATATTTTCTCCATGCATTTAATCCGAAACTCCATCTAGATTCATTCACATACACCTCATCATCTAATCCCAAAGCCTCCATACGATTCTAGCACACACTTAATCCCTCCATGCACATAATGCATTAAATCAACTCTCCACATCATCTCATTATCATCCATCCATTCATTCATATTTTCTTTTAATCTCCACCATCCATTTACCATTGCATAAAACAAACCCTAATCCCTACAAGCCAAACTCGAAAATCCCATGCCAAATCCAATCCTATTTTCTCTCCTCTCCTTCCTTTGAGACCCAAGCCCCCAAAATTCGTGTAAACCATGTAGTTTCAATAAGATCTAATCCAAGCCTTTGGTCCACCAACTTAAGCCCAGATTAAATCTCCTCCCTTCAGCCATTTCTTAAGCCTATAAATACCCCATTAAGCCAATGCAAAATTCGAATTTGGACTCTGGGAATCAAAGATAGGCATGGACCAAAGGAAGACAAGAAAAAAGAAAATGAAAATCGAGCATAAGGGTTAGTGGTTTGATTTGTAGTTTATTTTCCAATATTTTTATATTCAATTCTAAGATTTGTAATTCAAATACCATGATTATTATTAAGATTCAAAGTGCAATGAAATATTAGTTTCTGGTTTTCCAATTGATCTATGTTTCTGCTTGTGTTTATTTTTATTTTTTATATTTAACTTTGTGGATGAATTTAATGTGTGAACAAGAATTTTTGTATGATCCTCTATATTAATTTCTAAGGCTCTTATTTTAAGAGTGTGATGAAATATTTAGAATTAAAATAGAGGCCTATTTTCATCATCCAATTAGGAAGTCCATTTTTGGGTGATCCCATGTTTTAATTTCTAAGGCTCTTACTTGTAAGAGTGTGATGAAAATTTAGAGTTGAGAGAGGGGCCTATGTTTATCATTCAATTCTAAGGTCCGTTTTGTGATGAGTACTTTAATGAAATCCATAGATTTAAGCTTTAAAATAATTTTAAACATTAATACAAATATAGTCAGTTTACGTGAGCTCTGGATTCTAGGCTTTAGTCTTATTATTAATATTTGGAAATTAATGCCATCTTGATTGCTTGAGACCAATTCCATTGTATCATTTGTATTTCATATTGTTTGTTTAATATTTTGTTTTATTTTTAATTTTTATATTCTTTGATTCTTTAAATTTTTTTTATTCTTTTATTCTTTGAAAAGATAGCTAAGATTGAAATTAAATGGACTGATTTTAATTACACCTATGTTAGATCTAGAATTTTTTTTTGTGTTTTCTGAACTAATACACCAACACTAGTTTCAATTAGAACTTTAAATTAAATAATTGAAAAATAAATGTGAATACTTAGGATATATTTTCTGTAATTCCAATGGGTTCGACCTCGTTTTCAAATTGCTATACTATGAATGTTTCGTGTGCTTGCGAGTAAAATAAATGTAAAACTTTTTATTGCACAACATCAATCTTTACCATTAATTTCAATTGCCATTCTTACCGACCTCTGCCTTTAAAATTTCAAACAATTTCAAATGAAGTACCATACAACCTTCACGGGTATAACTAAGTCCCAAATGCATAAAGTACCGACACGGTCAAAATGCAGCATCTTGCAAGAGTTATACGACACCAACGGTCAACATCCCAAGAGCTAAAACAATCCAAAGGTTAAGTGTGTGAAGGTAGTTTCCGTGTCTACAAACAATAACAACTTCCCACACCTAGGGATAATTCATAATTACTTACCATTTCATTTCTCATATCCTTCCATGTGTGCCCTCTTACTTAGGGTCTACATTGGAGAATCCCATCTTTTACCAATTTTCATAATTCCGGTCTCAAGACATGAAATATTTCATTCATACACATCCTGCACAAATAATTATCACAATATACCACATATACATGAATTGACTACTGACGTCTTTGCACCTTCATCTAATTCAATTAACCTATCAACATTTAGACACGCAAATGGGATCCATACTTTGTTTGTAAACTAGTAGGCTTCGACTCCCTGACACCTTTCATGCATACGTTCTATCAATAGAACCAAAATTATGTCTCTTACATGTAAGTGGTGTCCAGTCTCGCTTTTTGAACCCATTTAGTGTTTTCCAGCCTTAGAATGTCCATGGGTCCCATTCATTATCTTAGAGTCAAGGTTTTCAAACAACTTTAAAGTAAGATACGCTTGAGTCTCCTCACCATAGTCTGGCAAGTGATGGTGGAAATTTGTGACAATGAAAAATGTGTAAATATTGGGTCTTAGAAAATACATGCGCAATACTAATACTCATTTATTATTTTTCCCAGAACAATAGAGGAGATGGTTGTGAGCCCACTTACACGTTACTAATTCATTTTAAATTATGTCAAAGGGGTTAACCATCCAAAATACTCAATAAAAGAAAAATGAAAATATTCAGTGCTTTCTCTCGTATTTTCTTTTGGAATAGACGATAGAGATATATTGAGAGAGGCCCAGATGGTACAATACTGAAATGTAAATAAATTACTCAGTACCTTTTCTCGTATTGTCTTCTGGATATGAACATCGAGACATATTTAGATAGGCCCAGAGGTTACAGTACGTAATTCTAAACACTCAATATTGTAAATAAACACACAAGGAGCTAGAGTCAGTCCCATTTTAATTTAGAGGGATATATTTTGTAACTTTTGCAAAAAAAATAGATGAATTTACTTTTGTTTCGGAACGTTGATTCAGAACTTGATACTGTGCTCGGAACTTGACTTCGGTACATGGCTTCAAAACATTTTGTGTCGTTGGAACTTCTAAAGTGAAGTTCCTGCTACAGTTCCTTCGGAACCTATTCTGGCCCCTTCAGAACTTCTGAACTGCAGTCTCATCTGAGGGCTTCGGAACCTCTGAACAGTAGTTCAGAACTTCCAGAGTCTGAATCTTGGATCTTCCGAAGATCATCTTCTTCAGACAGTCACTTATAGACAGTGATGCGATGGACAATACAAAATACGAATAAAAAAATGGGAGGGTTTTTGGACTCGATTTCAAATTCTATCTGGTCATATGTGTTCTACTATTAGTCTACTATATTTTCGATACCAAAAGGACACAATGTAATTAAGAATTTCCTTTGATTTTGATGGTGTAATCACCAAATACATAAAACAAACATGGTTTCCAGATTTTCAAAACTTCATTTTTACACTCCAAAAAACTGCAATTTGATTCTAAACTATTCTAAAACTTAAAAACAAAGTATAGGAAGGAATTTATACCTTTCCTACTGAAATCTGAGCAGAGTTTTAATTCTTGAAAATTCCACAAAAACCAAGAACAGTGGAAGAAGATGAAGAAGGTAAGAGGCAGAGATGCAGGGGAGGCATAGGCTTTGCAATGGAATTTGAGTTTCAAATGTTGGTGCAAACTCATTTCATTTGCTGGGTTATATAGAGGGGAGGCATAGGCATGCAAAGGCAAAGAGTTTCCCTCAATCACCTCTTACGCAGGTGCTTATAAAACATTATTATATTATTTTTTTAATATATTTTAATCTCTTAATCCTATCTTTATTATTTAGATATGAAAGGGGGCTCATTATATTAATCTAACCGGTCCAAAAGATTGGGTTTTAAAAATTATGAACGCTATTAAAATATGGAGAAAATTATATTTTGAAAATCAGTCGATCTTAGTAAAAATGACGTATAGGCAAGTTTTTGTTAAACAAACACTCTGTCTAAATGGTCTTAAAATTTTATTTTGGAAATCTAAAAATATAAGATGATTGGTTAAAATACAGATTAAACACAAGATATTTTTCAGTAAATTTCTGACTTCTATAATTATTTAAAAAAATAATATTTTATAAATAGGGACCTCTCAGAGTCACATTTAGTTATATTTCTGAAAATCAAAAAGATAAATTAAAAGATTCTTTAGACTCAGAATTAAAAATCATTGAGAGTGTGTGAATTTGAAAGTCTAATTATAGGTATAAATGTCAAGCCTTATTTTCAAATTCTTTCTTACCGGATGTTGCATTGAGTGTGATTATTTATCGTGCACATCTAAATGGAGTGGGTGGTGATACACCTGTTAAAACAATTTTTCTTTCAATATGTTCTCCATCACAATCTACCAGATTGATCAAACTATATTTTTAAATACCAAAAAGTTGAGAGACTAAAAAGATAATTTAAAATTATGAAATTTTATAATTTTTAAAAATATGTCTTAATCAATTTGATTAAAGTAATTTTTATTAGATAACATATTGAAAAAATAGCATTTCAATGGATTTATCATCAGCCCATTTGTAAATCCTACACCTAGATATCTAGAATAATACCGTGCGACGCTATGTACGGGTGAACATTTCATTTTTTTTTCTTATTTTAATTTTTTAATTCTTGTCAACATACCTCAAAAAAGCTAATATATGACAAAAGTACCTAAAAATCTCTAATTTTAGATCAATTTATATGTGCACTTCAGTTAGACATTGTGAATCTGCGACTTAATTTAATTTGCAAGCATTAAGCCACCACTTTCCTTTTTATTACCTCTCATCGTTATTTCAACTTTACCATCTCTGGTTCTTGCTCTCATGCTCACCATCTTCACTCCTAATTATGCAAAAACTATGCCAAAAGCCCCATCAAAGAATAGATTTGAATATTTGGTATTTTTTTTCTTCTTTACTTTTATTTGTTATTTTATTCAATTTTATGTATTTTATTTTCATAGATTTTTCAGTAGTTTTAAATTATTTAGGTTTACTTTATTTTCCTCTTTTATTTTTCTAATAATTTTTCTAGTAATCTCATGCATTATCCATATATAATCATATGTACATTAGGTTTTAGGTTATTAAGATATTCTTCAACTATTTAAGTTGTTTATTTATTCTTTTAATTATATTCTTACATTTTTAGTATTCTCGTACATTTTAAGATATTATTCTATTATTAATGTATTTTTTGTAGATAATGTTGCATGATAAAATTTCGATCTTTTGCCACTTTGATGGATATTTAATGTTGAAGGAGTACATTCTCTATATATGTAGGTGGAAAAAGAAAAAGTTATTTATTTTGATCAAGAATTTACATGTACCAATGTTATAGAAAACTTTGCGAAATTACAATGCAGAAGAAAGAAGAAGTTATGTTTAAAATAAGATATATGTACCACATGTAACACTTTACACACAGATTACATATGAAGATAATTTTCAATAAATAGTTGAATCAGTTATAAGAGGAAAATCTATTTTTTTATATATTGAAAAGAATAATCAATTATAAAGAATCCTACATCTAAGTAACTCTAGACTAAGTTCATTTTATTTTATATTTTAATATATATTTTTGACATGTAACTTGTAAAAATATATAATCTCTAATTGTTATTATTTTTATAGAAATGTTCAGATAAGACTCAACTGATATTTATACCTAAATCATCAATTGATACATTTAAATTTTGAAATATTGACTAATATTTTTAAATTAATTGAAGCACTAAAATATTAATTGTGATGTACACTTAAAACTTAAATATTATTCCTCTAATTGTATAAAAATTTGTGAGTAGTAATCCACATCATTGCGAAGGGGCAAGTGTACTTTCAATAATACCAAGGGAGATGAAAATGACGTAAGAAGTGACGTGAGATGAGAATATGACGGATGGATTGAAGATAAGCATCTTAGTGAAGAAGACTCTCTTATCCCCTATCTTTAGCTCTTGTACAGAGGCAAAGGTGAATTTAAAAATTCTTTTTAATGAATGTACAATGAGAATCTAAAAATCACTATCCTATTTATCTTTTCTTATCTGATAAATGAGAGAGCATAGGAAGATGCTCTATAGAAATTAACTTTAAGAATTATAGTTGTATTTGAATGAGAGTTAAATTTTTACAAAAGTTGTTGGTGTCACTCTTAATCAAGAGTTATTTTGAATATTATAAATATTTTTTTAAAAAAAAAAGATTTTTAAAAATAAGATAGAATGGATAAAAATTTAATTTTTACCCTTATTTCTTAATTATCAAAGAAAAGTAATAAAATATTATCTCTCGTTACCTCCATTACCCTATTCAAATGTATTCTATGATTCTTGAGAGTGTTGCTCTTTCTGTATTCTCTAATTGGTGCCCAATTTAGACAAGTTGTGGCAAACTCACAATGAAAGTCATACATACCCTGGTTGAATTTTTTTTTTGAAAAGGATGTGTCACTTCTTCCAGTTCACGAGGGAGGGAGGACAGAACGTAGGTTGGCTCTTGAGTGGGGCCCACTGAAAGAATTTGTGAACTCTCCAAATCTGGGCCCCACATATACGTGACACGTCGGTAGGGCCTCTGCAGCACGCGTGGCCACCTGTTTCCTCACTTCTCCAACCCCTGTCGACTGTCTGACACGTCTGAGTAGAAGAAGAAAATCATTCCTAACTTTGACCAAATCATTCATTCCAACCCTAAGATACGATTACCTAACGAACAACGAAACATCCTACCCCACCATTAATTATTCTTAATTTTCTTTAATGATAATTTAATATGACAAAGACACAGCTCGCACCACATGCTTTCTCTTCTTTCTTTCTTTCTTTGCCGGGCCCCACTCCCTTTGATTATTTCAATGCTGCGTGTAATTTGGGGCGAATCTAGTTCTATAAAAATTTAAAAAATATCAACTTAGAGAGAAATGGGTTCCGATTAGGCTTTTTTTTTTTAACCAAAATGCATATTTAAATTAGAATTTCGAATACACGAAAGCATAAAAAAGCTTGAATTTCATATACAATTTATAGATTTTACTTTTATATAAATAATATTATATATAAATACAAATTTTATCTAATGAATACTTTATATTTTTATAAATTAATATACACAAGATTTATTTTAAGTCTAAACAAGTCTCAGTCTACATAAATCAACATATATACTTTAAGCTTAAAATCGAGTTTGGATTCTACAAATATAATTTAGTTTGAGATCAAGTTTGACTAATTCAATCTAATCTAGCTCTAATCTCAAGCTCAAACTCTCTAATTGTAATTTAGGTCCAAACTAAAACACGCCTAAAACATGACTTAGCTCACCTGAATTGCAACCTTAATTTAGGAAAAAAAAAATTGTTTTGAAAAATTGTTGTTTCAACCATTTGTGAATTTAAATCTTGTATTGGATATTGTTAGTGCTCCGACTTGTCGAGTCACCTATTTGTCAATTCCATGACTTAGGTGAAGCATTGCCTTAGAAGATTGAAGCAAGAGTACAAGACTCAAATGGTGGTGAAGACTGAAGATCAAGTTGGAGAATCAAGCATCACCATATGTATGTCAATCATAAAGGTAAAATTGGTCATAGATGACCTTAGGAGAAACCCATACCCATAGAACTCTGGGGTATTCTCAGACAGATATATCGAGGTCATCGACCCATCAAGTGTACCAGGACCGACCCATCGATGGACAGACATATCGATCATTATTTTCAAGGTTCTGGATGAGCAGGCTCTGTATTTTTATGCTGCTCTTTGATAATCTAGACCGACCTATCAAGGAGATCGACCCATCGGTAGTGACCATTTTATATCCGTTGGAAGCTTAACGGTCATATTACAATGGCACTATGCCAGTACCAACTCGTCGACCAGACCGACCCATCGGTGACCTAATGTTGGGATTTTTATGTTTGCCTATATACTCTCCAAACTCTAATGAGTTTGGTTGGACATTTTGGAGAGAGCTTTGAATGGGAAAATCCAAAGGCATTCCCAGAGATCCCATCTCCTCTCTATGTACCTTACTTAGGAGAATCATTTTCAATCCAATTATCTTGATTGAAATTAAGAGAAAGAAAGAGAAAAACCAAGCTTAGGATCTGTCACGCCCCGAACCCAGATGTGGGCCCGGAACGCGACTAAATTTTTTTTTTTTTTTTTAAATAATAAACTCTAATCACCTATCGTCATAACTAGGCTGGATCTTCAAGTTTACCAAAACCCGATCTTATAAAATGTCACACGTGCTTTTCACACATGGACTCAAATATATACCATATGTCCCATATACAACCCATATCACACAACGAATATTTTTATTTGTCTCATCAGCGTTACGCACGAAAACATAGTGGATATAATGTATACGACATTAAAACAACGACATTAAACTTACAGACATAAGTTTCTTATGCCACATGGGGCATACTTATTACAAATACTCAAACATATTTAAGCAAGCAAATGGTTTCCACGTGCGGAAAACCTTAAGAACTTCTAAGTTCCGACTTTCAACGAGGCACCACTGGTCCTTCCAATCCTTCCTCTGGTTCAGATCCTGCATTGTAAGGGACGTGAGCAACAGCCCAGTGGGGAGAACTCACCATAAAATCCAATGATTGTAATGCAACAATGCATAAGCAATGCATGTCATAGAAAAGCATGTTATATCCCATTTTCACCCTAGGATCATCTTCTAAGGTTTTTACTCAGATTGTATTGTTAACACTGGGGTCGGTCCCCAGCGATGTTACAGCACCGGGGTCAGCCCCCATTTACAGTTCCAACCAGAACTAATATTAATTCCTCCACGGAAATAATATAGCAACTTGCAAGTGCATACGGTCTCCACGACCCAGTCTACTAGCCCATCCAACACCAACGGTTGATGGCGGTCGACGACAGCCTACTAACACGTCCAACCCAACGGTTCGCAAACGGTGTTCGGCTAATCTCAACAATTATAGCCCAACGGCAAATATCAAACTTTACAAAGTTATTATCTTCCACAGATTTAACTTATAAACATAATTATCACATGCAAATGTCAAATGCATAATAATGCATGATTTCCAGTGCCCTCCTTATACAGGGACTTATTCTGAGAGAACCACCATATTTCAGCCTTACCATTCGGTGTATTAAATACCAGTACAAGAAATCAATAAAATAATCAATATCACACAACATATAAAACTGGATTTAATAACACGAATGCCTTCACCCAGTTTTTACCCGACAATTCCCAGACACTCCATGGGTCCATACTGCGCTAGAGACTACAAGTCCTCGACTCCCCGACACCATTTTAACGCCTACGTTCTAAACAGTTAGAACATTTACATCCCTTACATGTAGGCAGTGTCAGGTCTCGTATTCTGGACATATATAGTCTTTTCCATCTTTAATTGACCATGGGTCCCATTTCAGTCTGGTGTTAGTGGGTTTAACATATAACACAATACAAGTGTTGGTTCGAGTCTCCTCACCTTCTCCGGTTGAGTTTTTCACAGAAAATCTGTAAGATAGAGTAAAATGTATAAATTTTCTATTTGTCAGTATATACGCATAACAATTTCCCAAACCCCGTGCTATTTTTCCAGAAAACATGATATGTGTAATGAGTCACCTAGGCTCTTTCTACTCCTTTAAATTATGTCAGAAAGTTAGTTGTCAGCCATTCAAAACATTACAATAAAATGAAAAATGTAAAGTACTCAGTGCCTTCTCTCGTATTGTCTTCTGGAGAAAGGACCATGGAGACGTATTGTGAGAGGCCCAGAGGGTACAGAGACAGTAAAGTAAATAAAAGTACTCAGTGCCCTATCCTCGTATTGTCTTCTGGAAGAAGGACCATGGAGACGTATTGAGAATGTGGCCCAGAGGGTACAGAGACAGTAAAGTAAATAAAAGTACTCAGTGCCCTATCCTCGTATTGTCTTCTGGAAGAAGGACCATGGAGACGTATTGAGAATATGGCCCAAAGGGTACAGAGACAGTAAAGTAAATAAAAGTACTCAGTGCCCTATCCTCGTATTGTCTTCTGGAAAAAGGACCATGGAGACGTATTGAGAATATGGCCCAGAGGGTACAGTACAGGAATTTAAACACACAAGGCGGAAAAATAAACACACAATAGTCAGCTGGGGTTAATCTTTTCCCCGATTTTACTTAGGGTCAAAAATTATATTTTGAACGTAAAATAATACGAATCTTGAGGGTAAAATTTAAATTTTAAGAGGAAATCTATTTTTCCTCCATTTTAAAAAAATATCATTTCTTTGAACCCCAATACTAAGCTATTTTACTCCTAATTTGCTATGGAGTTAATAAAAATAAAAGATAGAATTATTTCGATACCTTGGGTGTAAAATTCTGTGTAAGATTGACTAAATTTGAAAACCTTTAAAAGAATACGGAAATTCGAACGTTCGGCTGCTGCTGGTATGGCCAAGCAAGAGAAAGAAGAGGAAAATAGGAGAGAGGGTGCTTGCTGTTTTTGAAAGAGGGAGAGGGAGCAAAACGGCAGAAGAGTTTTTTTTTTTCTTTACTTTCTGGTTTCCTCGCCGATTATACCTATTTATAGGCAACCGTATGCATTTTTTTTAAATCATACAGGTTGCCTAAGCTATTCGTAGGTTTATAAGTTTTTTAATAACTATGCATTTATTGTTATATATTTTATAACTACTATTACAACTGCCACCAACCGCATAGGCAATTGGCGGTGTTATAATCTTCCAACACAGCTACAAGCTACATCCGTAGCTTTAAAACTCATCTTTCATCTGTTTCTGATATTATTTTATAATATAATATTAGTTTATTCTTTTTACTATTTACATTTATGTCCTTTCTTTTATCGGGGTATTTCAGGGTCTCACTAAATTGATACAATTGGTTCAGTAGGTCAGGTATTAAAAACTGAGCATGGTATTAAAATTTGGAGTGAAATCTATCTCAAAAACCCAGTGTTTTCGCTAAAAATCACCGTTTTAACAAAATCTCATAATCTTCAAGATTCTTTTTGAAAGTATCCAACCTTATAGTTTGATAGAGTAAATTTGTCTGATAAAAACATTCTAAAGTTTTAAGGTGTTTTGAAGTCAAAAACCACATTTTCTAAATGAAAGAATATTCAACGGACCATATTTCATGGCTTAAAATAAATATCAAAAACTAACTATTTTAGAGTGTAAAGAAATAAACAGCTTAGTTATAATACAGATTGAGTACTAACTCTCTCTGTATATTTTTAGGACTTCCTCTACCCTGTCAAATTGGGATTTTACCACTTTAAAACTTAGGGGTAAAATAAATTAGCGAAATTATAGCGAGATTGGCATGTCATTAGGTCCAGAATTTAAAAATAATGCATAACCTAAAATTTGAAGTTCAACTAAGTCAAATGACTGATTTTATACAGCAACTAAGGTTTAAGCCTAAAATAATATTATTATTATATTCGTAACTAACCCATATATCTTTGAAACTTAATTAGAAGAGTTACCGGATTCGGATCAAGTCAAACTTAGATCCGTTGAAAAACTTATTTGATACACTTTACGATTAGAGGAAAATATTTCATAATTAACCGATAAAAATTATTTAATTAATCCTAATTAATCATAATTAACTCCTAAATTGAGCTGGGGTATTACATCCCACCCCCCTTAAAGAAATTTAGTCCCGAAATTTAAATAGAAAAAGTCGTACCTTTAATTAGCAAAGAGACTCGGGTATACTTTCCTCATAGTCAATTCTGGTTCCCAAGTGACGTGCTGAGTTCCTTGGTGTTGCCATAACACCTGCACTAGTTGCATAGTTTTTCGTCGAAGTACCTGAGTCCTGGTATCTTGGATCTCAAGGGGTATTTCTTCAAAAGTTAGATCTTCAGCGATTTCAATGTCTTCCACGTTCAACACGTGAGATGGATCTGGTTCGTATTTTCTGAGCATAGACACATGAAATGTATTGTGTACCTTTTCCAGTTTGGAGATAGTGCTATCTGGTAAGCAACTTCTTCGATTCTCTTCAAAACTTCGAAAGGTCCAACGTATCGTGGTGACAACTTTCCTCTACGTCCAAATCTCTGTATTCCATGACGTGGAGCTATACGTAGGAACACAAAGTCTCCGACTTCAAATTCTAATGGTCTCCGTCTTTTATCAGCGTAACTTTTTTGTCGGCTCTGAGCGGTTTTAAGACGTTGCTTTATGACTTCCACTTGTTCTGTCGTTTCACGTACCATATCTGGTCCTAACAAAGCTTTGTCTCCTACTTCTGTCCAACACAGAGGTGATCTACAGGGTCTACCGTATAAAGCCTCGTACGGTGCCATTTGTATACTTGACTGATAGCTGTTGTTGTATACAAATTCAATTAAAGCTAAATGATCTTCCCAACTTCCTTGCATGTCCATGACACATGCTCTCAACATGTCCTCTAATGTTTGGATAGTCCTCTCAGACTGACCATCTGTCTGAGGATGAAATACTGTACTAAAACATAACCTGGTGCCTAACTGCGTCTGTAATCCCTGCCAAAATCGAGAGACAAATCGGGTATCTCTATCTGACACAATGGAGACTGGCACTCCATGTAGTCGGACTATCTCCTTGATATACAACTTACTCAGAGTGGTCAAAGTGTCTTTCTTCCGGATAGGTAGAAAATGGGCTGACTTAGTCAGTCGGTCCACAATTACCCATATGGAGTCATTCTTCCTTGCTGATTTTGGAAATCCTGTTACAAAATCCATGGTAATATGTTCCCACTTCCATTTGGCTACTGGAAGAGGTTGCATTTTTCCACCAGGTCGTTGATGTTCAGCTTTGACTTGTTGGCAGGTTAAACATTTAGAAACAAAGTCGGCCACTTCCCTCTTCATTCCTTTCCACCAGAATTGTCGGCATAAATCGCGATACATCTTGGTACTACCAGGATGAACGGCAAACTTAGAGTGGTGGAAATGTCTAAGCACTTCCTTTCTGCATCCTTCTGACTCTGGGACGAACAATCGTCCTTTGAAAGTTAAACCTCCGTCGGTTCTAACCTTCCAATCTTCTAACCCTGCTCCACTCGATAGTTGAGCTATCACTTCTTGTGTCTCAACATTGCTTTGCTGTCGTTCCAGTACTATTCCGACTATTTCGGGTTGCAACACTAGATTTTGAATCCATGCCGATTCACTACTTTCAACCAATTCTAAATCATAGTCAGATAAAATTTCTAATAATTTCCATTATAATGACGCTACTTTTGTAACATCACTACGAGACTTCCTACTTAGAGCATCTGCTACTACATTAGCTTTTCCAGGATGGTAGGAGAGTTCAAAATCATAATCTCCTAAATACTCCATCCATCTCCGTTGCCTCATATTTAAATCCTTCTGAGTGAATAAATACTTGAGACTATAGTGATCAGAAAAGACATTAAATCGTTCACCATATAAGTAATGTCTCCAAAGTTTCAGGGCAAACACCACTGCTGCTAGTTCTAAGTCATGAGTGGGGTAGTTTTGCTCGTGTCCTTTCAACTGTCTGAACCCATAAGCAACTACTTTTCCCTCTTGCATTAAAACACACCCTAATCCCAGTTTGGAAGCATCACAATAGACCTCATAACCACGTCCTTGTTCAGGTATGATTAACACAGGAGAGGTGGTTAGTTTATCCTTTAGGTCCTGAAATGCTTTTGACATCTTTTTCGTGTCAAACGAGTCATTGGTACTGCAATTTGAGAGAATTTTGGGATAAATTTTCGGTAATAGCCAGCTAAACCCATAAAACTTCGAATTTCTGTGACATTTTTAGGCCTTTCCCAATTCATAACTGTTTTCACTTTTGTCGGATCCACCGAAATTCCATCTGCGGACACCACATGTCCGAGAAATTGGACTTGTGTCAGCCAAAATTCACATTTACTGAGTTTAGCATATAATTGGTGATCCCGTAAAGTCTGTAAAATGACACGTAGATGCTGTTCATGTTCCTCTTCAGTCGACGAATATATTAAAATATCATCGATGAAGACAATTACGAATTCTCTTAAATATGGTCGGAAAATCCAATTCATCAAATCCATGAAAGTTGCTGGTGCATTTGTTACTCCAAAAGGCATGACTAGAAACTCATATAAGCCATATTGGGTACGAAAAGCAGTTTTGGGAATATCTTCCTCCCTGACTTGAAGTTGGTGATACCCAGATCTCAAGTCAATTTTTGAGAAACACCTTGCTCCTCTCAACAAGTCAAATAGATCATCGATTCTAGGCAATGGGTACTTGTTTTTTATGGTTACTTGGTTCAATGGCCGGTAATCTATACACATTCTCAGTGACCCATCTTTCTTTTTTACAAAGAGAGCTGGTGCACCCCAAGGTGAATTACTCAAACGAATGAAACCAAGTTGGATAAGCTCATCTATTTGCTTGGCTAACTCTTTTTGTTCGGCCGGTGCCATCCTATATGGTGCCATAGATATAGGAGATGTTCCAGGCTGCAGGTCAACTACAAAGTCTATTTCTCGGCGTGGAGGTAAACCCTTACATGTAGGCAGTGTCAGGTCTCGTATTCTGGACATATATAGTCTTTTCCATCTTTAATTGACCATGGGTCCCATTTCAGTCTGGTGTTAGTGGGTTTAACATATAACACAATACAAGTGTTGGTTCGAGTCTCCTCACCTTCTCCGGTTGAGTTTTTCACAGAAAATCTGTAAGATAGAGTAAAATGTATAAATTTTCTATTTGTCAGTATATACGCATAACAATTTCCCAAACCCCGTGCTATTTTTCCAGAAAACATGATATGTGTAATGAGTCACCTAGGCTCTTTCTACTCCTTTAAATTATGTCAGAAAGTTAGTTGTCAGCCATTCAAAACATTACAATAAAATGAAAAATGTAAAGTACTCAGTGCCTTCTCTCGTATTGTCTTCTGGAGAAAGGACCATGGAGACGTATTGTGAGAGGCCCAGAGGATACAGAGACAGTAAAGTAAATAAAAGTACTCAGTGCCCTATCCTCGTATTGTCTTCTGGAAGAAGGACCATGGAGACGTATTGAGAATGTGGCCCAGAGGGTACAGAGACAGTAAAGTAAATAAAAGTACTCAGTGCCCTATCCTCGTATTGTCTTCTGGAAGAAGGACCATGGAGACGTATTGAGAATATGGCCCAGAGGTTACAGAGACAGTAAAGTAAATAAAAGTACTCAGTGCCCTATCCTCGTATTGTCTTCTGGAAGAAGGACCATGGAGACGTATTGAGAATATGGCCCAGAGGGTATAGAGACAGTAAAGTAAATAAAAGTACTCAGTGCCCTATCCTCGTATTGTCTTCTGGAAAAAGGACCATGGAGACGTATTGAGAATGTGGCCCAGAGGGTACAGTACAGGAATTTAAACACACAAGGCGGAAAAATAAACACACAATAGTCAGCTGGGGTTAATCTTTTCCCCGATTTTACTTAGGGTCAAAAATTATATTTTGAACGTAAAATAATACGAATCTTGAGGGTAAAATTTAAATTTTAAGAGGAAATCTATTTTTCCTCCATTTTAAAAAAATATCATTTCTTTGAACCCCAATACTAAGCTATTTTACTCCTAATTTGCTATGGAGTTAATAAAAATAAAAGATAGAATTATTTCGATACCTTGGGTGTAAAATTCTGTGTAAGATTGACTAAATTTGAAAACCTTTAAAAGAATACGGAAATTCGAACGTTCGGCTGTTGCTGGTATGGCCAAGCAAGAGAAAGAAGAGGAAAATAGGAGAGAGGGTGCTTGCTGTTTTTGAAAGAGGGAGAGGGAGCAAAACGGCAGAAGAGTTTTTTTTTTTCTTTACTTTCTGGTTTCCTCGCCGATTATACCTATTTATAGGCAACCGTATGCATTTTTTTTAATCATACAGGTTGCCTAAGCTATTCGTAGGTTTATAAGTTTTTTAATAACTATGCATTTATTGTTATATATTTTATAACTACTATTACAACTGCCACCAACCGCATAGGCAATTGGCGGTGTTATAATCTTCCAACACAGCTACAAGCTACATCCGTAGCTTTAAAACTCATCTTTCATCTGTTTCTGATATTATTTTATAATATAATATTAGTTTATTCTTTTTACGATTTACATCTATGTCCTTTCTTTTATCGGGGTATTTCAGGGTCTCACTAAATTGATACAATTGGTTCAGTAGGTCAGGTATTAAAAACTGAGCATGGTATTAAAATTTGGAGTGAAATCTATCTAAAAAACCCAGTGTTTTCGCTAAAAATCACCGTTTTAACAAAATCTCATAATCTTCAAGATTCTTTTTGAAAGTATCCAACCTTATAGTTTGATAGAGTAAATTTGTCTGATAAAAACATTATAAAGTTTTAAGGTGTTTTGAAGTCAAAAACCACATTTTCTAAATGAAAGAATATTCAACGGACCATATTTCATGGCTTAAAATAAATATCAAAAACTAACTATTTTAGAGTGTAAAGAAATAAACAGCTTAGTTATAATACAGATTGAGTACTAACTCTCTCTGTATATTTTTAGGACTTCCTCTACCCTGTCAAATTGGGATTTTACCACTTTAAAACTTAGGGGTAAAATAAATTAGCGAAATTATAGCGAGATTGGCATGTCATTAGGTCCAGAATTTAAAAATAATGCATAACCTAAAATTTGAAGTTCAACTAAGTCAAATGACTGATTTTATACAACAACTAAGGTTTAAGCCTAAAATAATATTATTATTATATTCATAACTAACCCATATATCTTTGAAACTTAATTAGAAGAGTTACCGGATTCGGATCAAGTCAAACTTAGATCCGTTGAAAAACTTATTTGATACACTTTACGATTAGAGGAAAATATTTCATAATTAACGGATAAAAATTATTTAATTAATCCTAATTAATCATAATTAACTCCTAAATTGGGCTGGGGTATTACAGGATCAATTTGCAAATCCATATCTTAGCAACCTCCCATAGATTTTGATTGAACATAAACAATATAAATATAATATGAGTGTGTGTGTGTTGTGTGTGTTTCAATCAATAGATCCAAAAATTAAAACATTAGTTACATCGAATTTAAGAGAATGGATTAATGTAGAATCTATAAACAATCTAACACACAATATTAAGATGACAGAATTAATAATCCAATTAGATTAAATCTCAATCTAGTTAACACATATGTTAGAGAGGTGGTTTAAATACAAGATAATTAAAATACATGACACATGAATTAAATTAAAAACAGATAGAACAATTAAAATACAACATACAAGCAAAAGAAATTGAAAAACAAAATAAAACAGACATTGAAAATAAATTGACAGTAAAAGTAAATGACATAATGTAAAAGTGTATAATTGAAAGGGTAGTTATTGGAATAGATCCTTTGTCACGCAAAATAAATAAATAATAACAAAACCTAGGGCTGAAATTCACGTAAAAATCCATCATTCAATTAATGTTCATCCTCAAAATCAAGACTTATAAACTTTAATTTTAAGAAATTGGGCCTTAGTAACTTAGATTCAACACTTACAACCTAATTTCTAACTATTTCACGTCTAATTTAATAAAACAAAATTCATAAACTCAAAATCAGTTCAAAACAATCATTAATGAAATTTGAGAATTGGATGTTTCAGGATCCTATAAGAACATTTCACTTTTATTTAATGAAAGAATTAATACAGGCATTCATAAATTGAGTACAAGAAAGACAAATGGAGAAGAAAATTTACACCTCTCACTTGTCAAATTCGAGTGGGGGTCCTGTCTTCTTGTCTCTTTGTCTTTCCTCTCCAGCCTTAGTCCCCTTGTGCTCCAGATCAAATTTGAGTTTTACAATGGGTTATATGGGTATTTATAGGACACATGGACTGGATGGATGGTAGAGATTAAATATGGTTTTAAGTTGGTAAATGAATGGCATGGATTGGATCTGACTTATGGTGAACGGACGGGATTAAATATGGAAAATCTAGGGCTACTATAGGGTGTATACGAATTTGGTGGCTTGGGATCTAAGCTAGCTTGGTGGATAAGCAGAGAATGAGAGAAAAAAAGGGATTTAAGAGAGGAAATAGGATATGGTCGAATTTGGCTATGTAGATTAGGGTTTTGGGTTTTGCAATGCATGATTATGTATGGCTAAGATTGAAAGTTAAGATGGATGGTTGGATGAGATGAAATAAGTGGCATGGCTTTAATAAAGGAGGATATGGAGAAATCATGTGTGACATGGAGTGGAGGTGGAAAAATCGTGATATGACTCTATTTGGATTGGGTTGGGAGACAAGATAGGATCTAGGTGAGGTGTACATGAGGTGGATGGATTTGAGAGGAATTTGTAACGAACTGTCCCGCTAGCACAATATTGTCCACTTTGGGTCGACACACGTGCCCACACGACTTTGTTTTGGCGAGCCAACCCATTGTTGCTCCCAAAAGGCCTTGTGCTAGAAGGAGGAAAGATACTAGCAATGTGAGACTTTTTTCTCCATAGACACGCTCCACATTATACACCCCCTCTGGGGTGGGGTATTACAGAATTCTAGGAGGATCCATGCGCATGGAGGATTCTAGATTGGGATTTTTGTGTGATGCATAGGAGATATGCGCATGGGGTGCTAAAATATAGGGCTGTGCAGTAAATCTAGGGTTTATAAGTGAATGGCTATGATTGATTGTTCTAAATCTAATGGTTTTAATAACTGATAGATGATCTAAATGGATGAATGAATAGGTGATGTATGGATGATCATAATCCTAAGGTTAATCTATATGATGGATGGATTGGATGACCTAGATCTAACATGATCATGTACGGTTTGGATTTGATAGGTGGCACTATGGTTTCCTATGTTTTATGATATGAAGTGAATGGTGTGAATGAGATGCATGGGATGAATGGTTTGGAATACATGATTTGGCTAATGGATGGTGTGGATTGCATGTATGAAGATGGGATTGGCTTTTGGATATGGGTTTATGTGGAATTGGACTTAGGGTTTGCAAAATTCGAATATAAGCCATGGAGCATTGGATCTTGGATTGGGCTTGGACTTCTTGGACTGGAGTATGGACTTGGGCTTGCTGGACTTGGATTCATATTGGCTGGCCCATCTTGGAGAATGCGCATGGAGTACTTGGCCTGGCCCAGTGTCTGGCATTTGAAACAAAGCTTGGCCCATTTGCAATGGATCTTTAGCCCATGGATCTTGATTTCAAACTCTTGGCCTTCTTTAATTGCAGACTTCTCTTTCTTAGAATCAAATAATTAATCACCCGCTTAAAAATCTAAATATTGAATTAATCCAGACTCTCATAAATAGATCCAGATTAATCAATTTACATTGAAAATCCTATAAGTGGTATAAATTAATTATCAAATTTCAAATCTTCCATTTTAAGCTCACTTTCGACAATTATCCACTGATTATGACTTTTTCCTATATTTCCCAAATTTACCTACAAAACTAGAAAATCATATTAAATGCATCTTATATTTACAAAATAAAGACTAACTAAACCAATATTGAACGGCAAAAATGTAATTTTTTGGACTCAACAAATACCCCTCAAACTTAAATTTTGCTAGTCATCGAGCAAAACTACCTAAAAAAACCTAAAAACAAAAATCCTAATATAATCCTAATCTAACATAAACTACACTACTTTCGTTAGTTCTCTCGATTGCATTTAGCATATGCAACAAGCTTTTAAACCCCTAAGTTACCCCTAGTGGACGAGTTATAGTCTCGTGAGGGCTTGCAGTGATGATACCCACAAACATCCAAATTGTCTAATCTTAGTTTCAGTTTCGGCAAAAATATGTCCATAAAAATATAAACATCATACGACTCCAAAATTTATATCTAGAGTGTAGTTTGTGCTTAGCCAATATTAAAATAGTTTTCTTTTTCCAAATAGACATAAGTTCTGTAATACCTTCTGGTTCATCAAGATAGGCTGGATAGTGGAAAATGCACTTTGACTTCAAACCTCACTAGATATCTCTCAGAAAGACTAACGCTCAGAGGTTTGAATTATTTTCTCTTAAAGGTATATGTGAGTGAAATTTATGTATTCAAAATCAAAATATCTCACATATGTATTGAAAGACGACACATATCAAAGAAAATAAATGATCTCATAATTGGATATCACTTTCTTCAGAACGTTGAGTTATATACCATCATTTTCCTTCATTTATTCTCTACATGAAATACCCTATCAGACTTAAGATCAATAAGACTTCATATATGAAGAAACGTGGCTTGGGATCAGGTCAAATCAAAGAAGGATAAAAGACTCTAAAAATAAATATTTTGAACAGAAAAGTTAGAGGTCTTCAAGATGTAAGACAAGATATTTCTTCCTCTATTTTTCTTTTCAGTACTTTTCAAAATATTTTTTTTCTTTTCTATTTTTTTTTTTTCACATCCTGCTTTTGATGTCTGGATGTTCCCTTTATTTTTCTTTTCCCATTTTTTTTCAGTGCCATTTTGTTTAGAGTACCATCCCAATATTTGTCATTTTTAACCTTTTCTGAGTTCTTAGAATAGGTCAAAAGATATTCCAACGGGGCTCAGACTCCATAACTGGAGTTGGGTATTGTAAACATGGCTAAACAATAAAACAGGATAATTTTTCAATAAGGTTCAACTATGAACTATTAGGATAAATGAGAAAAAAATAGGCAGGCATGAAGACTCAAACGATCCAAAAATGGCCTAAATCATATCCTAAGTTTCATACAGTGATTTCCTTGTTTTAAATAAATTTCGAAAAAATTCAAGTGTACTAACTCAAGTTTGATGGCGTTCTCAGTAATATGACGAAAATTGAAGAATAATGAGATCCACAACAACTTGATGCGCTTAAGAAAGAAAATTGGATTTACTTATATCCCTTAGAAAAATTGAAAGTCTCTAATGCTCACTAACTTAAGTCTCCACTATTATTCCTCCGTTGATTACTGGGCTTGTGACATTTTTTCTTTTTTCCAACTAATATTACCATGGCTGTGTAAAAATTGTTCCGAATATAAAATCTATAAAAATCTTATTGAAAAAGTGTGATATAAATTTTTTTTATTTGCCCATTAATGTTGAAAAATCACTTAGACTCAACAAATCTTTTTTTTTTTTTTTGCCTTTCCCATAAAGGGTAGTCTCAGTCTTCACTTACTCTTCCCTTGATTGGAATTTTTTTTTTGGACACTAAAACTTTTATTGGACTTAATACTGTAACCCCTTGATACCCCCAAACTTAAATTAGACATTGTCCTAAATGGTCCTTAATCTTCAGTGATCAGGGGCAAATCAAATTTTTTTTGGAACAGTGTTAATTAGGGTTCAGGTGTATTTAAAAGGGTTCACTCACAACGGACCTATAAAGACCCGTCTCGCTACGAGTACGTTAAACTGATACAAAGTCTCCAAACCGATCTGTTAGTATTTCAAGGGCACATTTTTTTTTCTTTCTTAATGGGAGACACTACTTCCGTAACCCACACTCAAATCAATAACCGATAGTATCAGTAAAGTACTAATCATAATTGGAAACAATAACATCATTCTATTATTACATTCATTCAACTTAATGAAATGTACACATATCTCAAATACATTAGCAAGTCCCTAATTACAAAATAAAACCATGACAAGTACAAAGCTGTAACTCTACGCCCAATGTCTGATTGAGGGTCCCGCCGACCCTTCCTCTATGAAGTACCTGTGAGGCAATGGGTGAGCTCTACAAATCCAGTGAGGGTAACACACGCATCATATGTCACCAAGTATACACGGTATATGATCATATGAATACATCAATGTCTATGATGTCTACATGCATGACTATACAAGTGGGTGCCCTACTCCTAACACACGGGCCCACATTTGTCGGGCCTCCAGTACATCCTTTAATCAACTCAATACAACTCTATGGCAACTTCCTCATGTGCCCATCCATTGCGGTCCACCCTCCATCAGGTATACAGACTGATCTCCAGCTGGATCAGGATCTATACTCCTCAACTAGACCTATGACTCTCTCATGACAACCCGCACACATACCATGACCAACCCAAGAGTCGGACTCACTAGAGTCCCAAACCGACTACCACACGGGACTAACCACCTCACCAATCCTCAACGGACTACCAACCAAACTCATCTATGGTCTCTTCAACCAAGTACCAGAGTCTCAATAGTCAAACCTATAACTTTGGACCCCATCTGTTGGTCTCCACACGACTGGCATATCCTCCTCTTATAGAATTCTATAGGTCTCCTACTGAGTGAGCCAGCCAAACTCACTCGTAAGGCTCCTATAAATTCCTGGTGAGTCAACACCCACAACACAGGTCCCAACATTGAACCCTAGAGTTGTAACTGCGAGTAAATACACTACCACGTCACACCACAGGTTGTCCCCACCATACAGGTGTTCTAACCTGGAATATCATACCTCAGATTGTACCCACCCTGCACGTGTCATAACCTGGAATACCATACCTCAGACTGTACCCACCCTGCACGTGTCATAGCCTGGACTACCATACCTTAGATTGTAGCCACCCTGCAGGTGTCATAGCCTGGACTACCTGTAACACCCCGCCCTTTTTCACTCGCCGAATATCAGAGTATATATTTTTTTTAAAATAAAGCGTGAGAGAGAGCGGGAACGTCACGACACGAGCTAAATCCGGGATTCCAAACCTGACCCTTAACTGGCCAACTATACGTGTGCGTGGACCAAGTCCATAAAACAATTCACACGTTAACGATTAACTGCAGAAATATTATATGAATGGAAACCATCCATAACCATGATATTATATGCAAGGAAGCCAATCAATATAAATTAACTTAATCTCAAATAATCATCAGTCAACCATAGCAAAATAAATCTAATTATTAGAATCCCAAATGCTAATTATCTCAAATACATGGTTCCAAAATAAATTAAGCAAAATAAATAGAATCTGCCCAAGCTCCTAATCTTGGCTCTTTTCAGGTTTGTTGTCCCTTCCATTTCCTGTTCCAACATCTAAAGGGTAGAAGTAAGGCGTTAGTCAACGCGCCCAGTAGGGATTCCAAGTAGGGTCATACACATAAAGGATCAATGTAAAAATCAGAATAAGAATATCACATTATAAAACTTTAAACATATCATGGTATTAAAATCAATGCATGATAATCATATCCAAATCATGCTCATGTATATGTCAATGCCATGGGTGTCATATGCTAATGATCCCCCATCCAATCTCCATATCAAATATCATACAAATCATAACAAGTGTTCCTTGGCCAATTACTTCCACAGTGTTTTGTGATGTACCACCAGGTCACTGTATACCTCACCACGTATGTTGATCGGAAACACCGAATGGAGCGTGGACTCCTCCCCATGTATGTTAATCGGAATCACCAAATGGAGCATGGACTCCTTCCCACATAAGTCACTAGGAATCAGTATGGACTCCTCCCACGTATGCTAATCGGAATCACCGATGGAGCGTGGACTCCTCCCCTTGTATGTTAATCGAAATCACCGAATGGAGCATGGACTCTTCCAACATATGTCACTAGGGATCAGTATGGACTCCTCCCACGTATGCTAATTGGAATCACCGATGGAGCGTGGACTCCTCCCCATGTATTTTAATCTGAATCACCGAATGGAGCATGGACTCCTCGCACATATGTCACTAGGAATCAGTATAGACTCCTCCCATGTATGCTAATCGGAATCACCGATGGAGCGTAGACTCCTCCCCATGTATGTTAATTGGAATCACCACATATGTCACTAGGAATCAGTATGGACTCCTCCCACGTATGCTAATCGGAATCACCGATGGAGCGTGGACTCCTCCCTCATGTTCCCTCCCACGCCATGCATGAGATCATGAATGCACAATTGTCATTTTGTATCAAAATACATATTTAAGTGAAAAAAAGTTCATAAAACATATTCCATTCATTTTAACCAAAATGATTCATTATGTTTGTAAATCAAACCAAAAACACATACATATATAGATCCCGATGCATTTCAATAAGGCAGGAATCCTATCAAATTTCAGTTTACTGTCCTTGCTGTTCCGTGAAGATACCATTCACCGATCACGTTAAAACCGATTTGCAAACACTTTGCGAATCTCCTTTTCCTTATTACATTTAGCACATATATAAATCAATTTGATGATCCATTTGATTTCCATTATTCCCTACATCATTCCAGATAACTGAACTTCTGGAAAAATTATTACAAATTTTCACTTCAAAATTCAGTTGACTGAACCCGGCAGATTACCGTCCGCTACCCGTCCTGCGGATGATAAAAACCCGTCCCGCAGACAACGCAATCCTTCCGCAGACAACACCCTGTCTATGTCTGTTACCCGTCCCGCGAACGGTAAAAACCCGTCCTGCAGACAATGCAATCCGTCTGCAGACAACACCCTGTCTCCATCTGTTACCCGTCCCACGGACGGTCGAGACCCGTCCCACGGACGGTAATGCCCGTCCAATAGATAGTGTAACCCGTGTTCAGTCCTCTTTTGTTTGCATGTTTTTACATTCTTTTCTTCATGAAGTTTCCCCTTATCTTTTTTAAACATGTATTAAATCATTTATACATAGAGTCAGTGGACATACTCTACCCACTAACCAAAGTTAGGGTCTTGTCCATTTATCCTTTCAAACTTGTTTCATATTATAAATCAAGCATCACTTTCTTTGTGTTTCAACCATTTCCATCCTCTGGATGGTTTTCCAATCCAATGGCCTTAACATAATTCGGCCATCCATTTCAAATCAGTATATGGAATCCATAGGTTCGGCCAAACCATGGCCAAATCTGTCGCTTCCCTTGGTCTTAACCTTAATCCCATAATACTAACTCCATACATACCTCTTTCCCGTCTCCTTCGTTTCTTTTGTTCTGTCTTTATTCCTTAGCCCTTCTTTCCTTTCCTTGTTCTTCACTGATTCTTCCAGCACCGAAATTTAGGTGAGAGATAGATAAGAAAAGGAGAGAAAGTTCTTTGTTCACAAGAGAGGGATCGGCCAAGGGTGTGAAGTGCCCCTTGGTGGTGTCTCCTTGAAATCAATCCAGACTCCTTTCAATCCCTTCCTTTCTTGTTCTTTAGCAACTTCTAAGTCTAGAGATGAAAGTCGAGAGAGAGAGAGAGAAGAAGAAGAAGAAGAAGAAGAAGAGATGAAAATCTCCTTGATCTCAAGATGCAAATTCGACCAAAGGGGTGGGGTGTGCCCCTTCGGCTGGTGTCCTTTAGTATCAACCTCACACCTCATCTCCGTCATAATGGTTGTGTCTTTCCAAGGTATCCCTTGGCTTTAACCAAGGTGACCTTTGGTTCAAACCAAGCACCCTTTGGGCTCCCCAACGTGGGCCATGGAGATGGAACTCTCCACCTCCCCATCGGTTCATGGGTTTTCATCTCCATGAGATGGAAACCTTCCATCTACCCTCATTAATATTGTATTCAACCAAGGTGTCCATTGGCTTGGCCAAGGCATCTCCTTGCTTCCAACGTGTGCCCCTTGGGTTTCCTCCTTGAGATGGAAACCCTCCATCTACCCACTCAACTCACCTTGACTCATTTGAATTCATTTCCCAACTCAACTCAAGTAAATAATTTCTTAACTCACTTGGACTCATTATTAATAAATCCTTAACTCAACTCATGTGAATTCACTTTCCAACTTAACACAATTCAACTTCACCTTTGAGGTCATCCATGGTTGACCAAGTCAACCATTGCATGGCTGACTATGCACCATGCACCATTTAGCACTCAGGTCCCACCTTGGCCATTTCATTTGATGAGGTATATCTCATTCCTTGGATCTTATTTGGGTATTCGACCCAATTATCTTTTACCCATTTACTTAAAAATAAATTCATCATAACCCATGGGGTCTCAATTGGGTAGTTGACCCAATTAAATTAAACCTACCCATTTACCTTCAAAATTAATTCACCTTGACCCATTGGGTCCCAATTGAGCCATTGATCCATTTATTTAAGGCTTACCCAATTATTTATAATTCATCCTTATCCATGACCCGTTGGGTGTTAATTGGGTTATTGACCCAATTACTTTGCCCATTTAGGGCCCATTTCCACTATTTAACTTCCATTCCATTAATTCACAAATTAAATCGACAATTCTAATATATATTTATGAAATGAAAATCCGAGGTGTTACACTACCATACCTCAAATTGTACCCACCCTGTAGATGTCATAGCCTGGAACATCATCTTACACCACACCGCAGGCTGTCCCCACCATACAGGTGTCCTAACATGGAATATCTCATCACATCACATCACATCGCAGGCTGTCCCCACCCTACAGGTGTCCTAGTCTGGAATATCTCATCACATCACATCGCAGGTTGTCCCCACCCTACAGGTGTCATAGCCTGGAATATCTCATCACATTACCTCGCAGGTTGTCCCCACCCTACAGGTGTCCTAGCCTGGAATATCTCATCACATCACATCGCAGGTTGTCCCCACCCTACAGATGTCCTAGCCTGGAATATCTCATCACATCACATCGCAGGCTGTCCCCACCCTACAGGTATCCTAGCCTAGAATATCTCATCACATCACATCGTAGACTGTCCCCAACCTACAGGTGTCCTAGCCTGGAATATCACACCTCACCATCCCTCGACCAATGAGCAGTTGAGTACATCCTCAGCCTCCGGGGAATCACAAACCATACTAGCGGGAGCTGTCCCTCACCGCATCATCCCTCGACCAATGAGCGGGTGAGCACCTCCTCAGCCTACTCGATCATCCGGGGATCACATGTCATACTAGAGGGAGCTGTCCCTCACCGTATCATCCCTCGACCAATGAGCGGGTGAGCACCTCCTCAGCCTACTCGGTCATCCGGGGATCACAAGCCGCCATCCCACCCTCTGGTCTCCGAACAGGCGATCCACTCAACCCATTAGACCATTGGGGACGCCTCATCCGCCACGTACTCGGGTAGCGTGTCTGTGATGACCTCTAAGTCAGCCTTGGGCGAGCTAACACTCAACCCCAGAACTTCCCTGAGGTTTCCATGACCACCTCACGACATGTCCCTCTTAAGACTCTCGGGTACCTCGCCCTCCAAACCGGACCACACCTCCCTCGTTGGCGTGTTTAAAGATCACACCTGACAATCTAACCCATGCTAGGAAAAACTTCAACTCATGTCCAACCACCGGGTAGCCCATAGTCCAACCACCCTTCCACTACGTGGTCCCACACAAAATCCCCACCCTACTACCCTACAAGCTAGGGGGAGTCTCTAGATCCTGATGTTTCCTAGTACCCATGCCCCCACCGACATCCCACATACGTTAGTTATATGTATGCACAATTACCTCTACGCCTACACATGTTATTAACATAGTTCATCACATAACAATCAGGTGTATACATCACTGTTTATCACATGCTGGCATGTTAACATCCAAACATGTTATAATGTCTAGCAGTTCAAACTAACTATCACATAATCATATAGCAAATTATCAACATGACATATCACACCATAATCAGGCATATATCACCACATATCACATACTCGCATGTTGGCATCTTGACATATTATCAATAAAAATAAACCTTAATCAGGTCACCACACAACCAATCAATCGTGACATCAGATAAGCAACTCGTATATGCCTATGCGGGTATCAGATACAAATACACCCGGATGGGGCCCACCACATAATGGTATCAACAGTTCCCTTGCCGAGTGGCTCATAATACCGAGGACCCTCATTCACCGCATTTTGTACCCGTACATCTAATAGAGTAGTAATATGTATAAATGCATGCTAAAAGCGGTGATAAGTTCCCTCATTTGTGTGCGTTTTGAAATCAACTTCGAGAAACTGGGTCCACTAGGTTGAAGGGGGCTTGATCTGATGAAAAAGAAATACAAGGATGGACAATGGCGTTAAAACGGGCTAAAACAAGTCTGGGCCACAAACGGGCCGAACATGGCCCAAAACTGAAACCAGATCCAAAACTAGGTCGGGTTCAGGACTGGGCCTAAAACTAAAAACTGGATCTAAAATGGGCCAGATATGAGAATTGGGCTCTAAGATGGGTCGGGCCTGAAATTGGGCTGGGCTTGTTGGAACTGGGCCAAGCCTGAGGTGAGATGGGCCTGACTGGCCCTGTCGGGTCTAGGCCTAGTTGGGCCGAACCAAGTCTGGCGAGCTGGGTCGGGCCCGACACTGGGCTTGGCTGAAAGACCAAGTCCACTGGGCTACAAAGCGGGCTGGGCTCGGGTTGCCCGAAACTGAACTCGGCCTAGTCAACTCGGTGACTCGACTGACTTGGCTCAGTAACGCAGTTGGAGAAACCAGGAAACCAAGGGAAAGGGGGAAAAGAAGGGAAAGAAATAAGGGAAAATGGAGAAAGGAAGGAGAAAATAGAAAGAAAAGAGAGATAGTTGAAATCGAGGTCTGACGACGGCGAGGAATCTGGAATCCGGTAGATCTGACGAAACAGGGGCTGCTCGGGCCAAGCAGGAGGGGAGAGCGGCCGCGAAGAGTTGGGGTTAGAGATCAGGCCGAGAGTAAGAAGAAATAGATAAAGAAAAGAGAAGATCGAGAGAGAGAGAGAGAAGGGAGATCGAAAGGGAAGAGGGAGGAGGGAGGAGGCGGCCGTCAGAGGGTTTAAGGTTAGGCTTTGGTGAAAGAGAGGAGAAGATGAAAGGGGTGAAAGATAGGGTGCGGCGGCACTGTAACGAGCTACTACAGTGCTGCGTGGAAAGGGGTATCACCGATTAGGGTTCTGGGGGAGGGGGTTTTAAATTAGGATTTTTTTTTTAAATCTTAACTTTTCCATAAATAAATAAATAAATAAATAATTTAAAACTCATTAAAAACCAAATGGCGAACATCAGGGAAGATAAAATGTGATTTTCGAACTTTTTACATGATAAAATATTCAATGATTCCAAATTACCAAAGTGCCCTTCGAGTGTCTGAACTCAAAATCGGGCAAACTAAGACCCAACACGGGGTCCACACTTTCCCCACTGCTATCAAGACCACAAACTCCGAAAAATCGGGTCGGGTTGTTACAGGACCTAAAACAAAATTTTAAACTAGACTGACTCAATAAAATCCTAGACTGACTCTAGACTGACTCAAAAATCCTAGACTGAATGACTCTAAAAGAAACCTATAAAAGATGCGTACCTCAATTAGTTTTTCACAAACGGTACATCCTTGACCTTCTTGAGTGAGTTCTATTTGATTCGGCAGATGGTGATGGTGAATGTACTCCAATGAGTATATAGTGTCATGGGCATAGTATCTCTTTTCCCAAGCATTATCACCCACTGGTATGATGAAAGCCCATGGATAATTCAAATCAAACGGGATATAGTCCGGTGCGGGTTGTTCCTCAATGTTGGGTTTTTCACCATTTCTAGGCTTTTCCTTGATTTTAGGTTCTTCCTTAACCTGAATTTTAACTTTGATGCTCGAATTATCACTTACCCTAGTTAGACTCTCCTCACCTTGGTTGGAACTCTCAGGATGTGATGAAATGCTAGTGTTGCAACTGACATAACCTCAAAGACCCTACTATTATCCAAAGTAGATTGATGACTATCTTGGGGTTCACCAATTGGGGACCTAACTCTAACTAATTGCTTAGTCGAATCACACCTCCAAGTATTCATTGTTACTCAAACAAGATCACACAAGGCAAAACAAATTCAAACAAAAAAAATGACCTAAAACTAAAAATAAAAACTTAAACTAACGTAAGATTCTATACAACTCCTAATCTTTTCTCCAAAAATTCTAAATCTCCAATTAAGAATTTAACCACAATCATGGCTAGGTAAGTTCCCAGGTAAGTAGAGGAGTACTTGGCAATCTACTTATGTTCTACTTATCCTTAGGCCATTTACACCTTGGTGATAGAACTAATCTTAGACACCATGATTGAAGAAAAACAAATATTGGTTATTTAAAATAAATTGAATGAAAGATTGTCCTATGAGCATTAAAGATCCTAAAGACTATCCTATGGTTCCGAAATTGATTTTAGTTTAAATGCATGAACCAATTTTTACTATTATTTTATTTTATTTTTATTTTTGTGAATGCAAACCTAAATCTAACAATGCAAAATACACAAGCAAATATGCAAGCAATTAAGCAAACAATCTACACTAATGCATGACACTAGCAACCTAAATGCATGATAAAAAATAAATATGCAATATTTTTTTAAATGTAGAATACATGCAAACACCTTAATAAAAGATATATGAATGCATGAGAAAGAAAAAAAGTAAAAGAAAGTAGTTAGGCACTTACTTTAGCTTATGCGTGTATTTTCCAGCAATCTCAACTCGCAATTATTAAAACTCCTGAAAAATAAAACACACGAACCTAGGTGAAAATTCTAACTCAAGAATGCATGAACTATCTAAATGCAAAGTCCTAACATACAACTAGAAAGAGATTAAAATAATTGAATCTAATTAAGTTTCCTAATTGGTGTGAGATTATAAATAAATTTCTAGATTAATACCATTACTTAATAAATATTTAAATGATGATCTAAAATTAGAAACTTTCCACAAATAAAGATTTTTCAGTCAAACCCAAAGAGATCCATGAGCCAATACAAACTTGTCAAAAGCCACATCACACACACTTCAAATGTACTATGTTTTTATTGTGGATTAACTGGACACTTCAAGCATGAGTGCGAAACAAGAAAATTGTAGGTTAAATCAAAGGTGGCTTATGGTTCTTCTCCAAGAACAAAGAAAAGAAGGCATGAGGTGATTGGAAATTTACACATTGCAAAGAATAAGGTAAATCATTTTGATTGTGCGAGTTTACTTAAGAAACCATATGCACCTCATCACACACATCATCCCTACATAGGAAAATCAAATAAGGATAAGTTGAGACCTCCTTGTACTATGAATTGGAAGACTAATAAGGAGGGTCTTGTCTCACTCTTTTGGATTTTGGTCCAAATGTTCAATATGGTAGAATTAAATTGCCCAAAGTCCCAAGGATTTGAGAGGAAAGGTCCAGATCAAAAGTATGTGTGGATCTATGATACCCCAGCCCAAATTAGAGGTTGATTTAAATTAAATTTGATTAATTAAACAATTCTTAGCCATTAATTATAATTTTTGTTCCTCTAATCATGAAGAATATTGAATGAGCTTTTCAATGAGCCTGAGTTTGACTCGATCTAAGTCCGATAACTCATTTTGATTGAGTCTCAAAGGTATAATAACAAGTTATAAATATGATAATATTATTTTAGGTTTAAAACTTGGTTGTTTTGGAAATTCAGTTATTTAACCTTGTTTCAACCCCAAATTTTAGATTATATATTATTATTAAATTCCAGACTTAACGGAATGTTAATCTCATCCTAATTCTACCTATTTTTAGTGCTTAAAATTTCTTAGGTGGCAAAACCTTATTTTGATAAGAGAGACATAATACTAAAAATATACAGAGAAAGACAATACTCAATTTGTAATATAAATGAGACTTTTGTATCTTCAGATTTCCAAAATATTGAATTTTTAAATAGTTATTTTACATCGAGAAGGTGAGCCATCGAATACTCTTTCGCCTAGATAGAGTGGTTTTTGAATTCGAAACAATTTGAAACTTTAGAATATTTTCATCAAATTAATTTAATCTACCTAATTGAAAAATTATATTTTCTCCGAGAAATTCTTTAAAATTAAGAAATTTTGTTAAAACGGTGTATTTCGATTAAAACACTGAGTTTTCGACTGAGTTTTCTTTCTGAAATTTAATATTATGTTTATAATTTAATATCTAACCTAGAGGACTATTTAGATTAACTTAGTGGAACCCTATGATGTTTAAACTTAACAAAGGACGCAAAGGAAATTAGTTAAAAGATATAATAATAAAATAAAATGAAAAAAAATCTTATAAGATAAATATCCAATCTAACCCTAAGAGGCTACTTCCGTAGCCATGGAATGTGTGAGGCAGTTGTTTGCCTCATGCGATTATAGAAGGATGAGAGGCGATGCGATTGGAAGAAAGAAAAAAGAACTCTTTCTCTCTCTCGTCGCTCTCTCTCTCCAGTCGGTCTTCTCTTTCCCTTTCTTTTTTTTATTCTCTTCTTTTTCCTTTTCCAATGTCCGCAAGCAGTAGCAATGAAAATAAGCCTTCGGGTCTTCCCGTGCATTCCCTCGGGCCTTTAAACTTAGTCAAATCTCTACGGATTTTCACGTCTGAGGTATCAAAATGATTCTATTTTCAATTTTATTAACTCCATAGCAAGTTAAACTTTGTTTAGGCTAATGTTGGGCTTTAAAATTGAATTTTTCAAAATGGAAGGAGGGTAGGTTCCTCTCTTAAATTTTAAGTTACACCCTTAAAGTCATTATATTTTTACATTTAAAACTTGTTTTCAACCTTTAAATAAAAGAAGGGAAAAAATTAACCCCCATCTAATAATTGTGTTTTTATTTTACTTATTCTGTGTTTAAATTCAGTACTGTAACTCTAGGCCGAAAATCTCCACATGTAGCACAGTGGAAAAGCCACTCGGTGGTCCTCTGAGACGACCTTGGTCACCCGGTAGTAAACGGATTTGGGCGCTGAGTAATTTTATTTAATTCCCTGCACTGTACCCTCTGGGCTCCGTCTCAATACTCTACAATGGCCACGAAGAAATACGAGACCTGGCAATGAGTATTTTACATTTTCATTTTATTGTAGTGTTTTGTATGGTTGACAGCTAACCTCTAACATAGTTCAAAGGAGTAGAAAGAGTTAAGAGACTTTTAATATTTATCATGTTTTTCTAGAAAATGCAGGGGGAATGGGAAATAGCTCGTAAATACTCTGTTGACTTGAAATTTGTATTATTATTTTATCTTAGGGATTGTGTGATAACTCTGCGGATAAGGTGAGGAGACTCGAACCAACACTTGTATTGTGTTATATGTTAAACCCACTAATTCAAGACTGAAATGGGACCCATGGTTATTTTAAAGATGGAAAAGGCTATATAGGTCTAGAATACGAGACCTGCCACTGCCTACATATAAGGGATGTAAATGTTCTAACTATTTAGAACGTAGGCATTAAAAATGGAGTCGAGGACTTGTAGCCTCTAAAGCAGTATGGACCCATGGAGTGCCTGGGAATTGTCGGATAGAAACAGGGTGAAGGCATTCATGTTATTAAATCCAGTTTTATATGTTTGTGTAACTATTGATTCTTAATTTTATCATTGTATATATTGGTGTTGAATACACCAAATGGTAAGGCTGAAATATGGTGGTTTTCTTAGAATAAGTCGCTGTGTAAGGAGGGCAATGAAAATCATGCATTATCATGCATTTGACATTTGCATGTATGAATTATGGTTATAAGTTAAATCTGTGGAAAAAAATAACTAAATAACTTTGTGAAGTCTAATATTGGCCATTGGGCTATTATTGCTGAGATTAGCTGAACACCGTTTGTAAACTGTTCGTTGGGTTGGACGTGTTAGTAGGTTGTGGTCGACCGCCATCTTGAACCGTTGGGTTGGATGTGCTAGTAGATTGGGTCATGGAGACCTTGAGATATTAGGCCGAGCGCCGTTTGCGAACCATTGGGTTGGACGTGCTAGAAAGTCGCGTCGTGGAGACCTTATGCACTTGCAAGTTGCTAAATGGAGGTTGACTCTAGTAAAGCTGGTAAAACACCTTAGGAAGTGAACATAGGATGAAAATGGGTTAAGTGGATTAACTGCATATCATTCATGGGACATGCATTGTTATCTTTTCATGTACATTGTGTTGGATCGTATAGTGAGCTCTCCCCACTGGGTTGTTGCTCACGTCCCTTACGTTGCAGGTTATGAGCCAGAGGAAGGAGTGGAGGAACCTATGGTGCCTTGCTGAGACCCAGCCCTTGGAATTATTTGTGGTTTCCCGCAGAAGGAAACTTAGCTACCTGTGGACTATCTTGTGTATTCTTATGAATAATGTGCCTCATGTGGCATAAAAAGTTATGTTTGTAAGTTTGATATTTATACGCAATAAACTAGTGTGTTGGTGAGCTTATTATGTTATTATCCAGGTGATTAGAATGTTAGAAATGGAAGAAAAATCAGTTAATAGTAACGGACCTGAAACACTTTAAAATGTCAGGACGATATATCAACACTGCCAATATGTAGACAGATGTATTTGACGTAGCTATCAACATGAATCGTAGATGCCTTAGATGTGTCGACTCTGTCGATATGTCGACAGGAGTACCGACGATGCATGGAGCCTAGCGATAGTTTCTATCTGAGAGCTCAAGAGTTTTTGTTAGTGCCCCGACTTGCCGAGTCCCTAAGTTGTCAATTCCATGACTCAGGAAGAAGCACTTGCTAGAATCTTGAAGATTCAAGGTGATCAAGAGTGAAGATCATGCTCCACCGGATTAAAGCTCATCGTTATGGCAATAAAAAATAAATATTTAGCCATAAATGACTTTAGGTGGTACCCACACCTTAAGAGGACCATTCCTAAGTTAGTTGAACAAATGGTAAAATCATTAAAAGTCTAGAGAGGAGGCTTAACAGTGAATTGGAACACAACTTGGAAATATGTATTTGGTTTCACTGTCAGCTCGACCAGTCATTCTCACCGACCCCTCGGTGGAGACAGGATCGACCCCTCATGGTCAAAGACTGGTCGACAACATTGACAAATGTTCTGGATCATAGAACTGTCATTCTGGGTGTACCTCTTATCAAGAGCCTCGTATGCACCAACCCCTCAGTGAAAGGATGAAACGACCCCTAGTGGTCAACTACTCTTCTATAAAGACTTGTGAGTTCTGGACTTTTAACTCAAGTGGGCTCTCAAGAAGACAAACATATTGGTAGATCAAAATCGATCGGGAGTACCAGGACCAACCCCTTGGTAAAGGGCGACAAATCGGTCTGGGTTAGACTAGTTTCTGCACTTGAAACTCTGTCAACATGGTGTTGCCCCCAGACAGAGCCTCTCGTATGGACCGACCTATCAGTACCATGACTATCGACCCATCGGCGACACCGACCTGTCGATCGGGAAATAATTATATCGTTGGGAGTGCATTTAATGCGCAACGGTCTGGTTGTTGAACGGAAATATTTTTAGTCACCAAACCCCTCGTTGCGCCCAACCTGTCGGTACATGACTGTTTCTGCAACTGGTTTCCTTCTCTATAAATACCAATCTTTGTGCAACCAGTTGGTATCCTTTGGCAAATCCGTTGGACCTCCATCATTATCAGTGAGTTTAAAAAAGGGCCAATAAATGGATCACTCTCTCTCTCTTGTGCTTACACTTGGGAAATCTAATAAAACCAATCATATGGATTGAGCTTGTGAGACAGAGAGGAGAAAGGATAATCAACTAGGATAGATATTGGTAGAACCAATTTCCTAGCCACCCTAGAGTTGTGATTGCCCTACAACGACTACAAGGAAAAGCGTCGGCACACATTGGGGGATCTTCGAGAAGCACACATCATCGAGAGAGAGCTTCAAAGGCAAGTGCTTCTTGGTTTTAATTTTGTTTAAAACATTTGTCCTGTGAAAGTGGATTAAGGATGCTTGGCTCCAGAACCTATAAAAAAATCTAGAGCATAATCTTTGACACATGTGGTGGGTGAAATTCCCAGCCAAATGAATAGGTGGAATTCCTATTTTACATGTGTTGGGTGAAATTCTCAGTCGATTGAGTGAGGTGAAATTCTTACTCTAATTGTGTGGGTGTAAGTCCCCACTTAGTGGATCTAGGAATAGCCCAAAGTTGAGCTAGTCGTAACAGTGGATGTAGGTTGGCTAACCGAACCACTATAAATTTGGTCTTATGGTGTTTGATCATTGTACGCAAGCATTGATAATCAAGCAATATGCAAAGGGGTCTAAACTTAGTGTGATTGTTTAAAGAAATTATAAACACTTTATCACACTAAACAAGTCTCTTGATTAAAATTGTTGTTCTGCTGCACTTAAAAATTAAATAATCAAGAAATTTATAAACACCATGGAAACTGGGATTGACCTATTCATCCCCCCCTCTAGGGTCAATCGTGTTCTAGCATCAAAGGGAGAACTTTCATTTTTACAGTCAGTCTGGCCATCGATACATCCGAACGATGCATCAGGGGTCTCGATACATGAAAGTAAACAGTGAATTCCTACGACATATCGTTTCGGACGATGTGTCGACTGACCTGCTTGTATATAGTAACCGTACCCGAGGCTAGAATATGGTAGCAGATGGGTCATCTAGTCGATACGTCGCTCCTGTCGATGAGTCGGCCAGGATTCAAAACGACACATCGACATGGTCGATGTGTCAGATGAAATGGGAACCAACAGGGTAATTTTATGAGTTGTGTTTAATTAATGACTTATATGAGTAAGTAATACGAGGTGCCGAGCTAGTCAACATGTCGACCATAACCTAGTTGACATATCGAGCCTATCGATGGATACGACTTGGGAGCACCTAGGAATTTTACAGTGTCTGTCTGTCGACACATACAGACGATACATCGACTTCTCGACAGATACAAACTTATCTTTGGTTATGTATAAAGGTATCAAATACATGTGTATTTCACATAGGTGTTTGACTCATATGGGAAGTGTGCTTATGGTATTAGAAATTCATTATATGATTGTAAAAAAAAATTGTGTCCCAGGCCCACATACGGGTTCGGGGTGTGACAAAGGTAGTATGAGAGCTTAGGCTCAAGCTCTCGGACTGTGGTGGGACTAAACATACTTAGTAGTGTTTGGTGGATGTGAATTTTATTTAGTACCTTATTATTATTTATTTCTTCCATTACTTACTGTTGTTTTATTCTTAGACAGAGATGTCTGATAATAAAATACCAGCTTTGGTAGCAGAGAGGGGTACATTTGACAGTCAATTGACGATATATTCCTCATCTAGCAGTTCTGATCTAGAGTCATGGACCTTAGAATTTGAGCCAAAAAAAACAATAGAAATATCTTCTGACAGTGAGATTCATTGGACTTTCAGAATCTGGCCCAGAGGAAGAAGAGAATAATGAGACCCATACATCATCACCCAAGTATACCCTGGTACACCATCATCCGAGTATCCTCCTGAAACATCCTCACCACCAGTCGAGGAACTAGAAACCCCTAGTTGTAGAATCCTTAATTGCACCACAAGTGATAGAGCCTTTAATTGCTCCTCCAGTTATGGAACCTTAACTCCTGCATTGGAACTTGCATTAGCACCACCTGTCAAAGAATCGGTACCTGAGGTTGTCTGCCTTCACTTTCAACAACAAAGACATACAGCTGAATATTGTCCCTACCCCTATGACAAACTTTGTCCAATATGTGGGATGATCGGGCATGCATATGGAAACTGTCCCTTCATGATAGTTGCAACACTTGTTCCATGTCAATTCTGTGGAGAACTTGGAAACCAGGAAGAAGCTTGCCCATATCTGTAAGAACTTAGCTTTGAAGACATGCGTTCGGATGGGGGAGACTAGAAAGAAGCTTAGAGATATAGCTAATTAGGAAAGGATGGTTGTAAAAATATACATATGCATAAACATGTAAAAAATATAAAAAATGTAAAAAGATAGGAAAGATCCTAGGAAGGAAACTTTTTGGGGAGACTGTTGTGAAAAAAAAAAAATGTATGTGTATACTCTTTTGTAACTGACATGTATGGAGGTTCTGTAACTCCTCTGATATGTAATATATAAAAGTATGTTTGTTTATCGTGTGACTAAATAAAATTTTGTTGAATAAATTGTGTTAATATAAAGATGACTATAGGACATCTCTCGATCAGCTGGAGAATCAGGGAGTCAGGGGGAAAGTACAGTTCCACCTCTTGGAAACCGACTTGACTCCTTAGATGTCGTACGAATCATGGTGGAAGCTTTCCAAAGATTAGTAGATGATGTCACGCCCCGATTGGGAAGGTGGGCCCGGAACAAGAATTAATATTTTTTTTTTCAAACTAAACTAACTCAAGCATTCTAACTGGGTCGGATCAACGGTTGGGCCCAAAGGTCACACATGATCTCAACATGTGGACTCAAACATATACCATAAGTCTACCCAACATAAACACAATCATTAACACATAACATGAACACATAATTCCAACACAGAATCATCATTGAAAACATCATCAGAGTAACTACGGATACATGGTAGTTTAATACATCACATTTAAACAAACTAAGTACCACACTCGGTACTCTACAAAAGCAAATGGTTCTAAGAACCAAAAGGCAAAAATAAGGGAATTCCCTTCAGTGGGAATCCCAAAGCAACGTCGCAGCTTATCCACCTTAAGTTTCAAACAAAGGGTTCTCCTCCTCGGGTTCATCTCCTAAAAGGTGAGTGGGGTGAGCTAACTAACCCAGTGAAGAAAATATAACAGTGCAGTTTAAGTAAACATCAGGTTAGCAAATAATCAACAGTTGCAATATAATATCTCATGCTTGATAATAAATTCAAGTATAATGTCATCATCATTTTCCATTCTCATAATCTTTTCATTACTGCTGTCATCCAACGTAACACCTACATACTATGCTGAGATCATCGTATTAAGTCCCGACACGGTCAAACTACATCCTTGCAAGTACATCTTCGGTCCTCACATGGCTGATACTGACACTCCTCAAGTCAGCAATTGTCGACACCCATGGTCCAATAGATGTAAACCATCTCACACACATGGCCAATATTGGTTCAATAGTCAAGGGCACATGGAAGCAGTATTACATATTTCATATAATCAATATCATCAACATTAAACATCATGAGCACTTCTTACAATAGTGAGTCATGTTTAGGCACATGGGTGGGTTCATCAAACTTAAAACCACTCATTACTCAAGATCCATCTCATATAACCTGTTTACACGTACTGCAAGTTAAGTTCCCTCATCGAAAATGTGTAGTATCGCGGTCTCTGTTCAACAAGCAAACAAGTGCACAATCAATCATAAGTCAACATGTATAGCATCAAATGCATACACACAAAAGTAGTATTTCAAAACCATATTTGTTTTCCCAAACATCTCCAAGGTAAATGGAATTGAGTCCTTTACTTGACTTCTAACCATTTTAAGTTGTAATAATCCACAATATAGAAATAATAAGGTGCTCAGTCCAAAGCTCATATTGTCTTTTGGGCATGACCAGATTGACTTATTGAGTTAGTTCTAGATACTCAAGTCACCTCTCGGTTGTCTTCTGGATAGGACTAGATTTGACATGTTGAGTAAGGCCTCGAGGTCACTCAGTGCCCGACAAATATAGCGTCGGCCTAGATGTGAAGTCACTCAGTGCCCGACCAATAGAGTCGGCCTGGAAGTGAATACAATAGTATATAAACTATAGTAATAAGAGAAGAGGGTTAGTACAACTTTTAGATTATTAAGGATATAGACATCACATGCATCCAAATCAAACAAGATTTGTACATTCAAAAACTGGGTTCCTCAGAACATGCCTCGGAACCAGGTACTGTGGCTTCGCATCATCCAAACCACAACCTAAACTAGTCACAGACTTTGGATCTTGGGTCTGTCTTCGGATCGTCCGAAGATCAGGTCTCGGACCATCCGAAGGCCCTTCCGAACCGAAAGAATCCGAAAAAAAGTTCTCAGTGGGTCTGTGTGTCTCGGATCATCCGAGTGAAGCTCGGATAGTCCAAGTGGGGTTCGATCCTTCCAAACTCGGCTCGGAACATCCGGGCGAGTAAGCTTGCCTCGGACGCTTCGGGGTTTCGGGTGAAGCTCGGAACGTCCGAAGGGTTCCTCTCGAATCGTCCGAAGGGTGTGACCCTCGGACCGTCCGAAGCTCGACTCTCGGATCGTCCGAGAGTTGTCTTCCTCCACTGTCTGCAATAGCAGACAGTGACGGGCATAAACTACATGAAATACGAATCCAGAAACAGTGGATTTCCTGGATTCGGTTTTCACATCTAACCGGTCAGATGGACTCCTCTTTCTGTAGGGAGTGGTTTGAAACTTTTAAACTTAACAGGCCATTCGATTTTAACACTGAAGACTTACTATTACAAGAAAAGTCACATTTTTCTTAGATTTTCAAATCGGTTTTTCTTACTCAAAACTTGGCCAAAATCAATTTTTTCTTGATTCTAAACCACTTAGAATTTAAAAAGGAACACAGTGGTTACCTTCACTCGAGTTCCTAGGTTGAAAATTCGATCTTTTGAAAATTCTTTCCTTCTAAACTTACAATAACTAAAACTTTGAAAATAACAGAGAGGGATCGGCTGGTTGGTTTCACAGAGAAAGAGAGAGATAGAAGATGTAATTATCTGGGAGGAAAAATCAGCTGGAGGAGAGGGTAGTTTTATAGGAACAGTGGAGCAATGGGAAATGGCCAGCCGGCGATTACATGCCTCGGCTGGTCGACGTACCCAACAGTAATCGCAGGATTTCACTGTTGGTTGCAAATAAGTCCTCCAGAATTTCTAGTTTTGCAAATAGGCTCTTGTTTGGTTAAAATCCGATTTTCAACTAAAAATAATATTTTTAAGGCTTGAAAATATTAATCCAACCTATTAGATAAGTTGGGTTTCAAAAACTCTAATCACCGGAAAAATTTGGAGATTTAAAACCTACCAAAAACCATAGATTTAAATAAAAACCATAATTTAACACTATTTACGTGTTTTAACTTGTGTTAAATAAAATAATTTAAAGTCCTTATTTTTGGGGTTTGAAAGAATAAACTAGACCATACTAAAATGGTCTAACATACTACACTTGTTTCGAAATTTATTTTATTCCCAAAACCATTTAAAAATATTTATTTCTCCCTTTCGGGGTTTTGACGGGCGGTTTTAAATACTATTTTCTAAAAATAAAATTATTTTAAAATCAGAAATAGAAATCCTTGACTAAGGAGAATAATATCATCCAATAATAATCACATAATAACATAATTTATAAAATAATAATAATAAGCGGTAAATTACCATTTTGCCCCTCCAGCTGGACGAGTAGGATCACTGAGCTTTCGAGCTCAGATTGGGCCACACCTGGGCTTTTCATGAAGCCCTAACCGTAAACTTCAAAATCAACCGGTCTAAGCAGGATTTATTAAGCTAAACTCGCCTAATTCGGGTCAGGATATTACATCCTACCCCCCTAAAAGAAATTCGTCTCGAAATTTAAAACAAACTTATACCTTTTTGGCTAGTGAATTAGCTAGGGTACAGCTTCCGCATCTTCGATTCTGGTTCCCACGTCTCGTGTTGCATGTCTCTATGTTGCCACAACACTCGCACTAGAGGAATAGATTTCCTCCTAAGCTCTTGAGTCCTACGTCCTTGGATCTTTACTGGCAGTTCTTCAAAAGTTAGGTCCTCCGAGACTTCAATGTCTTCAAAACTTATCACATGCGACGGATCAGGCTCGTACTTCCTTAACATAGACACGTGGAATGTACTATGCACTATTTCCAAAACTTGAGGAAGGTCTAACTTATAGGCCACTTCCCCTATCCTCTTCAAGATTTCAAAGGGTCCAACATATCGAGGTGATAGTTTTCCCTTGTGCCCAAATCTTTGCACTCTATAATATGGTGCCACACATAAGAAAATCCGGTCGCCAACTGCAAACTGCCTTTTGTCAGCATAACTATTTTGTCTGCTCTGGGCTGTCTTGAGACATTGTCTGATCACTTCAACTTGTTCTGACGTCTCACGCACTAGATCAGGTCGTAGCAGCGTTTTGTCTCCTACCTCTGTCCAACAAAGAGGTGACCTGCATGGTCTCCCATACAGAGCCTCGTAGGGTGCCATATGTATACTGGAGTGATAGCTGTTGTTGTAGACAAACTCGATCAAAGCCAAGTCATCTTCCCAACTTCCTTGCATGTCCATCATACAAGCTCTTAGCATATCCTCTAAGGTTTGAATGGTTCTCTTTGATTGACCATTCGTCTGAGGGTGAAAAGCAGTACTGAAGTACATCTTAGTCCCCAACTCCTCTTGCAATCTCTGCCAAAATCTTGATACAAACCTAGGATCTCTATTAGATACAATGGATACAGGTACTCCATGCAATCTGACTACTTCCTTTAAATACAGTCTACTTAGAGCAGTCAAATAGTCAGTCTTCTTGATCGGCAGAAAATGAGCTGATTTCGTCAATCGATAGACTATTACCCAAATAAAGTCATTCTTCTTGGGAGATTTCGGGAATCCGGTTACAAAGTCCATCGTGATATGCTCCCATTTCCATTCAGCCACTTCTAAAGGTTGCATCTTTCCACCAGGTCGTTGATATTCCGCTTTCACTTGTTGACAAGTTAGGCACTTTGATACAAAATCTGCTGGCTCTCGCTTCATACCTTTCCACCAGAACAGTCGCCGCAAGTCATGATACATCTTTGTACCACTAGGATGCACTGCAAAGCGAGAACGATGAAAGTAATCAAGCACCTTTCTTCTGCACTAGCCCGACTTTAGTACAAAAAGTCTATCTTTGAAAGTCAGACCTCTGTCCTTCTTGATCTTCCAATCCTCCAGGGTCGCTCCTCCTGAAAGCTGAGTTGCCAACTCCTTTGCTTCTGGATCGTTCTATTGTCCTTCCATTACTAATCCAATTACCTCGGGTTGCAGAACCAAACCGTGGATTCTTGCTGACCCACTTCCTTCGATCAGCTCTAGATCATACTTAGACAGAACTTCCAACATCCTCCACTGCAAGGATGCCACCCTCCCTATGTTGCTGTGAGACTTTCTGCTCAAGGCATCGGCCACTACGTTGGCTTTTCCTGGGTGATAAGAGAGACTGAAGTCGTAATCTCCCAGGTACTCCATCCATCTTTGTTGCCTCATATTCAGGTCTTTCTAAGTGAAGATATACTTGAGACTATGGTGATCAGAAAACACATTGAACTTTTCCCCATACAAGTAATGTCTCCACAACTTCAACTAGAATACAATGGCTGCCAACTCCAAATCATGAGTCGGGTGGTTCTTCTCATGTCCCTTCAATTGCCTAGAACCATAAGCTACTATCTTCCCCTTTTGCATCACCACACAACCCAAACCAAACTTGGACACATCGCAATACACATCATAACCTCATCCTTATTCAGGTATTATCAAAACTGGAGACGTAATCAACTTCTCATTCAACTCCTGGAATGTTTCTTCACAAGACTCGCTCCACTCGAACTTAACGTTCTTCCTCGTCAGCCGAATCATCGGCACCGCGATTTGGGAGAAATGTGGGATAAACTTTCGGTATATCATGCTAATCCCAGAAAGCTTCTGATCTCGAACACGTTCTTGGGACTTGCCCAAGTCTTCACTGTTTCTACCTTTGCTGGATCTACCGAGATTCCTCCTGAAGACACCACATGCCCCAGAAACTGCACTTGAGTTAACCAAAACTCGCACTTGCTCAACTTAGAGAACAGCTGATGATCTCGAAGAGTCTGAAGAACAATGCGCAAATGATGCTCGTGCTCCACCTCTGACGACGAAAAGATCAAGATATCGTCTATGAAGATTATCACAAACTCCCTCAGGTACCGTCCGAAAACGCGATTCATTAAATCCATAAACATGGCTGGCGCGTTTTTAAAACCGAAAGGTATCACCACAAACTCGTACAAACCATACTACGTTCAGAAAGCAGTCTTAGGAATGTCTTCCTCTCGAATCCGCAACTGATGGTAACCCGACCTCAGATCGATTTTCAAAAAATATCTCGATCCCCTCAAAAGATCAAAGAGGTCGTTTATTCTAGGCAATAGATACTTATTCTTAACAGTTACCTGGTTAAGCCGACGGTAATCTATACACATCCTCATCGATCCATCCTTCTTTTTCACAAAGAGAGCAGGTGCGCCCCACGACGAGTTGCTCTGACTGATAAAACCAAGTCTAAGAAGCTCATCTACCTGCGTAGCTAGCTCTCTCTGTTTAGCCGGCGCCATCCGATAAGGTGCCTTGGAAATTGGAGATGTTCCTGGCTGTAGGTCTATAACAAACTCTATCTCTAGGCGTGGAGGTAGCCCAGCCAACTGGTCATAAAACACATCCATAAACTCACACACCACCCAAGGAGCAATAGACCCTACACCACCTATATCTTCCCAACCCATGTTTGCCACCACACTACCAAGATATGCCCTAAGGCAAGAGAAAGTGACTCATTTTCTCATAGGGTACCAACTTCTCCGTAAACTTCTCATTGGTTGAGGAGACCCCACAAATTCTTCTCTGAGAATAGTCGATCAGAATCTCAAAAACTGACATCCAATCCATGCCAAGGATGATGTCAAAGTCCGTCATTTCGAACACAAGAAAATCATAGGACAACTCTACACTACTAATTCTCAAAACACAAGATCTACACATTTGGTTTACCAAAGCTTTCTTACCCAAGGGTGATACTACCATTAGCGGGTTAGCTACTTCTACCGGTTTCAAACCCAATCTATCACAACAAGCTCTAGAAATAAAGGAATGCAAAGCACCGGTATCAAAAAGCACTCGACCCAAAAGACTAAAAAGGTTAAGGGTACCTTCCATCACCGTATTATCCATTGGCTCTTCCTTCTGAGTCCCAATCGTGTATACTCTTCCCTGAGTGGTCTGAGGACGTCCCTATCCTCTCCCCTGACTGTTCCGTGGTGGTCCATTCCTTTGTGCCACCGAGCCTCTGGAGGTTTGCTGAGAACCTCGACCAACAGATGGTTGCGCCACAGAAAAAAAAGCTCCTGCGCCTTGCGAAGGTGCAGCTTTACCGAGATAGGGGCAGTCCCTAAACAGGTGCCCGGTCTACTTGCAATGATAGCACGCCTTCTCTCCTCCTGATGGGCAGAACTTGGAAGTATGCCCAGGCTGGTTGCAAGTATAGCACACGAATTGTCGGGTGTTTGACCGACTCGACTGTCCTGTATAAGGTTGGCTCTTCTTTAAGAACGGCCTCTTCTGGTTGAGCTTGGACTTCTTGTTGGAAGAAGGTTTTTGAAAGTTATCGGTGCTCCTGTTGATGGAGTCCACTGCTTCCACCTTTGAAGCCCGATCAATAATCTCCTCCAAGGTGTCGAAAGTTAGGCCGGCCACTTGTCGCTGCATAAACGGTTGGAGTCCATTCTCAAAATGTTGAATCTTCTCCTCTTCGTTCGTCGCTATCCAAGGCACGAACTGCATCAAATCGATGAATCGTATGGCATACTATGCCACTGAGTCGGAACCCTGCTGGATGTTGAGGAACTCTCTCTTCCTTGCTTCTTAGACGGTCTTCGGAAAGTAACGGGCCAAAAAGGATGCAGAAAACTCTTCCCACATCATTTACTCGTGGTTACGAACAAAGTTCTTCGCTTCCCACCACTTGTAAGCGTTTCCTTCCAACAGGTATGTTGCCAAAGTTACCCTCAAGTCGTCGACAATGGCTATGGTGTTAAGGATTCGGCTAATTTGGGTTAGCCAATTCCTCGCTGTACTAGGGTCCTCTATCCCCGAGAAACTTGTCGGGTTCAGTCGCTTGAACTCTTTTAGAGCCGAGGTGGATCTCTCCTTTTGCGTTCAGATAGGAGGGAGTCGCATATTTTCAGCTATTTGCTGAAATGCTTCCATCGCTTCACGAATGGCCTCATTGGGTAAATCGCGCGGTGGAAGACCAGTCCTCCGCCCGCGGTAGTTGTTTCCATTAGCGTTAGGTCCCGACATCTGTTATTTACACTTGTAAATATTATTTAACCATTTTAAGAAACTTGTTAAGATAAATCACACAAGTTGAAAAATCCATTAGAAATCATTCAAATTGCATTACAATTACAATGGTTAGTAGGGTTAGGAAACCCTTCAAAACAACAAAACAAGACTTAACCCTTACAAAATAATCTCCTGGATTCCCCCAATACTCTCTAATCTAATCTTCCGAAGAAGACCCTGTATCATCACCAAAATAATAGAATTTGTCAGGGCAAGTTGTCAACTTATGCCCGAACACTCCACAGGTCAAACATGGTATGATCCCTGGTCCCCCAACATAAGGACAATTAGTCCTTGTGCTCCCATGCCTGCGAAGTCTGCAAACAGGGCAGATGACATCAATAGGGTAGGGGCAATAAGTACAGTTGTGCCCCTCCTGATTGCACAATTCGTACATATAGTTCGACAACTCATCCAGAGTTGCAGTAGCCGGAGTATACTCGGGCGAACCTATCTCCCCTACAGATTCTTCTAGGTTTGGGATATCTCCCACATCCTCTTCTGGAACAACCCCAACATTGTACTCAGGCGATGCTACTTCCATGTCCTCATTGGGTACAACTTCATTGATGAAGTTTGGAACGCTGGAATCATCTGAAGAAACCAAATCTATCGGACAGCTAGGGGTCCCTCTGTCCCACAACTCGGTGTACTCTACATTGCTTGACATATCTGTATCACAAAAACAGGAAAATGTAAAAAATAATTGCAGTTCTAATCCAAAAACAAGTCCAACTAGGTTGAAGCCCATCACAGTCCTAGAGTTTGAGCCCTGGTTCTGATACCAAGCTGTCACGTTCCGACCCGGAAGGTGGGTCCAGAACAAGACTGATTTTTTTTTTTTTTTTTTAAACTAAACTAACTCAAGCATTCTAACTGGGCCAGATCAACGGTTGGGCCCAAAGGTCACATATGATCTCAACATGTGGACTCAAACATATACCATAAGTCTATCCAACATAAACACAATCATTAACACATAATTCCAACACAGAATTATCATTTAAAACATCATCAGAGTAACTATGGATACATAGTAGTTTAATACATCACATTTAAACAAACTAAGTACCACACTCGGTATTTTACAAAAGTAAATGGTTCCAATAACCAAAAAGTAAAAATAAGGGAATTCCTCTCAGTGGGAATCCCAAAGCAACGTCGTAGCTTATCCACCCTAAGTTTAAAACAGAGGGTTCTCCTCCTATGATACATCTCCTGAAAGGTGAGTGGGGTGAACTAACTAGCCCAGTAAATGAAATATAACAGTGCAGTTTAAGTAAACATCAAGTTAGCAAATAATCAGCAGTTGCAATATAATATCTCATGCTTGATAATAAATTCAAGTATAATTTCATCATCATTTTTCATTTTCATAATCTTTTCCATTACTGCTATCATTCAACGTAACGCCTACATACTATGCTGAGACCATCGTATTAAGTTCCGACACGGTCAAAATACATCCTTGCAAATACATCTCTGGCCCTCACATGGCCGATACTGACACTCCTCAAGTCAGCAACTGTCGACACCCATGGTCCAGTAGACGTAAACCATCTCACACACATGGCCGATATTGGTTCAATAGTCAAGGGCACGTGGAAGCAGTATTACATATTTCATATGATCAATATCATCAACATTAAACATCATGAGCACTTCTTACGACAGTGCATCATGTCTAGGCACATGGGTGGGCTCATCAAACTTTAAACCCGCTCATTGCTTAAGATCCATCTCATATAACCTGTTTACACGTACTGCAAAGTTAAGTTCCCTCACCAAAAATGTGTAGTATCGCGGTCTCTGTTCAACAAGCAAGCAAGTGCACAATCAATCATAAGTCAACATGTATAACATCAAATGCATACACACAAGTAGTATTTCAAAACCATATTTGTTTTCCCAAACATCTCCAAGGTAAATGGAATTGAGTCCCTTACTTTATTTCTAACCATTTTAAGTTACAATAATCCACAATATAAAAATAATAAGGTGCTCAGTCCAAAACTCATATTGTCTTTTGGGCATGACTAGATTGACTTATTGAGTTAGTTCTAGATACTCAAGTCACCTCTCGGTTCTCTTCTGGATAGGACTAGATTTGACATGTGTTGAGTAAGGCCTCGAGGTCACTCAGTACCCGACAAATATAGCGTCAGCCTAGATGTGAAGTCACTCAGTGCCCGACCAATAGAGTCGGCCTAGAAGTGAATATAATAGTATATAAACTATAGTAATAAGAGAAGAGGGTTAGTACAACTTTTAGATTATTAAGGGTATAGACATCACATGCATTCAAATCAAACAAGATTTGTACATTCAAAAACTGGGTTCCTCAGAACATGCCTTGGAACCAGGTACTGTGGCTTCGCATCATCCGAACCACAACCTAAAATAGTCACAGACTTTGGATCTTGGGTCTGTCTTCGGATCGTCCGAAGATCAGGTCTCGGACCATCCAAAGGCCCTTCCGAACCGAAAGAATCCGAAAAAGGGTCTCAGTGGGTCTGTGTGTCTCGGATCATCCGAGTGAAGCTCGGATAGTCCAAGTGGGGTTCGATCCTTCCAAACTCGGCTCGGAACATCCGGGCGAGTAAACTTGCCTCGGACGCTTCGGGGCTTCGGGTGAAGCTCAGAACGTCCGAAGGGTTCATCTCGGACCGTCCGAAGGGTGTGACCCTCGGATCGTCCGAAGCTCGACTCTCGGACCGTCCGAGAGTCGTCTTCCTCCATTGTCTGCAATAGTAGATAGTGAAGGGCAGAAACTACATGAAATACGAATCCAGAAACAGTGGGTTTCCTGGATTCGGTTTTCACATCTAACCGGTCAGATGGACTCCTCAGTGAGTCCTCTTTCCGTAGGGAGTGGTTTGAAACTTTTAAACATAACAGGCCATCCGATTTTGGCACTGAAGACTTAGTGTTACAAGAAAAGTCACTTTTTTCTTAGATTTTCAAATCAGTTTTTCTTATTCAAAACTTGGCCAAAATCAATTTTTTCTTGATTCTAAACCACTTAGAATTTAAAGATGAACACAGTGGTTACCTTCACTCGAGTTCTTGGGTTGAAAATCCGATCTTTTGAAAATTGTTCCCTTCTATGCTTACGGTAACTAAAACTTTGAAAATAACAGGGAGGGATTGGCTGGTTGGTTTCACAGAGTGGGAGAGAGATAAAAGATGTAATTATTTGGGAGGAAAAATCAGCTGGAGGAGAGGGTAGTTTTATAGGAACAGTGGAGCAATGGGAGATGGCCAATCGGCGATTGCATGCCTCGGCTGGTCGACATACCCAACAGTAACCGCAGGTTTTCACTGTTGGTTGCAAATAAGTCCTCCAGAGTTTCCAGTTTTGCAAATAGGCCGTTGTTTGGTTAAAATCCGATTTTCAACTAAAAACAATATTTTTAAGGCTTGAAAATATTAATCCAACCTGTTAGGGTTTCACAAACTCTAATCACCATAAAAATTTGGAGATTTAAAACCTACAAAAAACCATAGATTTAAATAAACATCATAATTTAGCACTATTTACGTGTTTTAACTTGTGTTAAATAAAACAATTTAAAATCCTCATTTTTGGGGTTTGAAAGAATAAACTATACCATACTAAAATGGTCTACCATACTACACTTGTTTCGAAATTTATTTCATTCCTAAAACCATTTAAAAATATTTATTTCTCCCTTTCGGGGTTTTGACGGGAGGTTTTAAATACTATTTTCTGAAAGTAAAATTATTTTAAAATCAGAAATAGAAATCCTTGACTAAGGAGAATAATATCATCCAATAATAATCACATAATAACATAATTTATACTATAGTAAAATATCTAAGTTATTACATGCCCAAATTCTAGCTATTCAAATTACAAGTCCATAAATAACTTAATCAAAATATAAAATTAAACACATTCAAGCTTCTATGCTTGGCTCCGATCACGCTCATCGTTCCCTTCATTTCATGTGCCATCCACTAGGGTAGAGATAGGGCATTAGACAACACGCCCATTAGGTATTCCAAGTAGGCCTAACACATGGTTAGTACAAATCATATATGATAACATAATGTCAAAACCATATAAAAAAATGCCATGTCATGATGTCAAATGCAACGAGTCCCATCCATCACAAATACATATAACCTCTTGATGGAATTCTCCTCATCAAGGTATCCCTACAGTTGCCTTACAGACGCCCCAACGGAGTGTGTTCTCCGGATTCTTCTTGAGGGACAATGCTCAACAAGGTCTTCCTACGAATGCCTTACGGACTCCCCTACGGAGCGTAGCCTCCGGTTACAAACATCCCTCCCATGCCATGCATGAGATGTATATGTCCATATGCTACTTATTGGAATACTTATAGCATTAAAACCACATATTTGAAATATAACATTTTAACAACATAAACCATCAAAATACAAAATAAACCATATTACATAAACCATGGTTTCAAAGAGGTAGAATCCTACCAAAGACAACTAAAGTTTCCTTGAGCTTTAATCCGACAACCGTTCACGATCGTGCACCCCTTGTGAAGTCCCGTTACCTTATAACATATCCATGAGTCAAACCAATAGCCCATTTGGTTTGTAATAATGTCTAAGTCCAAAAACACACTTTGTGGGGTTTGGCATACACTATGGCCGAACCTCACCTATTTGGTTTTAGCCCATCTTTTGATTTGTTAATCAAACACCACTAAGGTAATCGTCTAAACTCTAAGTCCACAAATCATTCCTCATGGGGTTCGGCCATACACCATAGCCAAACCCATGGTCCATTATTTTTACTTATTTACAATATTGCCATTAATCTATCCATGGCTAACATTTCATTCATTAAAGCATACTTAAGTCCATATTCTGATCCACAAAATGGTTCACGGGGTTCGGCCATACGCCGTGGTGAACCCTATGATGTCTAAATCCAATTTATCCATTGAATTATTTACCCTCCTTAGGTCCATAGACCAAGGTCCCTCCATGGGGTTTAACCATATTTTTAGATTCATTCTTTTTGATCATCATCTACCATGTTTAAAATCAATTAAACTTACCACAATTCCCCATCATTTCCATGATCTAAAATCACCTTAGTCCAACAATATTTTTCCCTTTAATCCCTCCAAAAATCATTGATAACCTTCCATGGGGTTCGGCCATACACCATGGCCGAACCCATGGTCCATGGTTCTTTCACCAATTATCATTTTAACACCATTTAAAATGATTAGTATTCCTTTCTTTAAAGCCCTTTTAAAATCCTTAACATGCATCTACAATTTCCATGTTTTGATACCCATTAAAATTATTAAACAATCCACATAAATTCAATATCTAAGAAAACCCTAAGTCCATTAATATTCCTTGGTGGGGTTCGGCCATACAACATGGCCGAACCTCACCCTTTGACTTTTGTGCCCTTCTTTTCCATTCTTTATGGTTCTCATACATACCTCCATTTAAGTCCTTTAGAACCTTTTAAAATTACAAGCATACTTCTATGATTTCCATCTTTCAAATCCATTAAAAATATTAACAATATCCTTCCATGGGGTTCAGCTATACATCATGTCCGAACCCTATGGTTCATCCTTTTCATTAAACCTCATCATTCATCCCTTAATCTTTCTTCCATGGGGTTCGGCCATGCACCATGGCCGAACTTTATGGTTCCTTATTTAAACAAAATCCATTAAAATACCTACCGGTTCCGTGACTTCTCCGGTTTTCCTTTGCTCCAACTTGTTCTTCCGATCCTTTCCATCCTTAGCCTCTCCTTCCTTCCTTCTTGATCTTTGGCCGAAAATGATCTTGATAACTCTCTTAGAGTGGTTCAGCCAAGAGGTATGGATTGAAAGAGAGAGGAACTTGAGATCACAATTATTCTAAGTCCTTTTGTCTTGAGAGGAGAATCGGTCTTGAGAGAGAGGGAGAGAGTGAGATGAGAAAACACCAAATGTTTCTTGTCTTGAGAGGTGGGAACGGCCAAGGGAGAGAGTGAAATGAAACTCCACTCTTTTCTTGGTTAATGAGGGTCGGCCAAAGGTGGTGTCCCTTGATGGCACCCCTTTGTAACTCCCAAGCTCCTTTACCTCCCACCTTAATGCTCCACTTGGGGGTTTTCATCCATGAGATGAAACTCCCAAGGCTCCAACGGTGTAGCCTTAGCTTGGCTTGTGTAACCGCCACCTCTCCATTAATGGCCCATTTGGGGGTTTCATTCATGAGATGAAACTCCCATGTAGCCAACGGTTTTTCCTTGACTTGGACCACAAAACCGTCCACTTCCCATTGATGATTCATTTGGGGGTTTTATCCATGAGATGAAACTCCCACACCTCCAACGTGTAACCCCTTGGAGTTTGAATTTTAAACAACAAAAACTCTTCCATTTCCCACTCCACTCAACTCATTTCTTTAACTCAACTCACTTAAAAATCAACCCAATTATTTGATTCCATTTCCAACTTAATTCAGCCCCAATTTAATCAAGCTTAAACTCACTTGGTAGTCAACCAAGTCCACCACGACCAATTGGGTCCCAATTGGGCATTTTGACCCAATTAACAAATTTTGACCCAATTAACAATCTTGACCCAATTGAATACATCTTACCCATTTATTTCAATTGAAACCATATTCATAACCCGTTGGATCTTAATTGGGTAATTGACCCAACACCTTACCCATCTAAGGTCCATATCATTTAAATTCACAAATTAAATGGCCAAATTCATATATATTGATAACCTGAAAAATCTGAGGTGTTACAGAAAGCGGTGTTAAAACACCATTGTGTACCAAGCTCTTTCTGAAGACACTGACAAATTGAGATATGAACCATGGCTCATGGTTCGATACTATACTCACTGGAACTCCATGTAGCCTGACTATCTCTTTTATATACATTTTACTTAAAGTTACTAAAGAGTGTGTCACCTTGATCGTCAAAAAATGGGCTGATTTGGTCAATCTATCCACTATCACCCAAATTGAGTTGTTTCCTTTAGATGACTTAGGAAACCCAACAACGAAATCCATGGTGATATTCTTCCATTTCCATTTGGCTACTAGGAGAGGTTGTAATTTCCCTACTGGTCTCTTGTGCTTAGGCTTCACTTGCTGACAAGTCAAGCACCTAGACACAATAGTGCTACTTCTCGCTTCATTCTACTCCACCAAAACTGTCGGTACAAGTCATGATACATCTTCGTACCACTGAGATGTACTGCAAAATGGGAGTGTTGAAAGTGATCGAGTACTTCTCTTCTATGATCGTTTGTTTTTTGCACAAACAATATTTCTTTGAATGTCAGGCCTCCTCCGGTCCTGTTTTTCCAATCCTTCAACTCGACTCCATCTATCAATTGATTCTGTACTTTGATAGATTCTAAGTCTTTCTGTTGTGTTTCTAACACTAGCCTCATCAGTTCTGGTTTTATAACCTCATTCTGTCCTTGTACTGATCCATTTTTGTCAACCAGATGTAGGTCGAACTCACCTACCATGCCAAACATGTTCTATTGCAGGGCTGCCATGCAAGCCACATTGCAATGAGTCTTTCTACTCAAGGCATTTGCCTCTACATTTGCTTTGCCTGGATGGTATGAGAGCTCAAAATCATAGTTTCCTAAGTATTCATCTATTTCCTCTATCTCATGTTCAACTCCTTTAGAGTGAACAAGTATTTGAGACTATGGTGATCAGAGACTACATTAAATCTCTCACCAAACAGGTAATGTCTCTAGAGTTTTATAACAAACACTACTTCTGGTAGTTCTAGATCATAAGTCGGGTAGTTCTGCTCATGTCCTTTTAATGGCCTAAAGCCATAGGCTACAACTCTATCCTTTGCAACAATATGCATCCCAATCCATTCTTGGAAGCATCAGAATATACTACAAATCCACGTCCTTGTTCAGATATTATCAACAGAGGAGAGATGGTTAACTTCTCTTTCGAATCTTGGAATGACTTTTCACATGCCTTATTCCACTTGAATTTCACATCTTTCCTTGTTAACCTTGTCATGGAAACAACAGTCTAAGAGAAACTTGGAATAAATCTCCTACAATACCTTGCTAATCTCAAAAAGCTTATTATCTCAAAGACGTTTGTCAGTATTTTTCAATTTATCACTGCCTCTACTTTGGCAGGATCTACTGTGATTCTATCCAGAGTCACCACATGTCTTAGAAACTGGACTTGTGTCAACCAAAATTCACATTTACTAAATTTGGCGTACAACTGATTCTCTCTCAATATTTCCAACACAATCCTCAAATGTTGTTCATGGTCCTCTTCTGTTGACGAAAATATCAAAATGTCGTCATTAAAAACTACCATGATCCCTAAATACAGTCGATGCGTTTCTCACTCCAAATGGCATCACTAGGACCTCATAATGACCATATTGAGTCCTAAACGCAGTTTTAAAGATATCTTCATCTCTTACTCTTAACTGGTGGTATCTGATCTCAAATCTATTTTTGATAAACACTTAGCTCTTTTTAATTGGTCAAACAGATCATCTATACGAGGCAATGGATACTTGTTCTTTATAGTTACCTATTCAATTTCCGGTAATCTATACACATTCTAAGAGATCCATCTCTCTTTTTGGCAAATAGAGTCGGCGCTCCCCAAGGTGAAGTACTAGGGCGTATAAATCCAATACTACGCAACTTATCCACTTGAGTTCTCAACTCACGTTGCTCTGCCAATGCCATCCTATAGGGTGCTATGGAAATTGGCAACGTTCTAGGCTATAGATGTAACACCCCGGATTTTCAAGTTCTTAATATATATGAAAATTACCCATTGAATTTGTGAATTATTAGTTATGGACCTTAGATGGGTAAAGTGTTGGGTCATTGCCCAATTAAGACCCAACGGATTGTGGAAATGGTTTCAATAGAATTAAATGGGGCTTAATTAAAATGGTAACCCAACATATTTGTAAATAAGGGACACACACACATAGGCTAAGATTTTCTCCCACAAAATCAATGAGTTATATTCGACCAAGGATTGTCCTAAATTGGGCATAAACGTGTAGATGGATTGGGATTAGGCAATGATATCTTATTACCTAATCCAAATAAAGAAGATGTCTAAGATTAAAAATAGATTACATTGGCCGTGTATGAGCTATGCGCATGATGTGTTGGAGTATTTTTAAATGGGGTCTTTTCCTATATTAAGAGTGAAACTAGGGGATTGCTCAATAAAAAAGATGTCCAAATAAAGATAGGATTGCCTTGCCGTGTGGGAGTTGTGCGCTAAAAGGAGTCCTTCTTTGATTAGAAACGGCACGAAGAGGAATTGCTAAAAGGAAGGGGCGCACGACTATCTTCTAAGGATAGTACCACGTGGAATTTTTACAAAAGAAGGGCAGCAAGGGTGCACGGCACACACAACATCAAGATCAGTCTCAGCATTATTCAGAGAAGGAAGAGGCAGCCAACAAGTGTCAAAGATCAAGTAGAAGAAAGAAAAGAATTGGAAGAACGAGTCGGAGAGAAGGAAAACCGAAGGAGTCGCGGAACCGGTAAGTAGTTTGGTAATTTTGTTTAAAGAAAGGAACCATAGAGTTCGGCCATGGTGTATGGCCAAACCCCATGGAAGAAAATAGGGAGATGAATGTAGTAATTTTAATGAAAAGGATGAACCATAGGGTTCAGCCATGTTGTATGGCCGAACCCCATGGAAGGACTTTGGTGATTTTTAATGGAAGTTTGGAGGATAAAAACCATGGAATATTATGTATGTTTTTAAAGGGTTTTAATGGATGTTTTTGGTAAAGAACCTTAGACCATGGGTTCGGCCATGAAGTATGGCCGAACCATGGCCGAACCCCATAAATAATATGGAATTATGTTCATGAATTTTGATCATGGAAAAATGATGGGAAAGGTTACTTATGATTTATTTTAAATGGATGGAAGGTTTGATGGTTTTAGATGCAATTAGATCATGAAAACCATGGAAGGAATATCAATGATTTTTAAAGAGAAGACCATGAACCATAGGGTTCGGCCATGATGTATGGCCAAACCCCATGGAGGATGGTTATTAATTTAGAAAGGTTTTAATAAGGGACTTTTGGATTAAAAAAAGGAAGGAACCTTGATTTATGGACTCAAGAATGGGAACTGATATAATTAGAAAGTCAGACATCATAGGGCTCGGCCATGGTGAATGGCCGAACCCCATGAAGTAATTTTTAATGGGTCCCTCATTGGTGGATCATGTTTGGATTAAGGAATCGGTTATGGATAATTTGAAACGGTTTTTTGGAGTGTTATACATGTTTAAATAAATGAATGGACCTATGTTTTGGAACCTAAACATAAGTTGTTAGAGATAATGGAAATATTGTAATATAGGCTAAAAATCAAAGATCATGGGTTCGGCCATGGTGTATGGCCGAACCCCATGAGGAATGTTTTGGTTATGGATTTGAACAATGGCAATGATGTAAATAAGTGTGAAAATGATAGACCATGGGTTCGGCCATGGTGTATGGCCGAACCCTATGGGGAATGATTTATGGTTTTAAGGTATGGAGGGTTAGAATAATGCAATGATAGCCATGGATGGCAATATGATAATTAAGTGGAAATAATGGACCATGGGTTCGACCATGGTGTATGGCCGAACCCCATGGGGAAGGTTTGATGAATTTAAGGGTTGATGTATATTAGATGATTAATTTGTTTATGATTAGATTAATGAATAAAAAAGGGGTATAATCTTGGTTTTAAATTAAATGATCAAAGGATATACGAAAGGCACCAAAATAAGGAAGTGAGGTTCGGCCATGGTGTATGGCCGAACCCCACAAGGTTTATTTCATGGACTTAGACATTATTGTAAATCAAGCGGGACATGATTTTAGTTGATTGATATATTATAAGGTAACGGGACCTCACAAGGTGTGTACGATCGTGAACGGTTACCGGACGAAAGCGAAAGGACACGTTAGTGGCCTTTGGTAGGATTCCACCTCTTTGAAACCATGGGTTTTATGTACAATGTTTTTATCTTATTTTTGATGAAATTATGTTGTAGAGGTTATGCTTCAATTGTGGGTTTTAATGCTATGTTTTCAATATAAAATAGCATGTGTTTCATTGGCATCTCATGCATGGCATGGGGTGAAGGATATGTAACCGGAGGGGCCACACTCCGTCGAGGCGTCCGAAAAACCTATGTGGGATACCTTGATGTGTTTTTCCATCAAAAAGAAACCGGAGGGGCCACACTCCGTCGGGACGTCCAAAAAACCTATGTGGGATACCTTGATGTGCTTTTCCATCAAAAAGAAACAGGAGGGGCCATACTCCGTCAGGGCGTCCGAACGACTTATGTGGGGGTACTTATATGTACTTGTGATGGGTGTGACTCATTGCATTTGACATCATGACATGGCATGGTTTATATGGCTTTTTGACATTATGATATTATTATATGCATGTTTTGTACTAACCATGTGTCTAGGGCGCATTGTTCTAAGGCCCTACTTCTACCCTAGTGGATGATACAGGAAACAAGGGGAACGATGAACGCGAGGAGGGCCAAGCATAGGAGCATGGATGCTTTTAGTTTATATTTTGATTAAGATACTCATTGACTTGTATTTTGAGTATCTAGAATTCTGAATGTAATAACTTAGATAATATTTGCTATGGTTGGATGTTTATTTGGATAATTATGTTATGTTAATTATGGATTAAGACTTGAGGTACTTTGCTATCTAAAATGGAATAGAATTAGGTTCTATTATAATTCCACAGTTATGATTTTAATCCGCATGTTTATATTGTTATGTGTGAACCGTTTTCATGGACTTAGTCCATGCACACATAGGGTTGGCCAGTTAAGGATCGGACTTTAGAAGTTCGGACTTAGCTCACGTCGTGACGTCCCGCTCTCTATCACTCTTTGTTTATAAAAAAAGAAATAGACTCTGATTAAAGCAAAGCTTAGAGTGAAAAAAGGCGGGGCGTTACAGTTGGTATCAGAGCGAACTAGAAAGATTGAATCTTTTGGAGTAAATTAATCCGGCCCCCGTGCATTAATTTACTTCGTTAGACTCAGACTGAACATTCAATCTAAGAACAACAATGGATGATAGCAAAGGAAGTACAGTCAAAATAATTGGATTATCTAACATAGCAACCTAGGATATATTTCCCGAGAAACAAAGCAAAATCATTAGTGCTTATTTGGAAATTTCCTCAAAAGTAGGAAAATACAAACTTTACGATGAAAACTAAGTCATGATATTTTTCAACGGCTTAGGGAAAAATGGCTCCAAAGAGAAATACCCGACAAAACCAGAAAGGAAAAGAGAAGGAGGTAGAAAAATCTCAACATGAGGAGGAGGAACAAAGCAGCATGAATATACCGGTGGTGCCTCCTCAACTACAAAACTTGGTTCAAGCGGTGGTCACTTCGGTGCTTCAACAGCACTTGAACGGGAATGGAACCACCAATGAGACCAATGACAGGAGCATGGTTAGGACTTCTAGCAACAGCGCCCTCCTTACTTCAAAGGGAGAGAAGAGGTTGTCGGAGAAGAAAACTGACTGAAGAAGATTACACAGATCCTGACTTTATTAAAGATCATGAATCATGCTCACAAGATTTTACTGGCCATGTCACAACTTATCGACGATGCCAATAAATGGTGGGAGGTAATAGAGAAGCAGCGAGCACTCCTTCCGGAAGGAGAGAGGACTGCAATTACTTGGGAGCAGTTCTCAGCTACCTTCCTGGATCATTATTTCCCTGAGGAGGAGAAGGAGCGCTAGACTCAGGCTTTTCTATCTTTGGTACAAGGTACCATGATAGTGGCAGAGTACCACCAGGAGTTTCTCAGCTTGTCTTGCTATGCATTTTATATGGTAGATACAAAATATCGAAGGGCACGCAAGTTTGAGCGGGGCCTTCTGCCAAGCATTAGGGCCAAGGTAACCATATTTAAAGCAGCTACATTGGCAGAGGTGGTCAGCAGGACCACTATAGCAGAGCAAGAAATGGGTGCGTTAACGCGTTTTGACAACCGCCGAGCTCAGAGTGGGAGGGGTACATTTCAGCCCAACAAGAAGTTCCGACCGAACTTTAGCAGACCCTCACCATCCATTGGGTCAACAGGGGGCTTTCGTCCCAATCATCTCTCCCCATCTGTATCAATCACTCAGGCTCCCAGAGGGGTGAACAACTGCTTCCATTGTGATCAGCAGGGCCATTTTAAGAGGGAATGCCCACAACTCAACAAACCCTCTTATTTTAGAGGTTCATCTCGTCCACTAGTTAGGCCAGCTAATTCACGAGGAGGCAGAACATTTAATCAGGCGGGACGGCGCCTATAGGATCTGGACGGTTGTTTACCTTAGCTCCTCCAGCAGTAATGGATCACTCAGTGATTCAAGGTATGGCTGTAGTCAGTAGTTCCTACGCCTTTGCTTTATTTGATTCGGAAGCATCCCAATCTTTCATATCTGCTACATTCATATTTGCAACTGGAACTTTGGTACAAAAATTATCCACATCATTCACCATTGTATCCCCCGTCGGAGACACATCATTGGGGCGTATATGCACAGCAGTGAATACTGAACTCGCTGGACTCAGATTTGAGTTCAACTATTTGGTACTCGATATGACAGAGTATGATATTATCTTCGACATGGACTGGTTGGCTAGCTTTCAGGCCAACATTGATTGCTATCGTCGCAGGGTAACATTTTGGTCACCCGAGGGAAAACAACATGTGGTGCGTACTGACAAACAAAGCAGACTGCATGAAGGGTTGAGTCATCTGGTATTGAACAGTATCAGAATCAACAAGGCACCGGTGGCTGAGCTTCCAGCAATAGTAAAGGATTATGCGGATGTATTCCCAACAGAACTCCCTAGCTTGCCTCCCATGAGGGAGATTAATTTTGAAATCAAGCTGTACCCTGGCACTGCACCAGTGTTATTACCACATTACCGGATGGCACCAGCAGAGATGTCCGAGCTAAAGAAGCAGATTGATGAACTGCTCAAACTGGGTTGCATCCGGAACAGTACATAGGCTTGCGGAGCTCCGGTTTTATTTGTGAAGAAAAAGGATGGTTCACTCCGTATGTGTGTGGATTACCGAAAACTAAACCAGCTAACAATCAGAAACAAGTATCCTCTACCCAGGATCGATGATCTATTTGATCAACTTAGAGGTTCCAGTCATTTCTCTAAGATTGACCTGATGTCCGGATACCATCAAATCCAGGTTAGGGAGGAGGACATAGAAAAGATAGCCTTCAGAACGCGATATGGACTATAAGAGTTTGTAGTCATGCCGTTTGGACTCACCAATGCACCGGTAGTGTTCATGGATCTAATGAATAGGATTTTCCGTCCTTACTTGGACCAATTTGTCATTGTATTTATTGATGACATTTTGATTTATTCCAAAACTCAGGAAGAACATACTGAGCACCTGAGGATAGTTTTGGACACTTTGAAGAAGAACAAGTTATATGCCAAAGCCAGCAAGTGTGAATTCTGGCTACCCAAGGTTAACTTTCTGGGGCATGTTATATCAGAAGAAGGTATAGCCATGGACCCAGCTAAAGTGGCGGCAGTGAGAGAATGAAAAGAGCCAAAGAATGTAACCGAGATCCGTAGCTTCTTGGGATTGGCTGGTTATTACAGGAAGTTTATCATGGATTTCTCCAAAATAGCATCTCCACTTACTCGGCTCACTCAGAAAGGAGTCAAATTTGAGTGGTCAGACGTATACAACCAGAGATTTGAAGAGCTGAAGAATAGACTTACAACTGCACCTATTTTGATTTTGCCGGAAAGGGGCAAGGGTTATGAGGTACAATGTGACGCTTCAGGAGAGGGACTTGGGTGCGTCCTCAGTCAAACTCATCGTGTGGTGGCTTATGGTTCAAGACAATTGAAAATACATGAACGCCTCTATCCTACACACGATCTTGAACTAGCGGCAGTGGTCTTCGCTCTAAAAAACTGGAGACATTATCTATATGGCGAGAAATTTGAAGTGTTTTCAGATCATAAGAGCTTGAAGTACTTGTTTGATCAGAAAGAGCTCAACCTGAGGCAGAGCAGATGGATGGAGTATCTGGCAGATTATGAGTTCGCACTTCGTTATCACCCTGGCAAGGCAAACAAGTTGGAGGATGCCCTCAGCCACATATCACATGCATCAGTGGCATGTTTGATCAGGACAGAATGGGGAATGTTGAACACCATACGAGAGTTCAATTTATATATCAATAACCATGGGAGTATGTACAATTTGATCATACGGTCCAACATGGTTAACAAGATTGAACAGGAACAGCGGATAGACCCAGAAGTGGAGGAGATATGGGCCAAGATGTCTACTGGTGAAGTCATACCGGAATGGGAGTTACGACCAGGACAGGGTCTTGTATTCCGGGGTAGGATATATGTGCCTAAAAGCTGCAGAAAATAGTTGTTGATTGAGGCACATCAGACCAAACTATCTATTCATCCGGGCAGCACCAAGATGTATCACGACCTGAAGAAACATTACCGGTGGCACGGACTCAAAAGGGATGTGGCAGAATTTGTGGCTCATTGCTTAACTTGTCAGCAGGTTAAGACGGAATATCAGAAGCCATCAGGGTTACTCAAACCCTTACAAATGCCAGAATGGAAATGGGAGCACATCTCCATGGATTTTGTGACAGGGTTGCCAAGGTCTTCAAAGGGCAACGATGCGATATGGGTCGTGGTAGACCGACTGACCAAGTCTGCACATTTCATTCCCATCAAGATGATAGACTCATCTGAGACCTTAGGTCAGCGGTATATTAAAGATATCATCAGATTGCATGGTATTCCTCGGACTATTGTGTTCGACATAGATGGTCGATTCACAGGCAGAGTATGGCAGAGCATGCAGTCGGCCATGGGAACAGACCTATTGACTAGCACAGCATTCCATCCACAGACTGATGGGCAGTCTGAGAGAACAATACAAACATTGGAGGATATGTTGAGAGCATGCATGCTAGATTTCAAGGGTGGATGAGAGGATCACTTGTCGTTGGTAGAATTCTCATACAACAACAGTTACCAGGCAAGCCTCCAGATGGCTCCATTTGAGGCATTATATGGAAGACCATGTAGATCACCTGTGTGCTGGACAGAGGCCGGTGAGCCTGCACTGATTGGACCTGAGTTGGTTGCACAGACTACATCGCATATACAGTTGATACGGCAGCATTTATTGACTGTGCAAAGTCATCAGAAGAGCTATGCTGACAAGAGGAGGAGGTTCCTTGAATTTGAAGTGGGGGACATGGTGTTCTTGAAAGTCTCACCACGAAAGGGACACATGAGATTTGGAAAGAAGGCGAAATTGTCGCCAAGATATGTGGGACTGTTTTTAATCATAAGAAGGATGGGGGACGTGACTTATCAATTGGCACTTCTTTCACAGTTGGCATCTTTACACGATGTGTTCCATATATCAATGTTGAGGAAGTACGATCCTGATCCTTCTCATGTGCTGAACATACAAGACATAGAGGTCCAAATCGACGTGACGTACGTCGAAAAACATGTCCGAGTGGTGGACACAGAAAAAAGTGTATTATAGAACCGAGCGATCCAGTTTGTCAAGGTGGTATGGGATCGACATGGCATTGAGGAAACCACATGGGGACTCGAGTCGGAAATGAGGACAGCTCATCCTGAGCTATTTATATAAATGTTTGAAACCCTACTTCACTTGATTTTCGAGACAAAATTTTAAAAAGAAGGTTGCATTGTAACACCCCGGATTTTCAAGTTATTAATATATATGAAAATTACCCATTTAATTTGTGAATTATTAGATATGGACCTTAGATGGGTAAAGTGTTGGGTCATTGCCCAATTAAGACCCAACGGATTGTGGAAATGGTTTCAATAGAATTAAATGGGGCTTAATTAAAATGGTAACCCATTATATCTGTAAATAAGGGAGACACACATAGGCTAAGATTTTCTCTCACAAAATCAAGGAGTTATATTCGACCAAGGATTGTCCTAAATTGGGCAAAAACGTGTAGATGGATTGGGATTAGGCAATGATATCTTATTGCCTAATCCATATAAAGAAAGATGTCTAAGATTAAAAATAGATTACATTGGCCATGTATGAGCTATGCACATGATGTGTTGGAGTATTTTTAAATGGGGTCTTTTCCTTGATTTAGAGTGAAACTACGGGATTGCTAAATAAAGAAGATGTCCAAATAAAGATAGGATTGCCTTGCCGTGTGGGAGTTGTGCACTAAAAGAAGTCCTCCTTTGATTAGAAATGGCACTAAGGGGAATTGCTAAAAGGAAGGGGCGCACAGCTATCTTCAAAGGATAGTACCTTGTGGAATTTTTACAAAAGAATGGTAGCAAGGGCGCACGGCACACACAACATCAAGATCAGTCTCGGCATTATTCAGAGAAGGAGGAGGTAGCCAGTAAGTGTGACAGATCAAGTAGAAGGAAGAAAAGAATCGGAAGAACGAGTCGGAGAGAAGGAAAACCGAAGGAGTCGCGGAATCGGTAAGTAGTTTGATAATTTTGTTTAAAGAAAGGAACCATAGGGTTCGGCCATGGTGTATGGTCGAACCCCATGGAAGAAAATAGGGAGATGAATGTAGTAATTTTAATGAAAAGGATGACCCATAGGGTTTGGCCATGTTGTATGGCCGAACCCCATGGAAGGACTTTGGTGATTTTTAATGGAAGTTTGGAGGATGAAAACCATGGAATATTATGTATGTTTTTAAAGGGTTTTAATGGATGTTTTTGGTAAAGAACCTTAGACCATGGGTTCGGCCATGAAGTATGGCCGAACCATGGCCGAACCCCATAAATAATATGGAATTATGTTCATGAATTTAGATCATGGAAAAATGATGGGAAATGTTACTTATGATTTATTTTAAATGGATGGAAGGTTTGATGGTTTTAGATGCAATTAGATCATGAAAACCATGGAAGGAATATCAATGATTTTTAAAGAGAAGACCATGAACCATAGGGTTCGGCCATGGTGTATGGCCGAACCCCATGGAGGATGGTTATTAATTTAGAAAGGTTTTAATAAGGGACTTTTGGATTAAAAAAAGGAAGGAACCTTGATTTATGGATTCAAGAATGGGAATTGATATAATTAGAAAGTCAGACATCATAGGGTTCGGCCATGGTGTATGGCCGAACCCCATGAAGTAATTTTTAATGGGTCCCTCATTGGTGGATCATGTTTGGATTAAGGAATCAGTTATGGATCATTTTAAAGGGTTATTTGGAGTGTTATACATGTTTAAATAAATGATTGGACCTATGTTTTGGAACCTAAACATAAGTTGTTGGAGATAATGGCAATATTGTAATATAGCTTAAAAATCAAAGATCATGGGTTCGGCCATGGTGTATGGCCGAACCCCATGAGGAATGTTTTGGTTATGGATTTGAACAATGGCAATGATGTAAATAAGTGTGAAAATGATAGACGATGGGTTCGACCATGGTGTATGGCCGAACCCCATGGGGAATGATTTATGGTTTTAAGGTATGAAGGGTTAGAATACTGCAATGATAGCCATGGATGGCAATATGGTAATTAAGTGGAAATAATGGACCATGGGTTCGGCCATGGTGTATGGCCGAACCCCATGGGGAAGGTTTGATGAATTTAAGGGTTGATGTATATTAGATGATTAATTTGTTTATGATTAGATTAATGAATAAAAAAGGGCATAATCTTGGTTTTAAATTAAATGATCAAAGGACTATACGAAAGGCACCAAAATAAGGAAGTGAGGTTCGGCCATGGTGTATGGCCGAACCCCACAAGGTTTATTTCATGGACTTAGACATTATTGTAAATCAGTGGGACATGGTTTTAATTGATTGATATATTATAAGGTAACGGGACCTCACAAGGTGTGTACGATCGTGAGCGGTTACAGGTCGAAAGCGCAAGGACACGTTAGTGGTCTTTGGTAGGATTCTACCTCTTTGAAACCATGGGTTTTATAGCACAATTTTTTATCTTATTTTGATGTGTTGTAGAGGTTATGCTTCAATTGTGGTTTTAATGCTATGTTTTCAATATAAAATAGCATGTGTTTCATTGGCATCTCATGCATGGCATTGGGGTGATGTAACCAGAGGGGGACACACTCCGTCGGGGCGTCCGAAAAACCTATGTGGGACACCTTGATGTGCTTTTCCATCAAGAAGAACCGGAGGGGCCACACTCCGTCGGGGCGTCCGAAAAATCTATGTGGGGATATCTTGATGTATTTTTCCATTAAGAAGAAACCGGAGGGGCCACACTTCGTCGAGACGTCCGAAAGACCTATGTGGGGGTACTTATATGTACTTGTGATGGGTGGGACTCAGTGCATTTGACATCATGACATGGCATGGTTTATATGGCTTTTTGACATTATGATATTATTATATGCATGTTTTGTACTAACCATGTGTTAGCCCTAAATAGAATACCTACTGGGAGCGTTGTTCTAAGGCCCTACTTCTACCCTAGTGGATAATACAGGAAACAAGGGGAACGATGAACGCGAGGAGGGCCAAGCATAGGAGCATGGATGCTTTTAGTTTATATTTTGATTAAGATATTCATGGACTTGTATTTTGAGTATTCTAGAATTTGGAATGTAATAACTTAGATAATATTGCTATGGTTGGATGTTTATTTGGATAATTATGTTATGTTAATTATGGATTAAGACTTGAAGTACTTTGCTATCTAAAATGGAATAGAATTAGGTTCTATTATATTTCCGCAGTTATGATTTTAATCCGCATGTTTATATTGTTATGTGTGAACCGTTTTCATGGACTTAGTCCATGCACACATAGGGTTGGCCAGTTAAGGGTCGGCTTTAGAAGTTCGGACTAGCTCACATCGTGACGTCTCGCTCTCTATCACTCTTTGTTTATAAAAAAATAGACTCTGATTAGAGCAAAGCGTAAGTGAAAAAAGGTGGGGCGTTACAATAGATTGATCACAAATTCGATGTTTTGGCGTAAAGGTAGTCCACTAAGCTGATCTAGAAAAACATCCATAAACTCACGCACCACCCGACGTACCACTAATTCTACACCTCCTACGTTATCCCAACCCATACTATCCACTTCACCACCTGGATGCATACTAAGGCCATAGTTTCTCACACTCAGTCCTTGAAAAGTTTCAATTTCTTCAAAAATTTGTCCCTCCGAGAATGCCCTAACACGGTTCTCTTATAGCAATCTAGCACTATCCAATGCTTAGAAAGCCAATCTATACCCAAAATAACATCGAAACGAGTCATTTCTAATACTAACAGATCAAAACTTATGTTCTGTCCTCCAAGTCTTATCATACAAGACATACACAAATGGTCTTGCTAATACTTCTCTTCCTAATGGTGACTGTATCTTCAATGGTTTAT